>JABJVR010000065.1:7055377-7097637 GCA_025773905.1 Chitala chitala
GTGTGTGTGTGTTTGTGTGTTTGTGTGTGTGTGTGTGTGTGTGTGTGTGTGTGTGTGTGTGTGTGTGTGTGTGTGTGAGCATGAGAGACGCATGCAAATCACAGAGCTCACCAGACTTACCCTGCTGTTGCATTTCGGTAATTTTTTTAACCTGAAGCACTTCACGCTACCTCGCTCAGAGCTTTGATCACAAGTCCAGCTCTCTAGTCTAAATGTTTTGCAGTAGGCTGAGAATTTCTGTATATGAATGGTTTACTGCCTGAACAGTACTGTGGGTGGATCTGAAAATGTCGACTTTTTTTTTTTTTTTTTGTAATCACCCTTGCTAACTTTTTAACCGATGCAGATTTTCAAGCCATCTCTTAACTTACTCAGCAACATGCCTAAGAAAAAATTTATACACTCTATATTCCTGCTATAAATTGTGGAATGCTGATGCAGTATACCCTTACACTGTCATCTTTTTCAGAAACAAAAATATATACTGGTTGGTATATCAGTTTACATGCTGTGAATTTAATGTGTACCTTTTTTCAAAAACAGACCCATTTTTCTTTTTTCCCCCCTCACAAATCTATACATGTAAATACAGATTTAAAAAATGGAAATGTTATTTTATTTTGAGAAAAAATTTGTTCTACAGCAGATATGTGAACGTGTTTTAGAAGCCATCTAAAAGCAGACAACTGATGAACTAACAGGGTGCCAGTGGCCAGGTGTTCAGCAGCTGGTTGTATAATTAGAAAGCTGTGTGGTGAATTGCCGAGAAGCAACTTTTGAGTCTTTAACGTGGTTTCTGTGTGGCTTTTTTAGTGTATGTTTTTGTGTGTATGTTTTGTTTTTGAAACTTAAAGACATTTCGAGTGATAAATTGACCCCAAATTCTCATGAATCATTGTCTGAAGTGCTGGCCTGTTGAATAACCGTTGGCATGTGTCGCCTCTGTGGCTGAAAGTGTTCCTTTGGCATCAGCTGGCACTTGCGGTTTATAAGGTGTGCGCCAACTTCTTGGTTCTGGAGCTTTTTAGTTTGTTCCATTTTGCTTTCATTCCAGTGCCAATGCAGATTGAGTAGATTTTATTTATTTAATTTATTTTGCGACCTCCCACCCTGCCTCTACCCTTCCCTTCACCCATAAAAGCATAGGGGGGCAATGACTTAAGCCTATGGTTCTTGGTTCCTACTTCCAACTCCCCCCCGCACCTCCAGGCCCGATAGCACACCTCTCGCTGAGAAGAAAAGCGCCGCCCGGCCCACTCGAGAATGGCAGCTCGTTCCGCCGCTCCTGTGAGTTTGGATCTGAGCTCGTCTGGCCACCACCCCTGGAGTCAGAGGGTCAGTATGCTCCAAAAGTGCCCCCCCACCTCCCCTCGAGCCATTTGTGCCACCCCATGTGTCATGAGTGTGCCCTTTCTGTGCCGTCCGTGACGTGCGTGTTTTCTGGTGTGGCCATTGGCGAAGCTCGCTGTGGAGGATTTTCGTTCGCCAGTGTTAACGCGACCTTTGACCCTCTGCGACAGTACCATTTCTGCCTTTGACTTCTTTTGTTTGTGTTTGAATGTGTTTTGTCTCCTATATTTTTCATGGAAAGGGAAGGAAAGTATGGGTGATATTTTATTTATTTTTTGAAGGGTGGGGGCAGGGGATGCTGGGAAAACTTTAACCAAGAGGGCCAGCTGTCTGCTTTTAGGTGCTCTCTGTCATCAGCCTTAACTTCGTACAGGCTGTTTGTTTGACGCTCTAATGGTTTTTGTCTGTCTGTTGTAAATGTGCTTGTTCGGGGTCTTTAGTTTTTCTTTTTTTGTTTTGTACGATTATGCATGCTCCGCATGGTCTCGCTGATCTGCCTCACCTACCTTTTTACCGTATATTTTTACTTAACGTTACATCACCAAAAATGTATTGGAACAGAGGTGTGACGGTGTGACAGTGTCACCTGAATGAGATTGACGTCTGACATTGTTTAGTGTCATGCAGTAGTGTCTATCAATGTGTGCAAATGCGAACAGTTTTATCAATGACGTCTGGTAAATGACATTTTCTTATAACAAAGAATTAGTGTTTATTATATACTGGTATTTCAGAGGCTTACAAGATGTACCATTCTTCTGCCTAAACGAGGATATGAGCAAGGATAGGGAGAGCCAAGTTTTTTTTTTTTTTTTTTTTATTGGCCAGGCACAGCGGTCACCAGTGAGTTTAAAATTGGCACTGGATTCACACTTAGTCCAAGTCACAGCATCCTGTGTTTTTTGGTGCCCTTTTCTAAACCGGAGTAGTGCAGAAACTGCTGACCGAGGGTTTAGATGGTGAGTGAGGACGACTGTGATACTCTGCTTGTAGGAGATTAGAGGATTAATGACCGAGCAAGAGGGAATATTTGACATTACATGTGAGAGTTCACAGAGGATAAATGAGGGATTATGCAACAGATTGCTGGTGAAATTTTCCAGAGGATTAATGAGAGTGAGAAGGATTTTGCGACAGATTACATGTGAGAATTCAGACAACAAATAGGAGTGAGAAGGGTTATGTAACGGTTGTTTGTGAGTGTTCACAGAGGATTAATGAGAGTGAGAGGGATTATATAATATTTCATGAGAGAATTTACAGGGGGGAATGTATGAGAATGATGTGACTGACTGAGATCATGGATGGTTGGTAGAATGAGAGATTGTGTGATGTGTGTAACTATAGTACAGGGGTTTTGCATGATGGGCTGCATATGAGTTAAGGCAGGAGGGTGTGATGTGGATTTTACAAAATTTAAATCCCCTGTCAATTTTACAAGTTTGAGGATCATTTTTGTAGATCATGGGTCCTAGAGGGGTTTAGTGGGTGCAGTGTTTCATCCTGCCAATTAATTCATTTTAATTAGACCACTGTGTTAATTAAATATCAATAACCTGTACATTCTTGTTTCTCTTCATTCTTCCTGATCATTTGCGTCTGTCTGCACTTGTGTTAATCATTTGAGAGAAAACGAGTTACAAAGTAGAAAAAGTGAGACTCTTAAATGTGTAAATATAAATTGCATATTACAGTGTCGCTCTAACTGCAGAATCGCAGCAGCAAAGTCTGGATAATTGAACACGGTGTTTCTTTCAAGTCACATTAATTGCATTCCAACTATAATCATTAATGAACAGTAGAAACAGGTGCTGATGACTAAGAATGCTTTACCAGGGAAAGTGACTAAAGTGGTCATTAACAAGAACCGGACTAAAAGATCAAAAATATACCATAACTAATAAATAATAAGAAGCAGCATCAATAAGTCTTTGTCATAGTTTACAAATTCTTATTAAAAGTGAATAAAGGTTGTTTAGACTTTCTGGATTGACACAGTAATTATGCAAAAAAGTCTGTTATGTTTAAATGACATTAAGGTTCAATTAACTGTGTAAAAAGACTGAAACAAAAAGCTGCACCCATGCAGTCCTCCAGAACCGTGATTGGACACCCCTGTTATAGAGAATGAGATTACACAAAAGCAAGGCAATCATTATTTAATGTTGGCATTTCAGTTATGCCACAACATAAGTATCGTAGCTTGCTAATGAGTGTGAATTTTTGAGAAGAAATAGAATTTTACATCAGGAGGTGTACTTCTTGTTTAGGTCATTAGATCCATCAATGCATTTTGATTTAAAAAAAAAAAAAAGTGTGCTCTCATGTACAAGTGCAGAATTATTTGCTAATTTTCTTATCTACTGAAACAGGGTGGGGAGGGGGGTGTATCTCAGAGTGTTGCCTGGCAGCAGGCGTTGCTCTTGCTGGCTTAATCCCAGCTGATCTGCCATCATCCCTCTCTCAGTACAAACGTGATATATGGACAGCGGAGAAATTATGCACAGATATTAACGTGAGAAATATCCAAGAATATTATATACACACTATTATTATTATTACACTTCGCCTTTGAGGTGTACACCTGATGCACCAGATCGGTTTATAGGGGTGGCAGTCATGTGACCAAGCCTCTGTCCCGCTGTTTTTCTGCAGAGAATCACTCGGCCCCGCCGGATGTGACAACATATGCATCTGAACACCCCACTCAGGTGGAGAGGCCACAAGTGACCACTGCCACCAGGACGGCACCAAAGTATGGCAATGCAGAGCTCATGGAGACCGGAGACGGTAAGCGTGTGCCCGCCTGTGCACAATAGATATTTGTGTTTTTCGTTTGGGAGCATAAATCTTCATTAGGGAGAAATGCAGTTGTGTGTAACGTAGGTTTGCATATGTGCATGTCTGACGTTTCCTTTTTGAGATTTAAGGTTTATTTCATTCAGAGTGCCTTCACTGTCATGCCGTATACGTGAAGCATACATCGTCAAGCTGTCCTTTGATTCTGAAACGTGAAACTGCTGGGCTTGACCATAGGCAAGACCTGAACCTCCAAGGCAGGCCGTATGTGGGGTGGGATGGCGAAGTGGCCCTTGGATGACTTTCTACAATGGCATTGATTCATACCTCAGAAGCATTGCGTGTCAGGAAGGATCCGGCAGTTTATTCTCACCCACCTCCTGGGATGGGTGAACGATGGAATACATTGGAAATTTGGGAGGTGCGGGGTCTTGTTTTACAGTTTAATTTGTTCCCCTGGTGAAGCACAGTATCTCAGTCAATAATGAGGTATTGCACTTTTGTTGAGGGTGAAATGGCACAGTAATGATTCATGTTCTCAAACAATAGGCTTAAAACAAGGGAGTCCTTCAGTGCCACCTTCAGCGATTTTGTCACTTCACTTGTGAGGAGGGGTTGGAACAGAAATTCTGGTGTATGACGACATGGATTAAATGATCTGTATTTCTTCAGTACGTGGTTTCTGGTTACTCTTGGTTCTGAGCACACTTTTGGAAATCAGTCATTTCTAACCCTCCTTGCTAAGCAGGATGACTTGCAGTCTGAAATGTAGGCATCTGGTCCAGCACTGAAGTGCAGTTTACCAACAATGTCATCCAAGGATTGCTGTGTATTTTTGAATAGAAGATCTGAGAGACAAACATGAAATTATGGATTCACAAAGCAAGGTTTGTGACCAAATGTACATATTTGGTCTTCAGTCTGTTTTTCAGTTAAGCGCTTGTATATGTGACTGTGATTAAAAGCATTCTCAGCAGTGTTTGTAAACACACGTGACGGTGTACGTGTGTGGCTACTTGCGTGTGTGAGCCTGTGCACACGCCTGCCTTCTGACAGGCGCCGTCTTTTTTCCACCAGGGGTTCCAGTCAGCAGCAGAGTGTCAGCCAAGATCCAGCAGCTGGTGAACACATTGAAGCAGCCAAAGCGGCCTCCTCTCAGGGAGTTTTTTGTCGATGACTTTGAGGAGCTTCTGGAAGGTTTGGTGCTCTTCCAGCCAATTTTCGTGTGTTTACTAGTCTAGGGCTGTTCTTGGCTGTACCTGAAGTTCTCAACTGGTCGCTGTGTTTTGTGTGAGACTGGACAATCAGATGTGGCTTTATGCAGCAGCGTGCCTTCGTTGACGCACTACATGATGAAGATTCCCCTAACCCTGTGCTCATCACTCCCGCACAGTCGTTTATTTGTTCTGTGATTAACTTTCTCCAGAGAAACTCCAGCCACCTTTAGAATATACAGAGTGACACAGCCGTGACCCTTGTGGAGTCACTGTTGTGTTTCTTTGGCTGGTGTGTATTAAGTGTCAAGACAGTAACACTGCTGTGAGTTAGGGTTATCACTTTATCCCAGTCTTTGATTGTCAAATTAAAGTGTCATTTAGGCAGAAGGTAAAGATCTTGAACAGACCTGCTTTTCAAGTACATAATTATAATTAGGTTAGTTTTAGGTCAGACCAAAAACCTTCACATCATGGGCTCCTTCGTTGTATGTGCATTGCTTGCATTTCACTGCTGTAGAACCTACCGTTTTACTGAGAAAGGTACAGAGATTTCATTATACTGGCGTTAGTATTGTATGATGCCAGGGTTTGTCACTGTCATGGGCATTAACAGGCTCCATACCAAACATTTCCTTTATATCTGCAGTCCAGCAGCCAGACCCGAACCAGCCCCGACCAGAGGGTGCCCAGATGCTTACAATGAGGGGTGAGCAGCTGGGGGTGGTGACCAACTGGCCCCCCTCCCTGGAAGCTGCTCTGCAGCGGTGGGGAACCATCTCGCCCAAGGCCCCTTGTCTGACAACGATGGACACCAATGGCAAAGCTCTCTATGTCCTTACTTACGGTAAGCAGGGTGTACGAACGTCAACAGCAATGAGATCCTCTACCAGTGTTGGCTGGTTTTGATTAAGATTGCTGCTGCTTTTTGTGACTCTTATCTATTTTGACCCATTCCACAACTTTTTGTGAAACTTGGACTGATGTCTTTGCATGTATGGTTTAGTATTTTATTGCATAGTCTAGCATTGTGTTGAATAGGTCAGTTTATTTAGCCCAATGAATACAAGGCTGCAACAAGTGTAACGCTCTGGCAAAAACGGGAATACGAGAAAGGAGAGATCTGCTGAAAAGGGAAGTTTTATTAAACAAATACAAAGTTCAAGAAGGTTTTATAATTACAAAGCAAAGCTAATCGTGGAATCAAGGAAATTCAAGCAGTAAGAAATAGCCACAGTGAAGAAATTCAACACAGATAAGTAAAAACATTAAATAATTAATTCAACAACTTGCCCCAAAGTTGGGTAAAGCAGAATCAAAAGTAGAAACTCAGGACAGAACCAGGTGAGGATAATCATACAATTAACCAGAAAGATGCAGGGTTAGGGAAACGAGAGGGTGTGGGCACTGTGTGTGTGAAAACATGACGTCAGTATTCTGTGTGTGGGCTGAAGAAGCTCAGAACCTCAGGCCGAAGAAACTACTTGGATGAGTAGTGAAACGCTTCTATCAAGAAGAAGTCCAGTTGGCATGATTCAGCTTCCAGACAGTTCCACCTGGATGACTGAGAATCTTCGACTTGTCAGTGTTCTGTATTCGACATTTAAAAGAGAATGTTGATCGTTGTAAACAAGTGTTCTTTCTCTGTTAAATAATAATAATAATGATGATGATGATTCTGCTAAGAAGCAGCCTGGTACTCTTATGTCGTTCTAATGAGGGTGTAAAGCATTCATTTTCAGAACTGATGGAAGGTGATAGGGAGGCATGTAATTGTTGGTAAGCAACTATTGGTAATATTTTACATAGAGAATGAAATGGCATGTTTTTATGGTTCTGTGCATACTTTTATAGTATTGTCACTCTCTGGGTGCACAACTTGTATCCATACTTGAAGCACTTGTATGAACATTTGGATTGTATGGCAAATCAGACGCCCATCGTTTGGAAACTTCAGCCTTGAATTTGTGAATGCCTGTGACTACTTTATCTTCTTGTGTTTGGTCCCAGCTGAATTACTGACATCAAAACTGTGATGTTTATCACACTAGTACATTTGTTATTCTGTACAATTTTATAGAAACAACTACATTTCCCACAATCCCGATTAACTACTGATGATTGGTGCAGTGAGTTTTAATGTGATCTGGACATTAGCAGAGACTGAGGTTTGGGAGCCTTGGAAGTATTTGCAGACAAGGTATTGGCAGCTCTGGAAATATCTGCTGTTTTTGTTGTACTTTTGGATTCTATTTGCCACACGGTTTACTGAGGGGAAAAATAGAATCATCTATAAAACTCGATACGTCCTAGTGTTTAATTTTCAGAATTGTTTGTAAAGGGCGTGGTAAAAGTACATTTATAATAAAAACAGAGTTTTGTTTCACCTTTTTACTTTGGTATGTTTATTTTGTCTTTAATGAAATAATTGTGCTCAATGAGCAGTGCTGTATTTCCCCGCTGTGTTTATTTATGGACGCCGGGCCCGCGGATCGCATCTTCGCCGCAGTGTGATATGATCGGGATGACATGATGCAGCCCCTTTGGGTCAGACCATGAAATTACATGTTTGAGCAGACTGCCCGTGTTGTTTTGTGCTGCTGTTTACAAATGTGGCACAGACCTTCAGATGAACCCACACACTTTGCCGCATTTTCGTAACAGCCGCACTTGGTCCGTTCCAGCAGTGTGGTGACCTGTGCATGATTAGGCTGTTTCTCTCAGATGAAATCATAATGGTGCTAACATTCGATTAATTTACTTAAGGTCACAGGCCACCACTCAGCACTCAGCACCAGCACTCCACTCCAAAAAAAAATGCTTTATTGGCGCTGGGTTATCAGCTGTCATTGCTTCCTGTCTCAAGTATAGAAGCACTATATCTCTGACTGTTCGGTGTTGTGATTTTGTGGTAAGAAAATGTCCCTGTTATCTAAATGAAGGTAGACTTGCTTTGTTAGGATGAATGTGAAAGGTCTTTCACAGGTTCACCATGTGCCGAGCACCATTGTGAAATGTTAGAGTGAGGCTCTGTGCATTACCTCTGAGATGGTGTAGCACCACAAGGCTTACCACACTGTGCTGTTTCTTTAGCTTTCTGAGGGACCCTCACCCCCAGGCTCCTGACTCCAGTGGTAAGGTGTGATGAGGAGTGCTAAACCCTGGCGTGCAGTGGTGATGCACTATCCGCTCTTTCTCTTGGTATTTTCAGATGAGCTTGATTTAACCAGATACAATAGAGGTAGGACTTTACGGAAGCTGGACTCAAATGCTTAGCCTTAACTAAACAGGCTCGCTTTACATCTTTTACTGAACTGGCCTAGTTTTAATCCAACAGTTTGGCTTTATAGTTTCACCTAAACTCGCTTTCTTTAATTTTGGAATTTGATTGCATTCAGCGTTGCTTACCTAAGCAGATTAGCTGTTAGTGACTAAGCTAGTTTCATGTAAAAAGGCTAGCTTTAATCAAAGAGGCTAACATTACCTTGGCAGAGGAGCTTTACTGGATGAGCACGGGAGGGCTCTTTATGCCAGCTGCTGGTTTTGTTGAACAATATATTGGTGCCAGCTCTCAGTATGTTTGGCCTGGTATGTTCCCCTAACTTGCCACAAATCCAGCTTTTCATGACTCGCAGGCAGGATCCAGGCATGGACAGGTCCATATGCAGGAAAGCATATGGTCTTCATTTTCATGCTCAGTTTGTGGAGAAAATTTGGAATCCAAAATTGTGAATAGTCATTATTCATATAACTGTAGTTATGGTAGATTTGCTTTATCTTTTCAGTGTTGTTTCTTTTCTGAACTGTAATGCTCTTCAGTGGATGTTTTTAATTCTCTTATGATTCTATTGTCATTTCCCTGGAAACCTTGTTGTGCTGTATTGATTTTTGAAAACAGGCACAGGTCACTGGTGTTTCTAATTGCCTGTGTGGTGTGTGCTGCCCATATAGGGAAGCTGTGGACCCGGAGCATGAAGGTGGCTTACAACCTTCTCCACAAGCTGGGAACCAAGCAGGAGCCCATGGTCAGGCCAGGGGATCGGGTAAGCCTGTGTGTAGTGGGGCCGTTCCTTACATGGCTTTTAGCACATGGCATTATGATCCTTTTGTGCAGTGGCAAAACTGCTGTACTTCTGAAATGTGAAGTGTCCAGACAAATGCTGCGTGTTAACAAACAGACTTGGAATGCAGTGATCTTTTGGGCAGTCAGAATGGCTGAATGTCATGTATACTCACATATACTGTGTGTGTGTGTGTGTGTGAGTGAGAGAGAGAGATACCTTAGGTATCCCTTCTTTTGCTTACTCGCCTATTCTGGTAGTGTGAAGGCTCAGGGAATACAGCTCCTGTCTCATTGTGAGTAGACATGACAGTGCTGAAATGACAGGACATGGGTTTTGCATGCCAAGCTAGCTGGTGTTTTCCTCTTCTCCTTATATATATATATATTTTCCCTCCAGCCAGTGCAGCTCTCTTGAGAGGGGGGGGGTGGGTGGGTGAGAAACACTACACTATACTGTAGCCAAGCAGGCTTGTGAGCTGAACCGGCACATCTGACTGTGGAGTCTAGCACACTTTGGTCTTCTTCCTCCTGAGCAGATCCCGTCTGACACCTTGCAGTGGGAGCTGGGTGGCAGTACAATACGGCGCAGTGTGCATGTGTCGCTAGAAAACTGCCAAATATGTATGCAGAAGCAGGTTTTTGAGACCATCCTGTTTGTAGTGGTCTTTATAGCCTATTGTACCAATGGCTAGAATTATGTAGCGTGTAAATTGCTTGAGTTAATCATCTCAAGTACTTTGTGTTCAGTTTACGGGCATGTGCACGCAGGCTGACTGCTTACTTTTTGCACTAATTTTGCACACAGTGCACTCGTTTTACATGCCGCTCAGTTCAGTTTCTCCATGCTGCCCCCTAACTGTGACAGTGGGTATAATCCGCTACAGCCATCGGGTTGTGTGGTTCTACCTTTCAGCAGATGAATGTGTCACTGGTGCCGTTCTCTCTCCTTTCCACGTCGCACAAAAGGCCTCTTGGGTTCGTTACGGCCACAGCTTGATGGATTTTCCTGTTTTCTGTAGACTCTCCATCATCCTCCTAGTGGAAAATTGAACAAACCTGGACCAGGGCCTGGTGCTTTCTCGTTAACTATGGGAGGAAGATTAATTAGAGTGGAGCAGTTATTTCAGAGTCTTAGTATTGACTCCAGTATCTAATGAACATGTTTATGGGAGCCCTTAGTGCAGGTTTTGTGGGGGGAGGGATTGGGAAGGCAGATGTTGGGACTGGGGCTTTAGTCTTATGGCTTTCAGCTGAGCAGCCTGTCAATCATGATCCTGTTTAAAAAATTAAAAGGGAAGGAGACTAAAGTAAACATCTGATGAGTCATGCTGTTTGATAGCAGCAATTGGGTATAAATAGTTGGTGTTTATGTTGTGACTTTTCATATTTCATAGTTTAAGCTTTTACTCTTATGTGTGGAGAAAGAAATTAATGTTAATGGAATGAAATACAGAGTTGATTGTTTTATGTGAGGAGTGTGTTGTCTGTGATGGTAGGAAAGCAGAACAAAAGCAGCCACACTGAAGTCATTTGGATCCTGTTACACAGTTAAACTGAGTATATGCAGAACATGACATGCATGTACGGTAAGGTCAAGGCCAGAGTGTAGATCAGACATGTTCAGGGAAAGGCAAGTTTTAATTAACATTTTAGCTTTATTTTAGTGATACTAATGTCTTCACTGTTACCTCATAATCTCCATTGTCTCTGTATCAACAAAGCTACTTTACCTCCAGACAGTTGTATGTATTTTTGTAGCCTTAGCTTAAAGTATGTTGTACCTTGAGATACACAAATACAAAAATGTGCTATTATATAACATACCTGACTTTGTCTTTTCACCTCCTGTCCCATAGGTGGCGCTGGTGTTTCCCAACAATGACCCAGCAGCCTTCATGGTAGCTTTCTATGGCTGTTTGCTAGCGGAGGTAGTGCCTGTGCCAATCGAGGTGCCACTTACGAGGAAGGTGAGGGTTTTTGTGTGCTAAGGTACTTGTTAATCCAGTGTGATCGCCACCAAAACAACATCCTTGCCTGGCAGGAAAAAAAATGAACTCAGCCTTATCTGTTATTGCTGTTTTTCCTGAAGAAAATTGGAGGCTGTCTGTGCTCATTAATTATGACTCATTAGCAGGATGTAAAGATTGGTCTTTGCAATAGTTTAAAGGAAGATTGGTCTTTCATGGGATACAAAGTCTCTAGGCCCTGCTTGAGGTTTTACACTAGTGCACTCACTCTTTTGACTAGTGCTGTATAGTTGCTTTGACCCTGTATGGAGTGGTTTGTTTGAGACTGCTGTGGATCTGAGTTTATTTTTGTCTAATGCGGTTTTTCGGTTTTCTGCCCATTGTAATATATCTCTACCTAGAGGTGTATGAATAACTTAGCAGGTACAGAACACCTCTGTGGTATTCTCCCTAAGCCATGGTGTGCATACTGTTAACAGCTGAGGTCAAACGTTTCTACACGTGTGCTGTACTGGTCATGTCTGATGATAAATGGTTGTAGCATGTCAGACCACATTTACATTTTGATCTGTTTTCTTGTCTTCTCTGTACCCCCTGTTTATACAAGCCGTGAGGCATGTCAGGGCACCGAGTACCCAATGCTAATGTGAATTCTGGCCTTTCCTGGGTCCAAGACAGAATATTTAAGAGCCCTTTCAATGTTTTGCCATTTAGATTGGTGCCTGCTGTTTATGCAGAAATGAGCTTTTCCATTCACATTGATAGTGGGATGTGGGCATAGCTGTTCTATGTATGAAAAGGAGTCCGACATGAAATTCCACACAGCCTTTGTTATTGCTAGCCCAATTTATATCATCATACAGCTGTTATCTTAGGATAGTTTTCATTCCACTGAGCCCCCATTGCAGATGAAACTTGGGCAATAAAGATAATGCTTTAAGTGCAGATTAGTTTCTCACAGACTCACCCATGCATCTTCATGTGCAAATGTATTTGTTGGGGAAAAAAATTTTTTGGACAACCTGTTTTGCACTGCAGCATACAGAGCTGATTTTTGTGTAACAGAATAGATGGCTGTAATGTCATTGTTTGATATTTTCACCCTATAAGCATTCAGTTGTCTCTGTAGGGGTTACAAACATTTTATGATAGTTGTTTTGTGTTTCAAAAGGAATAAATCTTAATGTAAAAGAACACTGGCTTTCCAAAACAAGCCCCGCCTATGGGCTTGTAATATGGAACTTGATTGGTCCTCTGTCTGTACTTGCAGGATGCTGGGAGCCAGCAGATTGGCTTCTTGCTGGGCAGCTGCGGTGTCACGGTAGCCCTGACTAGTGATGCCTGTCACAAGGGCTTGCCCAAGAGTACCACTGGGGAAATCCCACAGTTCAAAGGTCAGTAAGCATTGTTCCTTGTATCCTCATGCTGACAGCTTGCTACAGTCTAACTTGCTGCTTATGTCATATGGGGTGTGAAAACCACCTCATAAAGAGTGGATTTGATGCGAGTAGGAGTACTTTTTCTGGGTTATCTTTTATTTGCCTCATATGTCCTTTTGAATAGATGATTCTAGCACATTGTGTGACATCACTGAGATAGAGGTAGCAAATCTGGATCAGGTCAGCAGCAGGTCTGAGAGGATGTAGCTATGGAAACTCTGACAGGTGGGAGTCAGTGTAAGTTGCTGAATCCACAGTTTATGCAGTGAGGAATAGCTGTTACACTAGTGTGATATGAGTTTTGGTCATTGTGGTGACTAAGCAACATTGTCATGGCAACAGTCAATGCCTCAAACCAGCAAGTGCTCCACCATGCTTGCTGGACTTTATGGATGATTATGCTGTTATTGATTTTACTTATTTACGTGTGTCTGTTCTTTTATCTAAACCTCCTACACTCAGGCTGGCCCAAGCTGCTCTGGTTCGTAACAGATTCTAAGCACCTATCCAAGCCACCGCGGGATTGGTTTCCACACATTAAGGATGCTAACAGTGACACAGCCTACATTGAGGTGAAGGCCATGTCCCTGTCTCAAGCCTCTATGACCTGGTTATACATAACTTTTTTATTTATTTTTTTTTTTTACTGATTTTTTTTTACTGATTTTTTTTTTACTCATTTTTAATTTTTTCCACACTTGTATGCTTCTCCACAGAGGTCCTTTGCAGATAAGGCCAGTTTGTTATTATGTATGGGTAGCTTAGTGTTGACTCGCTTTTTTGTTTTTGACACAGCGAACAAAGCTCGAACAAGTTGACCTTTGACCTGGGCGATGCTGACATCTCTGATGGGCTACCAATGACAGCTGTTTGTGACATGAACAGGCATTGCAATACAAAATAGAAGAGAAGCTCATAAATTGTACTGAAAACTTACCCGAGTTGTAAAACATGGAATTAAAGACCTATCACAATTTTGGCAAAAAAGCGGGACTTTTGGCAAAACGTCAGCAGCTGTCATTTTCGGGTTAGGGATTATTGCTCACATATCTGAAATGGACCGTTGGCGTGCATTAAGATTAGCTACATTACAACAAACGAACAACCGTTAAAGCAGAGGCATGCACTGACAATTACTCAGTGCTGGGTTTAGCGGCACCGCTCAACAATGTGGTCATGTATGAGATCAGAACACTGGCGCTGACTGATCGTGTGAAACCGGCCTAACAGGACCAGAACGTGCATGAGTTCACAAAACACAGACACCATCATAACTTGACTGCGATGTGATGCCAACAGCAGACAATGTTTCTCTTCTGTGTAACTGAATGTTAAGAGATCACGGCACCCTGTGTGTGTCACATTGCAGTACAAAACGTGCAAGGATGGGAGCGTGCTGGGAGTAACAGTGATGCGGATCGCCGTGCTGACGCACTGCCAGGCTCTGACACAGTCCTGTGGATATACAGAAGGTATCGCTTTCATTAACTTAAATTTTTCCTTTTAAAATTTTAGCGTTTTTAACTCTTAGCATTCAAACTCAAATTTTTTAATAACCGTGCACTGGATGACATGTAGTGAAGGGCTTGCACAACTGTCCATGACCTAAAAAGAGTTACACAAATAATAAGAGGTAGAGAGAAAATGTGGTTCTTGGCTCTGCGGGTTAATCCTCCCTTCTGGTGCGCCGAGCAGGCAATGACGATCCTGGTCCGAAACCCGCCTGCTCTGGTTCAAAAGCCAGATTTATTCACTTATGCCTCTCATTGACTCCATCAGCTGGCTCATCACAAGAGGACATAGCTTGTCCTCATATACTTTGCTTTTTTTTGTACCGTCCAGCTGAAACCATGGTGAATGTTTTGGACTTCAAAAAAGACGTGGGCCTGTGGCATGGGATCCTGACAGTGAGTTCCTCTTCGTTTCCAACACGTGGAGCTTCATGCTTCACAACCAGTTTCATTGACATCAGTTGGAATGATCCCAATTATTTACTGATTATTTGTTACCAATTTTACAACCAGTATAAGAAATGTTCCTTGGTGGGAACATGGAAATTAGTGTGATAGTTTGTGCTTGTGACAGACTGGCATTGCATTATTTATCACCTGCTCCAATGTGTTCTGCAGAGCGTCATGAACATGATGCATGTGATCAGCATCCCATACTCGCTCATGAAGGTCAACCCCCTGTCCTGGATCCAGAAGGTGTGCCAATACAAAGGTCAGTGCATCGCTACCTGCTCGCTGAAATGGTCCAGTAGTTTCTTCAGCTTCAGACACATGCACACTGCAGTATCACTTCCTGTTTCTCTTTTTTTTAGTCTTGCGTTTTTATAGCGGTGCTTAAAGTTAATACAGAAGCATTTTAAGATCCACATTTAACATTTCAAATGCCCTTCCTCCCATCTGCCTCTTCTGAAACATGGCCTGTTGTTGCCTCCAGCCAAAGTGGCGTGTGTGAAGTCCAGAGATATGCACTGGGCTCTCGTGGCGCACCGGGATCAGAGGGACATCAACCTCAGCTCGCTGCGCATGCTGGTGGTGGCCGACGGCTCCAACCCCTGTAAGTTCACCATCTCCTTGACCATGTCTTCATACACATGGAGGAAAAAAAAAAAAAATCTCCCAATTCAAGGTCGACTGGCTATCCAACAGTGGCTCTGACGTAGCGTCCCACTCAGGTGGTGCACACAACAGACACCAGATGGGCATGTGGTGAGAAAAATGATGGGTTAGTGCAGGTGTAAATATAGTTATTGACAAACACAGACCACAGGAGTACAAGGCCATGTACAGCAGCACCGACAGCATCAGTTACAAAGACCAGTGGTGTGGGTAAGCTAACATGAAACACTCAGACTGGTTCTGCTCATAGTGAATACTCAAAGGTGTTTAGCAGCAGCCAGAACAGCTGTGTCAAAATTTTGTGGGACTGTTCATTAAAGGTATTGGATTTAGGTCTGAACTCAGCAATATACATGTAGTTTGTCTATAACAGAACAGGTCAGGTAAAATGGTACGATCCATATGACTGTTCAAGTATGTAGATTAACATCCACATGTTAGCACCTGTTTGTATTTTTGGTGATCTGAGACTTTCAGATTGTTTGCAATTATCTGCTAATCTGTTTGAGGCTGTTGTGTAACAATGTGACACAATGCAACATACTCATGGAGACAGAAAATAGATGGGATCATTCATATCTCTGCATAAATGATTTTAGCTGAGAACCTGCCTCAAAATGGGAATTATACACCAATGTTCACATTTTTTAATTCCATTGTCTTTGAAGGCTTTCTATATCTAATTTTTTTTCTTAACTGTTAAGTATCTGTAGTATAAGACAGATTTGAACTGAACCAGAAACTTTGTGTTTACCCTCAAATTCATCATCTTCTCCTTTCTGACTCTTAAACAGTAAAATAACTTTTCTTTCAACCCATTTTCCTTTCAGGGTCCATCTCATCCTGCGACGCCTTTCTCAACGTCTTCCAGAGCAAGGGCCTTCGGCCAGAGGTGATCTGTCCTTGTGCCAGCTCTCCTGAAGCACTGACTGTGGCCATCAGGAGGTACTCGCTGCAGTCGTCATTCTGGTTTTCAGTGGCAATACACACAATCCCCAGACGGTGCCCAGATTTGGGCTGCAGAATTTGACAATTCAGTTCTCCTCTGCAACAAATACAGAAGGCTACAGCTGTCAAAACTAGCGTCTAAGTTAAGGTGGTTACAGTGATGGAAATCATAAGGTTTACAGCTCAGAAAGATAACAGATGGCTTGTGTTGATGTGAAGTGTAGCGCCCACTGATATGATGTGGCAGTGTGGTGAGCTCATTGGTTGGGCTGTTCATTTTGTCCTTTTGCAGTCTTAAAATTTTTTTGTATTTCTCCACACCTTGATGCCTTAACTATTAATTATCGCATTCACTCCAGTACCACGTTCTGTTCCAAAAAAATGGGACCTTTTGTACAATGCAAGTAAAAACAAAATGCAGTGATTTACTGTTTCATAAGTCTGTTTACCTGTGATTTATTCTTCTTGACATATATTTAATAGAATACAGCTCAGAGACAACATATTTAAAGTTGAAACTGATCAGTTGTGTTGGGTTTCATAAATAAATGATTATTATGAATTTGATGACCGCAATATGTTTCAAAAAAGTTGGGACATGGGCATATTCACCACTGTTGTTACATCACCTCTTCTTTTAATAACACTTCATAAGGAACAGAAGACACCAATTGTTGAAGTTTTGAAAGTTTGAAAGTTTTGCCATTCTTGCTTGATGTATGTCTTAAGTTGCTCAACAGTCTTGTCATATGTTGGACTTCATAACGCGCCACACACATTTTCAGGTCTGGACTGCAGGGAGGCCAGTTAAGTGCCTACACTCATTTAATACAAAGCCACGCTGTTGAAAAACGTGCAGAATGTGTCTTAGCATTGTCCTGCTGGAATAAACATGGATGTCCCTGAAAGACATGTAATCTAGATTGGCAGCATGTCATTCCAAAATCTGTATGTTCCTCTTAGCATTAATGGTGCCCTCACACGTGTAAGTTACCCATGCCATGGCCACTAACACACCCCTATACCATTACAGATGCTATCCTTTGAACTTCTTGTTGATAAAAATCAGGGTGGCCCTTTTCGTCTTTCGCCCTTAGGACAGAATGGCCAGTTTTTCCACATTTCAGGTCCGTTTTGGACTCTTCAGACCACAGCACACTTTTCCACTTCACATCAGGTCTCAGATGAGCTCGGGCCCAGAAACATTGTTGGCATTTCTGAATGCTGTTTATGTATGGCTTGCATTTTGCTCTGTAGAGCTTTAGCTGACATTTAGAGATGTAACGGAGAACTGTTTACCGACAAAGGTTTCCTGCAGTATTCCTGATCCCACGTTGTTATATCTTTTATTGTCCGACATCTGTTTTGAATGCAGTGCCGCTTGAGGGATCGAAGATCACGCACATTCGGTGTTGGCTTTCGTTCTTACCCTTTATGCACACGGATGTTACCAGATTCTTTGAATCTTTTAGTAATGTTAAGGACTATAGATGCCGATAGGCCTAAATTGCTCAATATTGCACAGTGAGCAACATTATTCTTAAACTGATTGGCTGTTTTCTTATGCACACAGTGGAGAACCTCTCCCCATCCTCGCTTTTGAAGGACTGAGCCTTTCAAAAATGCATCTTTTCTACCTACTCATGACTATCACCTCTTACCAGTTAACCTGTTTACCTGTGGAATGTTTCAATCATTTTGCTTTTTCATGGTTTTCTTGCATGTGTTCCAACAAGTGCAACCATCACATTCATAATTTATTTACAAAATCCAGTATTGGAGTAGGGTATACATGTACACATGTGGACAAATTTCTTGATACCCTTCCAGTAAAGAAAGAAAAACACACAATTATCACTGATATAAATTGAAACTGATAAAAGTCATATAAAATAATTTAATGAACATCAGCTTATGAAAATCACACATTGCTTTTGAATTGTGAATCAACAGAATTATATAAAAAAAAAAAAAAACTAATGAAACTGGCTTGGACAAAAATGATGGTGCCCCTAGATAACATTAAACATAATTTGACCATAGTGGTGTCTTCAATACTGCAATCAGTCAGTCAACCTATTTAAATGATGAAAATAAATAATTCTCTTTTGTATAATGTTTTATACCACACTAAACATGGATCAGATACAGAAAAGGAAAGAGTTAACTGAGGCGATCAGAAAGAAAATTATCAACTAACATGTTAAATGTAAAGGCTATAAAACCATCTCCAAGCAGCTTAATATTCCTGTGACTACAGTTGCAAAAATTAAGAAGGTTAGGGTCCCTGGGACTGTAGCCAACCTCCCTGGATGTTGCCACTAGAGGAAAATTGACATCAAATTGCACAGAAGGATAATTCAAATGGTAACCAAAGAACCAAGGATAACTTCCAAAGAGATTCAAGGTGAACTCCAAGGTCAAGGTACATCAGTGTCGAGCAAAAATTGTCGTAATGGAAGACAACCCAAGAAGATTCTTGAAAGCAAATCATAAAAACGCCAGACTGGAATTTGCCAAAATGCATCATGACAAGCTACAGTGCTTCTGGGAGAATGTCCATTGGACACATGAGACAAAACTGGAGCTTTTCAGCAAGTCACATCAGCTGTATGTTCACAGATGCAAAAATAAAGCCTTCAAAGAACAGAACACTGTACTTACTGTGAAACATGGAGGAGGATAGAATAATTTATTGAATAATTTATTAATGCCACACAACAAGTTGGTGGAATTTGGTAGGATGATTGGTTACGTTCTGGGGTTGCTTCGCTGTGTCTGGCACAGTGTCTTTAATCTGTGCAGGATACAATGAAGTCTCAGGACTATCAAGGCATTGTGGAGTGAAACGTACTGCCCAGCATCAAAATGCTTGGTCTAAGTCACAGATCAAGCGTCTTCCTACAGGATACTGACCCAAAACACACAGCTAAAAGAGCACAATATTGGACTGTTCTGAAGTGGCCTTCTATGAGCCTTCAACTAAATCCTATTGAACATTTCTGGAAAGAGCTGTAGAATCCTCATGGAGAGCTTCCGAAATCACTTGATTGCCGTAATTGCCTCAAAAGGATGTGCAACAAAATATTAGGTTAAGGGCACCATCATTTTTGTCCAGGCCAGTTTCATTTTTTTTCTCTGTTGTATCACAATTCAAAAGCAGTGTCTGGTCTTATTGTGTGTTTTTCTTTCTTTACTGGAACAGTACCAAGAAATGCATCTATGTGTGTATTTACATTTATTCATTTAGCAGATACCTTTGTTCAAAGTGACTTACAAATGACACACTATTATTGCAAAACTGATTCTCTGCATTTAACCCATCCTCTGGGGATGGCAGTGGGCAGCCATTATTCAGGGAGGAGCTAGCACTGAGTGTTTTGCTCAGGGACACACCTGGTGGCTGGGCTAGGATTTGAACCAAGAGACTTCTGCATCCCAGCCTGAAGTTCTACCCATTCAGCCATTGGCCTCCTTACTAAAAATATGGTATGGCTGCACTGGAGCAAGTGTGTATAAAGTTTGACTGAAGTGAAAGCCAGGATAGAGGATTTGACATATGGGTTTGTTTTAGTCTCATAATTTACGCTGAGATTTGCAGTATCATGAGGGTCACTTGACAGGCATTTGGTGGTTAATATTACTTAAATCATGAATGGTTATTTTCCATGCTCTTCATGAAGTGGTCACTCGGTTATTTTACTGAGCACAGTCTCAGTGCATGTGTATCACAGCTGGTATGAATTACAAAACCAAGCACACAAGCATAAATTGTGTTTTCTTGGCTGTGTTTTCGGTGATGTGACCAGCACCAACGCCACTGTGTTTCCGCAGTATGTGATGGTTTCACTGGTGCTCATGAGGTCCATGTACTCCAGCCAGGCCTGACTCTATAGCGGTGACATCATTTCAATTGACACTTAGCGAAATAATGAACAAAGCAGCAACACACTGGCTTCCCAGTTCCCAGTAGATCTGTGCAATAACACACATACCAACATGCAAAGTGTGTGTGTGTTGTGGAACAGACCTCATTTGCAGCTCTGTTACAAAGTCGCGCGTACTCAGAAAGACACTGCTCCACCCAGATGATGGGAAGTGACCCGTGGCTCCCAGTGGTTTAGGAGCATACTGTTTTTAGACAACTGATTCTGATTATTGTTTGTCCTCTGTTGTTGGTGGGGGCCAGACCCTCAGATGACAGCAACCAGCCCCCTGGGAGAGGAGTCCTGTCCATGCAAGGGCTCAGCCACGGGGTGATCCGTGTGGATTCGGAGGAGCGCCTCTCGGTGCTCACTGTGCAGGACGTGGGCACGGTCATGCCAGGAGGTGAGAGAACGTTCTGGAACGAGGCTTTACAGCTCTTCCTCTGTGGACGCCCAGCCGCTTTCCATTCTCCCTCTCATTCTGTCAGTCTTTGAGTGAAATTTGTGGAGAAGCAGCTTGCTGTGAGTTTCTGCTAAATGTTCGTAAAGGTCTTTGCAGCGTTATGACTAGCACTCATTAAAAACTCTCTATAAACTGACTTTATAAAACAAAAGCCTAACAGGGTCTGAGATAGGAAAGTATCCAAAAATGGATGGTGGGTATGGTATAAAATGGAAACGGCTGGGATTCCAAGGCCAGCTGTCTTCTCAGCCCCTTTTCAGGCACTTTGAAATGATGCAAGTTAAAATAGTGTCACGTGGTCCAGGCGGTTGGTAAAGAGAAGTTGAGTAAACCTGCCTTCACTTTCATAGCTCTCCTGTGTGTGGTGAAACCGGATGGGCTTCCTCAGCTGTGCCAGACAGACGAAGTTGGGGAGCTGTGTGTGTGCTCTGTTGCTACGGGAACATCATACTATGGCCTCGCTGGAATGACCAAGAACACTTTTGAGGCAAGCGATCTCCTGTACGGTAGTCTTGAGCTAATCCGGCTTATGGGATCCCTAACTTCTGGAATGTTCTGATCTTTAAAGTGAAAGGCCGGAGAAGATAAGACGGATACTTTTCATTTAATCTCATAGCCCTGTTTGAAATGTATGTTTCCGATTAAGGGAAATTAAAATGAGTGAAAAGGTAGCATTAGTGGCACCTATCTGATTTTGCTTTTTGGCAGGCTGAGAGCTGCTGGATAGATTTTTTGAACAGTGCCTTTTTATGAATGGGTTAGCTGTCAGAGTCGGAGGAGCAGTGGCTAATCCCTTTCCTTGTGTTGGTGCAGGTTTTCCCTGTGAACAGTTCTGGGGCTCCTATTAGTGAGTACCCCTTCACCCGCACTGGCCTGCTAGGCTTTGTGGGTCCCGGTGGCCTGGTGTTCATCGCCGGCAAGATGGATGGGCTCATGGTGGTGAGCGGACGGAGGCACAACGCAGATGACATTGTTGCCACGGCGTTGGCGGTGGAGCCAATGAAGTTTGTCTACCGGGGGAGGTAGTCTGTCACCAGTTAATGTTGTCTGTTCATTTAAAATTGTAGGGTAATGGTAGTTTGTTTGCATTGTTCATTGAGTGTTGTTATTAAATATGCTGGGAATTATTATTATGGTAGTCCAAATAACAGTTGTATGTGCAGCTACAGTTGTAGTAATTACAATATAAATAATAATGACATATTAATAAAAGTAATAGTAGCAGTGGCAATGGAAGATTGCGTGTGCATACATGTACACACACGCGCGCACACACACACACACACACACACACACACACACACACACCCCCTGAGCAGCCATGACATTATGACCAGCTACCTAATATTGAATAGGTCCCCCGGTTTCCCACCAAAACAGTCCTGACCCATTGAGGCATGGACTCCACTAGACCTTTGAAAGTATGCTATGGTGTCTGGCACTAGGCTGTCAGTCACAGGTCCTTTAAGTCCTGTAAAGTTGGGAGGCGGGACCTCCATGGATCGGACTTGTTTTTTTCAGCGCATCCCACAGATGCTCGATTGGATTGATAGCTGGACAATTTGTAGGCCAAGTCAACACTATTTCCTTTGCAGTATAACTAATAAACATGGTGTTCAGTGTGTGTCACTGTGAATTTGAAGGGTAGTCCTGCATGTGCATGTCACAGGCTAACAGGCTAACCACAGTCTGAACCCACAGGATTGCCGTGTTCTCCATAACCGTGCTGCATGACGAGCGAATCGTAGTGGTGGCTGAACAGAGGCCGGACTCCACTGAAGAAGACAGCTTCCAGTGGATGAGCAGAGTACTGCAGGTACCTGCATGTGCAGACACACACGTACGCATGCACACACGCAGATACACACACGCAGTGTTCCACCAGGTCAAAGCTGCCTGGCGGTCCTGCTGTAGGTCATGTTTATAACTCATTTTATGTTCATGCTGTTGTCATATCTGTCATGAGTTGTAGGAATATTAGAATTTCTGCCCCCGGTCTGTTTATAAACCCCTCCCTACACACCACAGTGAAGCACTTCTGAGTGTTAGAGACCATTCCAGAGCCTGATCCAATGCTTACTCTGATTCGCTGTGGCAGGAGATGACAGCTGAGTTGTCTGGACATTTGGCTCAGCAGTTTTTCCAGAGATGGGTGGGGGGGACAAGGGGGGGAAAAAACAAAGGGGAAAACATGCTTAACATTTTCAGCATTTATTAAGCTTAGCTTTGTACTATTATTGCAAATATTACATCATCGGATTCTTTTCTTTCCTGCGTAGCCATCATCGCTGAACTTGTGACTTGCAGCCTGTATAGAATGATATATGTACATTCTAGAAAATGTCAAATTAAACGTATTAAAATTCTGACAATATTGTAGCATGTCCTCAACAGTGTGGTCTGTATGTTTTAATTGTGTTGATTAAGAAGACTGATACAAGTCTGAAGGTTTTCATGGAAAAATAAAATGATTAAAAGAAAATGTGTTCAAGTCATGTCCCAGAATATGGTGGTGTGTGTGTGTGTGTGTGTGTGTGTGTGTGTGTGTGTGTGTGTGTGTGTGTGTGTGTGTGTGTGTGTGTGTGTAAATGCCCACATGTGTGTCTGTTTGTTTCTCATTGCAATTCAAAATGTTTCTCAGGCAATCGACAGTATCCATAGTGTGGGTGTGTTCTGCCTGGCCCTGGTTCCCGCTAACACCCTTCCCAAAACGCCACTGGGGGGCATTCATCTGTCGGAGACCAAGCAGCTGTTCCTGGAGGGGTCTTTGCATCCCTGTAATGTACTGATGTGCCCCCACACCTGTGTCACCAACCTGCCCAAACCCCGGCAGAAACAACCAGGTCCGTGCGTGTGTGTGTGTGCGCGCGCGTGCGTGTGCGTGTGTACGCTCCTGGCAAGATGCAGGAGCAGTTTGTTCTGCTGTCCATATGCCTGTGCGTGTTGGAGGTACCGCCGATCTGTGTGCACATGTGAGTGGTTACTGTGAGGTGACGGGGGGCTGTTGCCGCTCTGTGCATTGAGCTGGAGAATGCCAAATGAGTTTTTGTCATTAACATGATGTCAGCCTTGGCCAGAATCCATGGCCCGCCTGACCCCCATTTGAGTATCTGCATCCCCACGTAGCCTTTGCACGTAGCGGAGACGAGGCGAGCGTGGGAGGAAGGGTCAGGATCACGTCTTGATCATCGCAGCCAAGACAACATTATGATGATTCTGGACCCACTATTTGCACTGTTTGTTGGTAACAGATGTAACACGCATAGAAAAACTCTATAATTATTGGCGCAACAATTTCATCCCTTCTGATTATAATCTGTTTCAGTAATATGGAAAAGCTGTAAAACATTTATATGAGTGTACGTCATTTAAAACCTCCTCTGTGGTTAGTGATGTAATAGAAAGATTGTTTCTGTTATGTTTTGGGTGTGTCTTTCTGTATAGCACAAGAGGGATATGTTTGCTCAAGAGCGTGCACGCGCGTGCGTGTGTTTGTGCGTGTGGGATTTTGATTCCTTCTGCCTTGGCAGAAATTGGCCCGGCCTCCGTGATGGTGGGCAACCTGGTGTCGGGGAAGCGGATCGCGCAGGCCAGTGGCCGGGACCTCAGTCAAATGGAAGACAATGACCAGGCAAGGAAGGTGTGTGTGTGGGCGTGCGTGTGGAGTCGCAGGCTTGGTTTTGGGGCACCGGCACCCCCCTCAGCCCCACCGGCACGCCGGCTCGTCTCTCCAGCAGCTGCGGCCGTCACTGCTTCCCGATTTACATTTTAAGCTCCCCAGTGGACGTCCCGAGAGCATGTGGAGAGAGAATGCAGTATTCCAGTACACGCCCCCAAGTACATGATGATAACTAATGTGTTAAGTGTTTCATGTGATCACTCTGGTTTTGTGCTGTAGAGCTAGTGGGTGGGGCTTGCTCCGCTCCGTCCATGGATACCCGCTCATCCCCTGTAAACAGTGGCTTTATAGTCCAGCACAGAGGGAGCTGCCTGGTTGCTGTTTCACCTCTCTGTCCTTTTTCTGCCATATGTTCAGCTGCACTGCATCTTCCATTTGTTATGCAGGGTATGGTGGAGTCCTGATGTTCACGGAGTATGTGCTGAGAATTTAAAATTTCATGCAAACTGCTCTGGGTTCTGGTGCTCTTTCAAAGCAATGTCAGTGCTGACGTTAGTTTTTTGTACTGCTTTTTTAATAATTTAAGAGGCTCGGTTATTTAATTCAAATACATGGTCATTAAATTTAGGGTTACTGATCTATGCAGAAATGTCTTGTTCTTTTACTAAGCCTCTTTACCGCCCCCTTGCTTTTCCGTTTTTGTTATATTTAAGCAAATTGTGTAACATACTGTACAAGTGGGTGATATGACCTAAATATTGTAGCTCTGCATTAGTAGGCTTTTTGCCTGCTGTGCATATGATGCACGTTTTGCTTTCTTAATTTTTAAATTTATTTTTGGGTGATTGCACCGCATTGCTAATTCGGCACAATGTGTTAAATGTAACATTATGTAAAGATACAGTCTGAAACCCTGTACTGTTCAGTCCAGCACTGTGTATTTCTTACACTTCACACCATTCCTGATGCCTGTGAAAGTGTTTAGTGTCAGAGGTGGTAGTTGTCCTTGCTGTGTAGGTCTACCCCGCGCCGTAGCTGTAAAGCTCTTATGGCGTTCTTTACTTGGCGTGAACCTGTAAACGTTGGACTGTGTGCCTTATTTATTGTTCTCTGTGTTTTTCCCTTTAGTTCCTCTTCCTCTCTGAGGTGTTGCAGTGGCGCTCCCAGACCACCCCAGACCATGTGCTTTTCACACTCCTGAGTTCCAGAGTAAGGCCTGCTGCTTCAGACCAGACACTGAGCATTTCTTTTGATTGCTTCATTAGGGTATAATGGCAGCAAGATGTGATTTACGACATGTGTGCACAGTTCAGTCTGACTCATTGATCCTTATATAATGTCCACATTCACGTGTCTGCTCTCTGTTGATTCGGCTTAAATAAAATGCAACTTCATTTCAGTTCCTGTTGAATGAAAATCCATAGTTTTCTTTATTACTGTTCCATATTTGGAAAACAGGCCGGTGAGTGCATGCGGTCAGTGTAGAGGTGACGTAGCTGTTGGTGAGGTGTGGGTGGTGCACAGTGTTGGACGTGTTGGTTTTCCACCTTGAAGCGGGCTGGGTGTGGTTGTGAGATCGTGAGCTGGCTTCTCTCTGCAGGGCGCCATCTCCAGCTCCCTCACCTGCCTGCAGCTGCACAAGCGAGCCGAGAAGATCGCCGCCCTATTGGCCGAGCGAGCCCATCTGCAGGACGGAGATCACGTCGCTCTGGTGTACCCCCCTGGTGAGCTGCTGTCCCATTGGCTGACTCTGACCCCTGTCCCTTACTGATACAATCCCCCACCCCACCCTCCCTCTGGGAATATAAAATATACAAGGAAATGTGTTTATACAGTCGTGTGTCTGTGTGTGTGCGTGCGTGCGTGTGCGTGTGCCTCTAAACTGACTTCATCATCAGTGTGTACTGGCTGACCAGCCTTACACTTAATACACAGACATATTGACATAAGACGTCCATTAGGTGACTCTACAAGGGTTATCTGTTACTTAACTGTGTCTGTGAAAGCCATCCTGTACGTTACTCTGTGTACACGGTATCCAGCACCATCAGTCAATTTGCAGGGTAATGGCATCTTACGTAATCTGAAGCCTAAGCGATTTATAATTTTACACTGCTGTCCATTTGTGTAGACTGATATGTTGTATAAGGGAGGCTTGGCCAACTACCTGTGTTAGGGGATTGTCACAGGAAAGAGCAGTTCTTGTTTTAACTTATTAGCCTCTTCTCATGTTGCTTCCCACTGAAAACGACCAGCAGACAGCTCTGTTTGACCAGTCTTCCTTAGACCTGTGCCATTCGCTTGTGATTTAGACATTGTCTGGTTTAACCCAGCAGGGGTTGATAAGATAGGGGATGGTCACCCGCACTGTGCGATTCAAAACGTGGGTTTCCTGATTATGACAAAAGTCATTCCATCTTCCCACAAGTGTTGCTTTGTCCTTTGTGCAGGATTGGATCTGATTGCAGCCTTCTATGGGTGTCTGTACGCGGGCTGCGTGCCCATCACAGTCCGCCCTCCGCACCCCCAGAACATTGCCACCACCCTGCCCACTGTTAAAATGATTGTGGAGGTAAGAGATGACACCTTTATTTCACTTCCTTTGTCTCCATCAGCTGGTCACGTCGTCTGGTGCCATGTTAAATTTGGAGCTATAGGTGTTTGTATGTCAGAATTATGGCTAAAGCTGGCCTGGTCAATTGTGTAAAGGATACTTAAAATGTAGCAATTCAGTTAAATTGCTCCAGTGGTTCATCTTCACCAAGGTGCGCGTGTGTGTACTCACAGGTGAGTCGTTCAGCCTGTGTGATGACGACACAGATTATCTGCAAGCTGCTGAGGTCAAAAGAGGCATCGGCCGCTGTAGACATCAGGACGTGGCCTCCCGTTCTGGACACAGGTGAACAGCTGTCCTCTGTCAGTGCCAAGTCAAATGCTAAAGCCTGAACAGACAAAAATTACTTGGTTCTCTCAGTTTATATTAGAAGCTCTGACTCCCTGACTCCTGCCACTGACAGTGTCATTTTTAACTGTGAATGAATCTATTGCTCATTGAGTGTTTTTAATTTTTTTTAATGATTCTTGTGTTCCGCTGTGTTTGTCCAAAGGCACAGGGTAATTAAAGCATCTGTTTGTTTGTTTCATGTCTTATATGACAGATGATTTGCCAAAGAAGAGACCCCCCCAGCTCCACAAGCCCTCCAACCCTGACACGTTGGCCTACCTGGACTTCAGTGTGTCCACCACAGGCATGCTTGCAGGAGTCAAGGTGCATCACCTGATGGCACACCAGCTAGGACCCTTCATACGCTCACCCAGAGCAGTCATGAACAAACAAACAAAAGTACTTGCATTCAGAATCTTTAGCGTAACAGATCCACAGAGCATTATTTGTATAAAGTTGCTCCCTTTTGCCTCATTGCCTCTGACACTTAAATCCTTAGTTTTCTCAAACGGGTAAACAGGTGCACATGTTCTGTGAGAAGTGAGTTGCATTTGCATGACTGTACTATAAATTTTGAAAATGGCTACCAGAAAACAACAGTATTTTTTAAGACACGGGCATCCTGTGTTAGATTGACGGGAAGACAGGAGGTGAGGTAGAAAAGGGTGTCTGAGCACCCAAGTGGATCACTGGGCATTCTGCCTTGTGTGGTTGAATGACTTTTCAAAAGTGCCTTTTTTTAATCTCAGAGGATTGTAGGTATCCGTAAAGATCAAACTTAGACTTGCTCTTCAAAAGCAGAGCAGTGCTCTGGCAGTCAGTGTGAGTTCCAGTCCTTTGGGGCCAGAGCTGAGATTGTAATTCACCACATCTGACCTCTCTCTGGTCCTGGCTTTCACAGTCCTACAAAGAGGCAATGGTTATTTTCAAGTTTTAGTTTTGTTAACTTTCACAATTTCATGCAGAGGCCTGTGATTTTGACCCCTTGATTCAGACAGTCTCTGCATGCAGACGTGATTGTTAATGGGCTTTTAAAATTACAGCAGTGTGCTGATGGAGTGAGACGTTGATTTACTGGTTTCATATCCCACAGGCAACAGAAGCAGTTGACATTAAGAATGGTTACCAGGGATGAATGGTGAAGCGTGTAGAAAATATTAAACCTTCATGAAGCATCCAATGATTAACTATCTACCCTTCTGCTTTGTGAAGGGTGAGGTGATGCCATGTTCCCCGAAGGCTGTTCTCCTGACGCATGGTGGTCTGTTCCCTTTGCTTGCCCAGATGTCCCATGCCGCCACCAGTGCCTTCTGCCGCTCAGTGAAGCTGCAGTGTGAACTGTACCCGTCGCGGGAGGTGGCCATCTGCCTGGACCCCTATTGTGGCCTGGGCTTTGTCTTGTGGTGCCTGTGCAGGTGAGCGGCTGCAGGCTTTCTGGCCTTCCGCAGAGGGACGTGTCAGGTGCTGCAGCGATGCCTGTGATTGCTAGCCTTCTGCATCCAAACCCCCCTCCCGGAAGTCGAAAAGAACGTCACCGTAAAAGCGGGTCAATGTTAAATGACTCGCCGCGGAGCGCATGCAGGACAGTGTGTGTTAAACAAACCCTGCTTTTTCTGCAGTGTGTATTCAGGACACCAGTCCATCCTGATCCCTCCCTCGGAGCTGGAGTCGAACCCGGCGCTCTGGCTGCTGGCGGTGAGCCAGTACCGGGTGCGGGACACCTTCTGCTCCTATTCCGTCATGGAGCTGTGCACCAAGGGCCTGGGGCTGCAGACAGAGTCTCTGAAGGTACCGTCAGGCCCTTCTCTGCTTTGCCACGTGCTCAGCCTTGAGCTCAGTGCCTCTGTGCTGTCTGCCTTATAAGTTTCCTTCTGTCGTTCAGCTCTCTGCTGCACTTGTGTGTGTGAGGAGGGAACATAGTGGTATTGTGTAGCCTGTTCGTCCTTTGGGCTGAATCAGTATCGTCCCGATTAAGATAAAGGTGAACGTTTTGCACGTGAGCACACGGAAGATCTGCATTACACTTATTTCACCAAGTCAGGTAGTCCAGGCTTTTCACCAGAACTGTAACAAAAGAAGAAGAAGACGACTTTGTCTTGGTATGAGTATAAAGTAAATGCAACGAATTTTCAGTTTGCTTGTCCCCAATTGGTGTATTAAATATATATTTAAAAGACCTATGCACACAATAAACAAGAAATATAATGGTGTACAAATGGGGAAAAAGTGAGAACATGTGGTGTAGAGTCCTGTGGTGTTGCTGAAATATATTGCCCATAGACTGTAATGAGGTGCCCCCCCACATCCCCGTACAATGTTCCTCATGCTGTCCAGTTGGGTCAGAGGGGCAGCCAGATTAGAGAAGATGACCTCAATGAAGGTGTAGCTCTGCCATGGGAGGCAGCGTGGGGTTTTCCTCCCCTTACTGTGGCCGTACAGTCGTCACACTGTCACGGCACTCAGACCCTCCGTCTTCATCCATGGGCCGAGGGTATTGCAGGCAGCCAAATGGGTCATTAGCAGTAGGTGGCTCTGCGTAAGCTGTGGTGGGTGTGGAGTAATGGCGTTAGCCAGAGGCGGGCTCCCTCAAAGTGAGAATGAGCAGGGGAAATTTATCTGCTGCCCAGGCGCACCCACACAAAGGCTGCCTGTACCTTCAGGGAGCTTAAAGAGAGAAACGCTTCATTATTGTAGATGTTCTCCAATAAGAGAGGCGGCCGGGCTGATTAGGAGGCTGGGAGTTGCAAAGGCAGTTTATTAACACATTGTTCGACATCACTGATTTGTACAAGCTGTCCCAAGGGATAAGACTGATTTGAAGTCTTTTTTTAACATGGGGAGAAAGGAAGTAGTTGTGTGCCTGTAAAAATCCAGTTTTTTTTTTTTTTCTTTTCAAGAAAAAGGTTCAATTTCTGATGCTGCTTTACTCATTTTACTTCATGTTACACCTGATGTCCATTTGGAGTGTTGTACTCTCATATTATGATTGTTTTGAAGCGAAAATCATACATTGTGACCTGTGCATATTCAGTATGGTGCTTAATTGAGCACACAGTAACACTAGTCTCCTTATCTTGATTGCCTCGCCCTCCAGGCTCGGGGCCTGGATCTGTCCAGGGTAAGGACTTGTGTTGTGGTGGCTGAGGAGAGGCCCAGGATAGCCCTCACCCAGTCCTTCTCCAAACTGTTCAAGGACCTGGGTCTGCACCCTCGTGCTGTCAGCACCTCCTTTGGCTGCAGGGTCAATCTGGCCATCTGCCTGCAGGTGGGTCTGCGTTTCTTTGTGTGTGCGTGCATGTGTGCGTACATGTGTGTGAGCACATGTGCGCAGGTGGCTGTGTGCGTGGTTTACTCTTGAGAGCTTGTGTCTCTCGCTGTATGTGCCTGTCCGCGAGGTTCGGTTAAGGTGTGGGTCAACATGTAGCTTCATTCCATCTGTTGTAGACCAAAAGCTAAATGAGAACAAAGCAACAGTCAGCGTGAGTCGTGGTCCTATCCAGCGTTACTCGGGAAACTGACCAGGGTTTGATTGGTGTGAGGTCTGTTTTTATTTAGACAGATGACGTAGGCCTAGGTGTTGCCTTTCAGAACTTGTCCTTCATTATCTTCTACACTGACTTTGTGAGCGTGTCTGGTGGTGTTAGAGTGGGCGAGTTTGAATGTTGACATTGCGTTTATAAAGGAAAAGCGCTCGCTGTGGGACGCGACAGTTTGGTTTGCATGCTTCTATAGGTTTTATTTGCAGCCTTACCATAGTCATGCATCCTTCTCTCATTTGAAATCAGATGTTTTTACTTACCAGCTAGATTAATGCGTGATCTGTGTCATGGTCAGCTTTGAGAATCGCTCAGAAGAGTACGTGTCCAGTGAAATCTTTCAATCCTTGATGTGGAACACTTTTAAGACTGGGGTGAATTTTTCTGTGTCCAAAAAAATTCTATTTTTTCTGATTGAAGTAGCTTGTACTCCAAGCATATGGCAGGTTTAAGAAATGCTTGCTACAAGAGAGTTGATTGGAACCGCCTCGGACTGAATGCAGTATCGTTGGCTTTGCCTCAGCACGTCACTGTTATTAAGCAGCCTTGAGTAACAGTGCCTGTGGAAGTCTGCTTTCCCTGTGTCACCAGTGTGCTTGACTTGACTTTTATTTGTTTTGTTTTAGATGTTCTGTCTACATTTCTACATTTGACATTTTTTGTTTTGTTTTGTTTTGTTTTTATTCCTTTGTTTTCTGCACCCCCACCACACCTCCCCCTTCCCCCTCTGCTGTAGCCGCACAGGCTGGGGAAGATGGCTGATCAGGTAGGGAATTTTAACAGCCACCTCCTGTCTGGTTACCCCCCACCCCAATCCAATGCAGGATTTCTGAAATTGGGACAGGACAGCACATAGCTGTGCCTCTTTGGAGGGTTTTAGTAGCGAACGGCATCCAGCAATCCAGTCTGTTCAGCCTTCACTTGTGGGCTGAATTTTTTTCTAGTCTTGATGGAATACTTTGTGGAGAAAATCCTCCTTTTTGTGAGCCTTGTGCTTCAGAATGCCAGGCCGACATCTGTACAGGTTTAAGGATCTAGGTCATTTCCTGCTTTTAAGATGCAAAACTATTTTGACATTAAAGAGCTACTATAATGCTGAAAGAAAATTTGAAAAGCAATCCCAAATTTTAGTCTAAAATTTTTTTTCCTGTTTACCCAGGGTAGAATCTGTTGGTGACAACATCAGCATGAGTCAGTTTTTCATATCCAGAACATGCTCTGCAGATTTGTGTTTAGGATCTGTGAAGATAAAACCAGTCCAGTAGTTGACCTTAATTGACCAAGTACAGCCCGTGTCTTCTGGGAAAATGGGCTTTTATATCCATGTGATGAGAGATGTGACACTGTGCCCTGTGTCCCCACCCAATCTCTCCCAGCCCCTCCATTCTTCCTGTTCTAGCTTGCATGACTGTGCTGCTTTGGGGCGCCCTCTGGTGGCTGCCGCTCCTACACTGCACCCAGCAAAGCTCATGGCACTAGATGGGTCGCTGTAATATGGTTGGCTTCTGGGCCTGGTGCTTTCCCACCATCTGTTACTTTGTGATTCGGTGTGCTCTAGATGTTGTATTTTAAGAAAATGGCTGTGAAGGGTCCTGTAAGTGTGACTTTTTTTTGTTTTGGTTTAAAAAAACTTGGCCATGTAAATTTTGTAGCTATTCAAACATGCACAGCATTCTTACACCAGTGTTCCTTATACATAACATAATGTTGACCTAAATGGTTACCTCTACGCACCTGCCTGTAGGAAGGACATTTTCTTCCACTGTGGCAGTGGGGAGTTTTAATGTAATTTCTCATGGCCTTCAAATTGTGGCAGTTAAGCAGCAGTGCTTCTCTCTCAGGCCACTCTGTGCTACCCCTGTAACGAGTTGGCTGCGAGGCGCAATGCCCCCGGCCATGTGTCCTAGCCTCCATCCTCATCTTGACACCATGTGGTCCCTCCGTTGTGGACCTCCCCACGTCTGCTTCGGTTTGCTTCAGCTCCGTGTGCACTTCTCCCCTTTTGCATGTGTGGATGAGAACGCTGTGGTTTCTGGGACCTGGGCTGCTGTGTTTTCTGGTGTCTGGCACAGACTTGCCTGGTTTTCACTCTCTTGCTGGTCTGGTTTCATGGTGTTGGGTGTATCGCACCTTTTCTCTTCCAATGGCTTGTGGGATCTTGCGGTTTCGCTCTTGCTGTCTCGGCCCTCTTGTGCTGCCTTTCGTTCACCCTTGTGAGTAGTCAGAACCCCCCCATTGACACCCCACCACAAGCCACACTTTTCCTGGGCCTGTTTACACAGCATAAGTGTGTGATATGATAGAAACACTCCTGACAGTAATAAACACAAGCAAGCAGCCGGCTGTGCTTCTCATTTTGTATTTTATAGTTTTACTTACCCTGTAGCATACTGTAGTAAATGTTATTGTCAGAATCTACCATTAATGAATTAATTTCATTATTCAAATTTAACCACTTGCCTGAGATTTAAAAAAATGGATGGTTAATAGTTAATAGTTAATGACTAGTTTTTCATTAAACTGCTGAGTTGTAATGAGCTGGTGGTGTAGGCAGGCCTATGAGCGCAGTGTGACTGGTCACTGTGACGATGGCTGGCATTGGGCTCATGCCAGCTGCTGGCTGATTTGCTTTTCAGGGCACTTCTGGACCAGACCCTACCACCGTGTTTGTGGATATGAGGGCCTTGAGACACGACAGGTGAGCACCAGTTCCTCTCCATCACGGCCGCCTCATTTGTCCTCTCAGTCTCTTGGTCACACCAGCTGAATCAGCCCTTTTTTAACTCTTTCATACAAGCTCAGTGGGTTTAATTTGCAGTGATTGTGTATAGAGGACACGCTGTCACTTTGCTTTAAATGTTCCTTAATATTGTAAAAGTGTCAGGCAGAAACATTCCTGTTGTGCTAAATATTCATTCATCTTTTATGCCGCTTATTCCTGGTGAGGGTCGTGGGGAAGCCTGGAGCCCATCACAGAACACATAGGGCGCAGGGCAGGGGACACCCAGGGTGGGGCTCCAACCCACCACAGGGCACACACACGCACACACAACGTGCAATTTGGACACACCAATCAACCTAACCTGCATGTCTCTGTAATGCGGGAGGAAACCAGAGAAAACCCACCAAGCACAGGGAGAACATGCAAGCTCCACGCACACAGACCCAAGGTGGGAATTGAACCCCAGGCCTGGAGGTGCGAGGCGACAGCGCTAACCACCAAGCCACCGTGCCACTCCTGTGCTAAATATTTGCATTATAATTCTAGGAATTTATGTTTGTAATTTATAATTCAACAGGTTATCCTTTTCAAAGTATTAGGTTTGGTATTTTAAAATATACCTACCCCAGGTTATCCAGAAAAGTGTTTTATTCACTGTATGGTGGGCTTCAGACTTGAAAGTCATGGATGTCAGTCATCTTGTTTTACCCTTAAGCAGGACACCAAGCATATTCTGTGTTTTTGCACAGAAACTTCCTACGATCCAATCAGTTTTAAACTCAAGTTCTGCGTGAATCACCAGAGACTGACAGTGTACTTTGTAATGATTAATAATGGTGACATTTCTGTTCATCTACTTTTTTTCTGGATTCCTTGTACCACACTGTGGTTTGTGTTTGTTCGACTTTCTAATGACATTTTAAAGGCTTGAGTGGTCTGGGCGTCAGGCTCACCCTTAATGCATCACAATTCCTGCGTGGCTGTTTTCTGAGCAGTGTTCAGCAATCCTTAGCATGCATGCCTTGGGGGCCAGATATGAGCATAGCTGCATTGGGGGGTGAGTTCTGTTCAGAATTCTTCTTTTTTTTTTTTGTCCTTTTATGATCCGAGACGGGGAAGCAACAAAAATGGGTGTTTTATATTTGTGGCAGACATAGTTATGTTTTTCAGTGTGTTTGACAGTATATGAATTCACCCAAGGTAACTTACAGTGCTGCAGTTGTAGAGTTCTGTGTTTGAGTCACACCTCGGTATTCCACCAAATAAGCAAAAATGAGGTCCTTCTGTAATTCGCACCTGCAAGTAATGGCATTGTGCCATTTAGTTTAACAGCAGACATGGTCACTCAGCTTTAAAACCAGTCGGTATTTGATAATTCAGTTCCAAATGCCTAATGGAAAAGTCTCTGAAATCTCAGGCAGAACTTGGTAATCAACCCATAACATATAGGAAGCAGGGTCTCGTTTTCACTAGAGGAACTTGTCGTGCTCATGTGTCCTGTACTGTCTTGGGTTGTTCCTACTGACATATATTTCATGAGTTTGACGTCTTTTCAGTTTGCTCGTGGCTAACCCCTGTAAACGTATATGGGTAAACTAAACTTGTGAACTAAAAACACATATCTATCATAAACTAGCTATTTGTATGATAGTTAACTTGTCTATTGGTGCGTTAGCATCTAGTCTTAACACCTCAATGCTAACGCCTTCAGCCAGAAGCACAGTATGGTTCTGCAGCTGTCCTGTGTTGACTGAAAAGTAGTTTAATACTTAACAATGCAAAGTAAGAGCTTTTTACTTTTTGCAAGATATTCATGTGCCTTCGTTCACATTCTTAACTGAGCTGTGAAGAGACAGGCCACGACAGCGCAGTATGACCAATGATGCTGTTGTTGATTTGTATGCTGTGCTTTGATACAGGGTGCGACTGGTGGAGAGAGGCTCCCCTCACAGCCTGCCCCTTATGGAGTCAGGAAAGGTGAGCTGTCCTGCCTCTAGTTATGCACCTTTGTACCTTGTCAGCTTGCTGGGACTAACTGGAGGTCACCACAGTAGTCCTGTCAGTTTAATTCTGTTTCATAAACAAGCATCTGAGGTATTCCTACACTGTGCTCATCACTTACCCTCTAACAACCTTCAAACTGATGACCTTGGTTCCTGATGCAAAATTGATTAAAAACCACCTTTTGGCTGTCTTGGATGTGTGGGGTTTATTTTTGGTGTTTTTCAGATTCTTCCTGGAGTTCGGATTATCATCGCCAACCCTGAGACTAAGGGACCTCTGGGAGATTCACACCTTGGAGAGGTCAGTAAATGGACATGCTCGGTGTACACTGGTGCTCACACAAGCACACCAACATTCTCGCTGGGTTTATTATCAGGTTTTATTTTTAAATAAAATGTTTCAGTGTGTAGAGGAACAGGCCAGCGTATCGATGTTGTAGTGTCGGCACTGGATTCTTTTTAAAGGCTAGCTGCAGCCTTTGACATGTGACCCACACTGCCCTCCTCTGTCAGATCTGGGTTCAGAGTGCTCACAATGCCAGTGGCTACTTCACCGTCTACGGAGACGAGTCTCTGCAGTCTGACCACTTCAGTTCAAGGCTCAGCTTCGGCGACACGCAGACGGTGTGGGCGCGGACCGGGTATCTGGGCTTCTTGAGGCGGACGGAGCTGACGGATGCCAGCGGAGGTGGGTGGTGCTTGAGGAGCTGGGGCGACGCTCTGTTCCTCTATCACAGCATCACTGATGGAGACTGCATAGGGGACCAGTATGTAGACGTGTTTATGGTGTGTATATGGTGTATAGCGCAGCCCAAAGGGTACAACAACATACTGCTTTTCAGAGATTTCAGCTGTAATTTGGTGGATACAGGTTCTGGACTATAAGCGTACCACATAATGCCTTCTTGAATATTAAGATGAATATTAACAGTACTGTTTTGGAATGACAATACAAGATAGTAATAGAGTTTCAACCGAGTGTTGCATGGCTTCATTTCTTTCATTGCACATCTCTGGGTTTTGCACTTGTGCCTATGAAGATACCATTTACAGTTTGGATCTCTGTGTAGTTCATCATGTTATGGCTCACCGTGTGTGTGTGTGTGTGTGTGTGTGTGTGTGTGTGTGTGTGTGTGTGTGTGTGTGTGTGTGTGTGTGTGTGTGTGTGTAGATCGCCATGATGCCCTGTATGTGGTGGGGGCCCTGGACGAAGCGATGGAGCTCAGGGGCATGAGATACCATCCAATCGACATCGAGACGTCTGTCATCAGGACACACAAAAGCATTACAGAATGGTGAGTTGAGACCTAGTCTCTCACACCCTCCTGCACATGTGTGCACACACATAGCTCATAGCAGAAACGCACATGACTTCTGAACAATAAATATTCCCCCCCAAAGTTGTGTGCTTTTGTTAAAGCATGAACCTTTGTTAATGCTTCTGGTATCTAATACAAATGTTCTTGTATTTACCTTTATGCTAGAAATGCAGCACAGTGAGACTGTGTGTTGAGGTCCTTCTCAAGGAAAACTGCATTGTTTCCATATTGCTTTGAATGATTCTTATTTTCATGACAGCTGGGACAGGGCCAAACAGATGTTATAAACTAAGATATACGCATTACACTCTCTCTGCTGCAGCGCTGTGTTCACTTGGACCAATCTGTTGGTGGTTGTGGTGGAGCTGGATGGCTCGGAGCAGGAGGCTCTTGATCTGGTGCCGCTGGTGACCAACTCCGTGCTGGAGGAGCACTACCTGATCGTGGGCGTGGTCGTGGTCGTGGATGTGGGCGTGATCCCCATCAACTCACGCGGCGAGAAGCAGCGTATGCACCTGCGCGATGGCTTCCTGGCCGACCAGCTGGACCCCATCTATGTGGCCTACAACATGTAGTCCTCGCTCCGCAGAACTGAACATAATACATGCAAAAGCGTCAGAGGACCAGAGTCAGTGAGAAAGGGAGAGGAAGGTGGCTGCCCGTCACATTGCCTGATCAAAATGCACTCAAAAACTGGTGAAGACAGTTTGGTTTCATTTGTTGAAATGCAAAAACTAGGTGCGATCCTCACTCTTTTTTTTTTTTTTTTTTTTCTTTGTTTTTGTGGGAACAGACCCCACTGTAAATTGACCCGCTTCTTGCTTATTCGGATATTTCTTTTAAGTGTGTGACTCTTCCTTTTTACGTAACGTATGCCGAAGTCGTTCTTTTTTTAAAAAAAGAAAAAAGTCTACCCGCTACAAAGTGAGGGTATTTTTTAAATTCTGTGGCGAACTGTATTTTATGATGTGTACTGTTTTTTGGAATAGGAAGCGTTACAAGTATATACATAACCACCAAAACGAGGACGCAAACATTGTGCCCTTAGTTTGTAAAGAGATTTAAAGTGTTTTTTTATGTTTGTTGTGTTTTCAAAGTGTGCTTATTATAATTTTTTGTTTTGCTTTTATACTGTCATCACCTTTGTGGAAGAGTGAAACGTTTCCCTGTTATGAATGCAGAGAGGAGTGTCATTCCTTTAGTCTTCCTTTGTTAGCGTAGCAGAAGTGAAAAGGAAGAAAAATACCTAGTTAGTTCATATCATGTAATTATGTACAAAACATTTTAATTTATTTCGTTATCTTTAGAATATATGAGGGAAGACATTTTTAACAATGTTCTGCTCTCTACGTATTTTCTAATATAATACAAAGCGTTGTCATCTTGAGTGAATGGTATCAAATATATAAAACATATAAATATATAGGAAATATATATAAATACATATATATATATATATATATATATAAATATATATATATAAAGCCCTAGGATACACCAATGAAACAGTACATCTTGATAGCAGAGTGTTTCACTTGCATAGTGTCTGTATTGTGGGTGTGAAGGTGAAATGCAGGTTTTGGTCAGTACAAAGTGTCTAGGAGGGAAAAAATACGCAGTTAGGTGCAGGGATAAAAATAGCCCAGACAACTCGTTTAACAGCAATTTGGTCTACTGATCCTTATCGATGACTGCAAGCAAAGCTACGTTTGGAAACCACTATGGAGGAGCAGGAGTAAGGTCTGCAGGAAACATGACTTCCGCCACAGGCAGGTCCCACATCTGCTTGGGCGTCACTGCTTTGAACTCGCACAAAAGTGATAGAACACACACAGCCCAGACGGTGAGACGTGCCGCCTCTAAATAAGACTATCGGGGGTGAAGAAGGGTGTAGCCAGTGTGTGAGCAGCCGTTTCTGTTGGGTACGCACTAACCCACTGGTTGTTACAATGCACCAGACCATCTGCAGAACATGTGGATGGGACAACAACCAGCAATCAGCTCAATACCGTCTCACCACACTTACAGAACTTTTTTTTTTTTTGTTTTTGTTTTTTGTTTTTTTATAAACAAAACGTCCATACGATACAAGATTACCGGAGCTAGTTAACACTACAGCCTTCATTGACGTGTTTTTTTTCTTTCTTCCCCCGTTCATTATTGTTTTGGAAGATGTCTTGCAGTTTGTGTTGGAAGCATTGATGATGTCAATCCCCAATAAAAGACGTGGTTTTTTCCTAATTCTTATTTTCTCCTGAGAATGATAATGTGTCTAATGTCTTGTGACGTCACGTGTGCCCTGCTTTCAGGACTTCAGCTACTGTATGGGAGTGTGTGCGCGCGCGCATGGCATCTGTAAATACTGTTGATTACAGGAAAAAAAATGTGTACAGTGCCGGTGTGTATGAAAGTCTGTTTTGTATGCACAATTAAAAGCATTAAATGACACTTTTAGAGGAACCTGTTTGGCTGAAATTAACACATTTGTGTGCAATAAAGCCTTAGCACACTGGCAAGTCAATCTTTGCCGCCAATAAACGCTAAGTCACATATATTCCTTCCCCTAGGAGCTGTAGATTGGCTCCTGCAAAATATGTCTTCAGGGGTTTGATCCAAATGTATGATAACTAAAAGTGAGCTGAGTTTCTGTTCTGCCAGGGTTGTTTGATGTGTTTTACCCCCTAATGGCGCCCAGCCCGACCTATCTATCGTGCCTTTGCCATGTGTCGGCGTCTTTTCTGTCGTTTTTATCTTATTTTCTGTGCTGTTTATACTCATAGCAGATTTCATTTTCTGTATTTAACAAAGACGGACAAAGGGCTGGGAAGCGCCTTTAAACCATCTGTCACTTTGATCTTAGCAATAAACAGCAGTCCTGGGATCAAATCCATATTGTAGATAACACCATGTTTAAGAATGTACAAAACCTGTTGTGTTATGACCTAGTGCTCTTTTCAAGTCTGGGTTAAAATGTATTAAAAAAAAAAAAAAAAAAAAAACAGGCAAAATATTGAACAGTTGAAAGTAAGAAGAAAAATCAGAAGAAATTAAATGAAAAAAGAAAAAAAAAACGTGAACGGAAGAAATGCCGTGATTCAACAAATAATCCGGATGGTGCTTGTTTAATATACGTAATTCATCACATCTGCCAGTTTTCCCCAGGAGGGAGCTTTGTCCATTACGTCATTTGGATATTGGCGTCATTGAGGGTCACACACTTGTGGCTCATTGGGGAAACTGGCTGTGGCTGAGGTTGAATTTTTCCTCTTCTCAGAAAAGATGGCGACCTCCTCTTAAATCACTAGCGCGCTTTGTACATCTGTGATGACATCTGTTTTATATTCAAATGAATTAAATAAAAGCTTTTATTTTTGTTGCTCTGATAACCCTTACTCTCTCGCATTCATTTATGGTCATACCGAACCACTGTGCTTCTCCCTACGTGGACCACGAGATGTTAAACCAGCCGGGCAAACAAAGTTGAGCGATCATGTGATGTGACATTTTTTTTGATGGACAGATCATGACTCTAATCACCGCCCCCACTCATTGTCGCTGTATTTTAAGTGCCAGGGAGCTTCAGCACAGGCTACTTTTAAAGGTATTACATGGATGAAGAGATGGTGCCAGGTGCGTTAGTTCACCTTACAAGTTGGTTTATGGTCAAAGTGTGATGTACGCTGCTCTTCATGAAACCTGTACTGAGTAAAAATAGCTGTCTGCTTGTATAGGTGAGGGTTGATTTAAATAGCGCTGGACTACAATGGAGCACTGAAGTTACCCCGTAGTCCAGCTGAAGTTAGTATTACATTCAGCACCAAGCTGAGCTGGCGCAGACTTTGAGTGAATGCTGACGACCCAACTTTTACAGCTTTCAAAATGCATTTTACTAAATTATCGGTTAAGATTCCTATATAGTACATTCTGTGGTTAATTTATCCTCAGAGTTGAGTAATTAGCATCATTGTTGGCGGCGCTCAAAAGAAATAATCTCAAACAGTAATATGAAAACACATGTACAATTCTAAGACGTAAGTAGATGCAATGTGGTATTGATGCAGAAGGAAACCATTTTTAAACGTGGAACAACTCTCTAAGATGTGGAAAATGAACCATCGTCAACAAGGGCCGATCACTGAAGACCAGGGTACTGTTACAGAACTAAAAGAGACTCAATATGGTCATGCCATGCTGATGCTTTATTTAATATGTATTTCTTCTGGGGTGGTGGTGGTGGGAGGGTGGGGGTAATCTAAAACACTCATTCAACATTTGTGATTAAACGGGAGACAAAGCACATTTTCAGTCACTGGTAGGAGATACATTTATTGATCCATGTCAGCACACTGAGTATCATTACATACCATTATGCCAGCAGAAGCACTTTACAAAAATGGCTGGAAGCGATGGTTAATCCGACAGGCACAGCGAATGAAACACTCTGAAGAACAACACAGAGCCCCGGTCAGTCAGAAGAATCCGTGCGCACACTCCTCTCGCTAGAAACAATGCCCGTTTGATAAGCAGCAAAGCAAATCCGAAGTTTGGCCAAAAAAGAAACGAAACGAGCTGTCGTTTCAGGAACTGCAAATATAAACGTGGGGGATTATACTGACACCTCCATGTCGCAGACGAAAGAGACGTTTCAGAATGATGACGATACACAAAAATAGCTGTACATAACCGAAAAAAGAAAAGTCACCATAATTTGTCTACAATGGACTTCGTTTGTTTTAAGGCTCTTTTTGTCTGCAGAGAAGTTTGCATATGCAAGCACAACCTTTTGTGTGGAAAAGCAAAAAAAAAAAAAAAAAAAAAAAAAAACAAATCCCAAGGTCACCTTCATGATAAAAGAAAGTCATACTTTAAAATCTACAGCTATACTTGATAAACAAAGGAGCAAAGTAAATACAGCCTCTTTGATAAGATGCTGATGCAGTGGATAAAAAGACAAATGAGTTAAAACAATGATTCATTACAGTTTTGCTACAAGGAGATTATTTCTGACACCTGCACAGAGACTCGAGTACAAGTGTTTCATCTGTAGACACCCTACATCACGTCTTCCATGCATTTCTATATAATGTCTCAGTAACGTAAGAGTAGCATTTTTTTTACATTTGTAGCTGCTGTTACAGAAATGATTATGAAAGATTAACTGAACGAGTAAAACATACAAAATGTGTAATTAAAAATACGTTACATTTTGCACAGGTTGTTTGGGGGGGCCCCCCCCCCCCCGCCCACACAGACACAGCCGGGGCCAGGGGGGGGAGGACCGGGGGGGGGCGTGGAATGTGGGGACCGGGGGCGGGGCGGGG
>JABJVR010000065.1:7097737-7133619 GCA_025773905.1 Chitala chitala
CTGGGGGTCACTTCTTAGACTGCTGCCCCCGCGACCCGGCCCCGGATAAGCGGTAGATAATGGATGGATGGATGGATTTAGTTTTTACATACCGTCCCAAATTTTATGATTTGAAATTTTACACCAAAGCACAGGGATAACTAAAAGCCTCACATACCTTTTGACTGAAAGTAAGTTAGTCCTTAATACATTCATTTATTTTTTATAATTTTCCAGCAGCTTCCCCTGTATGATCTAGCAGATGAGTACAGGCTTCCATTTTTGTAAGGAATATTTGGAACAACTTCTGTTTGAAGTAGCTATAAAACACACCAGACTGTCTCAGCCTTTATGCGGTTTCCTAAGGATTAGTCAGAATTACAGCTGTCTTTACGGTGCAAACAGGATGGAGCTGCTATATCTGTACAGTTAATGACGGCAGTTTGATGTTTTCGCTGTCATATTATGTTTCTCGTTCATTCTCATTTATACTGTAAACATTCTGCCTGGGTTCTTTTTAGACAGTCTCATGCCAAATTCAGCTTTCTGATCTCCTTGCACAGAAGCAAATCGCCGCAGATGTCGTGCGTGTTCCGTTTCCACGCGGGAAGGTAAGCGACGTGACCACACGGAACACTACTATACAAACACGAGCTCCTCGAATCTATGACAAAACTGAAAAGTGCACGAGAGCAGCCTTGTCTGGTGCCCGATTCATTTTCAATTCCATCAAACGTGAGACCAGAACACACATGGCAACAGGGACTCCACAATGGTGTTCACCAGCACCAGTGCCAAAAAGACAGCTTAAAAAGAGTGTATTCCCAGAACATTAATACACCATTATATAATTCATACATTCCTTCCCAACCGATTATCTTACTCAGGGTCATGGGTTAAGATTAATTAAATTATATTATTTAAATGCAAATCTTAGTGTGGATGATATGCAAATCTTTGTTCGGTGCTTCTAGTCCAGATGAGCAATTTTCATAGACATGAACACAAAAGGGGCACTTTATTCAGCTGACTATGTGACCCCAACGTTAACCCTAATAACAGGTTACCCTTATATTTACGTTCATTGGCATATCTGAAGTGAATAATTCTTATTCACCAGCACAAAATAATACGCACTCGAGCAATCAAGATTAATCACAGTGGTACTACAGCAAAACTCGCACTGAGAACCAAGAACCTTAAGTTAATGGGTCCTCATCTCTAATTACTATCTGCCCTACAAAAGGGCCACTTGCATAAGCCTATTCAAAGAAACGCCTCGGCAAAGCCACAAAGAGTGGGATAACTTTATACATCCTCCTATGCTGGTCTTGCAATTTGCTTCAGTGGTTACATGGGTAAAATTACTGTATGAAAGGTATAAAGGCAGCTTTGCAAGGTGCTAGTTAGGATGAAACGGTTCATCCCCTGCATTTTACTCAAAAGGAATTCTGGGTAGCTAGCTTTTGCTTCCAGTCAAAAAGGGTGATTAAAACATAAGATGAAAATCTTCCAGTTGGGTCAGCTTGTCTTCACAAGGACATGGACTGCAAACTATGAAGTTCTTCTTCCTCACAGGTGTTTCATCTTCCTGCTGTTTGCTGACACACCACGACTTGCCCCTGGCAACACAGAGTTCAGTGCATCGTTCATTCTTAAAGATCCCAACACTGTCAGGCCTTGCGTCCTTCTGGCGAGTCCTGATGTGAACGCAGACAGACGACGCAGCAGAAAAGGAGAGAGCCTTGCAGCCACTGAACAGAAGAACAGACACCTAAAAGTAGACAGGTGTAAACCAGTAGCCATTCATCATTGTTCAGACTCCTCTGAAGTTCAGCACATCTCCCTAGGAGCTTTCATGTTATACTTTTGAAATGTTAAACCCACCGTGCAACATTTCAACTGTGGTTGCCAAGGGATCCGATTGTTATGCACTTGGAACTTGGTGACTGACTGGCATTTGGGATGGTGCAACTTGAGAGGTTTCTTGGAAAGTTCAAAATCTCATTATGCATTTACATCATGTGTAATCATCAAGTGAGTGGTGACTCTTCTTGACTTTTGCTTTAAGAAGATTACAGAAATGTCAGATTAATTCCCATTAATCCATGACATACAATCTTAAAAATTTTTTTTTTTAATGTACCGTACAGTCAAGTCTGTCTAACATACATATATATATATATATATATAACAATGTTTCTGTTAAATGGATTTTTCCAAAACTCAAGATTAATCCCCAACACTTGAATTAGACTTGCAAGATCAACTCACCCTGTCTAGCCCCTTTTACATGTCTGTGCAAAAACATCACTGTTTGCATTACACTGCAGCCCAGCAGAGCTGAACAGGCGGCTGCTATGGTGAAAACCACATGCTAAATGTAGTTCATGTTATAACAAAATACACTGACAGTTTCTGCACAGTCAGAGAAAGGACTGCGCATGTGCATCACCCAGCATCTGCACAGTCGGACATAGCCCCGTGTCTGCGCAGTCGGAGAAAGCACCATGGATGTTCAGACTCCCGTGTCTGTGCAGTCGGAGAGAGCACTGTGGATGTACAGTGTCCAATATCTGCCCAGTTGGAAAGAGCACTGTGGATGTGCAGCGTTCAGTGTTTGCGAAATAAAAGAAACATTGGAGATGTGCTGCATATCAGGGTCAAATCAGGTCCCTCTGGACGAAGTGAGAAAATTAGAATCTCAGCCAACTCCCGCTAGAGAAACCGAGCTTCCTGTGCAAGAGTTGTATCTTCTGCTTAGCTTTCCGAAAGGTGCGCTGAAAAAGGCTTCCATAGAGAAAAAAAAAAACATAAGAAAAATCCAGCACTTACTTAGTACACACAGGAGATGGACTGGATTCCCAAATACAAAAAAAAGAAAAGCTGTACACTTTTAAGTGAAATGTAAGCAGTAATTGTTATATTGTGGGAAACTGCTGGGCCATTTATAACACAAAGTCACCTGACTTTTCTTTATTGGTTTGTGAATGACAAGCAATGGCCTCGGACTGCTTTAAGCGGGAAAGTGCTGAGACCGGAAAAGATACAGTCGAGTGATGATTACCACCTGAATTTGCAAGAGCAGCGGATTCCCTTTTGTGTTAGAGTACGTCATTTACAAGTGCAAATTTTCCTTCCTTCTCTCCTTTGCTGAAGTAATATTTGTTTGTATTTTGTCCACAAATGAGCAGCTAAGAAGGCATATGAAATGTTTTCGTGAGTAAACCAATAAAGGCAGGCAGGTGCCTCCTCCAAAGTGGACTTGTCCTCTGTGCATCCCCAGCTGGACAATCCTGACCTTTAAATCTTTTATAACTTTTATCTTTCAGCCCTACCCTTCAGGATGCCACTCCTCTTTTCAAGACATCAGTAGTGCATTATGGGACTGCTTCATTCTGCATCTCCAGCAGACCTGACAGCAAACCAATTACATAGGCTGAATTTGATCAGCTCTCAGATTAAAGCCAGACCACTACACATATGAGTATAAGAGAGCCTGAGAAAATTGGATTTTGGCTCTGTGGGGAGTTTTTTTTTTTCTTTTTTCTTTTTTAAAGATGACTGGGACAATTTGGAAACATGGAACGAAGATTGTGTTTTACACCAGTGTATTTTTGATAAACTGCCAAAAACTCAATTACAGACACGTTGCATAATAAATGTCAATTTCATATCTTCGAGTCAGGGGCTGACCGAGAATTTGTACACAAAACAAAACTCCAGAGAGGAGATCTGATAATTAGCCCCTTAGCAAGGCACTCCACCTGAAATGAAGCGTTAAGGTGTGAAAACGTTGCATTGTTCACAGTTCTGTCAGAATGTGTTCTTTAAAGGAACAGCAGCTCAATGAAAGGGGTGGACTTTCTGACTGCTTAATACACATTGTGTCCACCAGACTGCTTTATGCTCATGTTTCCAACTGACATCTGTTTGTGGCTGTGCTTAAGTATTAGGGTTTGTTCAGTCAGGGCTTACTGTGGTAACTAAAGAGAAGAGATTATGGTAGGCCTTCTGTTTGGGTTTGTAAACTTTAATCACCATAGGTTCACAGACTGGAAAAAAGGTGGTTTGCACTCTGCGGGTTGGAGGAGAGATCCTGCCTCTAGTGGAGGAATGTAAGTATCTTGGAGTCTTGTTCACGAGTGAGGGAAGGATGGAGCGTGAGATTGACAGAAGGATCTGTGGAGCGGCAACAGCAATGCGGTCGATGAACAGGCCTGTTGTGGTGAAGAAGGAGCTGAGCCTGAAGGCAAAGCTCTCGATTTACCGGTAAATCTACGTTCCTACTCTCACCTATGGTCACGAGCAAAAGAACGAGGTCTCAAATAGAAGTGGCCGAAATTAGTTTCCTTTGTAGGGTGGCCGGGCGCACCCTTAGAGATAGGGTGAGGAGCTCGGTCACCAGGGAGGAGCTCAGAGTTGAGCCACTGCTCCTCCACATTGAGAGGAACCAGTTGAGGGTGCTCGGGCATCTGTTTCAGATGCCTCCAGGACGCCTCCCTGGTGAGGTGTTCTGGACATGTCCCACTGGGAGGAGGCCCCGGGGAAAACCCAGGACACGTTGGAGGGACTACATCTCCCAACTGGTCTGGGAACACCTTGGTGTTCTCCCAGAAGAGCTAAAGGAGTTTTCTGGGAAGAGGGAAGTCTGGGCGTCTCTGCTTAGACTGCAGCCCGGCCCCGGATAAGCGGTAGATGATGGATGGATAGATGGATGGATGGATGGATGAATGGATGGATGGATGGTCCACAGACGTTTCAGTTGGGTCATGTGTTCTTTGATTTTTAACTCATTTTCAGTACAAATTCAGTTTATTGGACTTACAACCGGGCCCTAGACTTGCACTGGCAGGGCTGTAGCTCAAAGAGGACGTGGCTAAGAAGCGACAACTTTTATATTACACAGAACATCAGTTACACAGGAACACCAAGATGCTGATTAATAGGGCTGAGACATGTGCCATGCTGCATGACCCAATTAACACTGAAAGGGAATTCTAGGACATTTTATTAAAATGTCTAATATGACCTGGAGATGTACACAACTTCATGACAGGCTGACTGGCCAGCACCGTGCACTCTGGGACAAGCTGTTGGATCCTTGCACCTTTGAACCAGGGAGGCAGTTTGGGAAATGAACAAATGAATGATCTAGGTTGCTTGGCAAAGTTAGTCTTTAAGTCTGCTTCATCGACCATTACACAGCTGGCCTGTAGGTTGTATGAAATCTTATTGTTAATATAGGAACAAGCAATATAATCATGTTGGTGAAACGATCATTATTTAACAGAAAAAAACCTTAATCCTCAGTTTTTGCATCAGTTTGAAATGTAAATTCATGTAATCAGTTTTTAAGCACCTCATTTTCCCTTGGCTCTGACCTCTTCATTTATGAGTGCCATGTTAAGATTTTAATTATTTTACTTAAGCACAACCTGATATAATCTGTATAAGAGCAAAATCATTTTAACCAGGATCCAGCAGGGGCCATGTGAGCAGCTTCATGTTTTAACCACAAAATGTAAAAACAACTCTCAAAGTCTGCAAATTAGCCTAAACGTTAGCAGTCATTTACTTTCAACATGCTTTAGCTCAAAATGAGACGGCAGAATGTTGAGAAATATAATTAATATCCGTAATATCTATAATTTAGAAGGGTGAAGTTATGGGTTTAGCTGCTCACCCAGTGACACTGAGTGGATGGCAGCACGTTTTGGAGCTGGATAAAGAGAATCACAGTATGTCAGAGCAAAGATGCTGACTCCCCCCCACCCCACCTCAAGACATCATAAACTGGGAGAGCGAGAGCTGGCAGTAGATGTAGGACGGCAAATAGCCGACTCAAGACTGCAAAGGTCTGTCAACCTGCTTATATACCATGAAAAGAACCCGTTTGGTTTGGTCCGATTAGTGCAGCCTTAAAAAAACCCCCTGCAGAAAATTCTTCCAAATCCTTTGAGTAACTGACGTTGTGTAGCTGAGTGTGAAGTGGCATATAGTGTTGCCATAAAGGAATTAGAGGGCTCGATGGGTGCACCCCAGGAGAGTGCTGAGCCACCACTGAAAAAGATGGCACATTCATCAAGTACTGGCTACAAATATAAAACTGCAACACATACGCATCACTTTGGGTTAATTTTACTAAGTCAGGTGGGCGTAAGGCGATCAAAGCCTGTCTGACAGTAACCCGACGCTGGATATGCATTGTCTCACCATGATGTGAGGCACACTGTGAAGTGTGGTGCTGGTGCAGAGAAGTGTTTTAGTACCTTTATGACTCAGGGCGAAATGACATCCTCCAGCTCATCGCCAGAGTACACCCTTCAGCCCAACGCCACACCGGAGGGGAACAGACCGGTCATTTGTTCTGGGCGGTCAGTAAGCAGGTCGCATCAAGTCCAGCTCACAAGCACAGATTCCGACAGCCTTCTTTAGTACAGGCCTAAAGTCCTTGGAATCATGCAGTATTACAATGTAAACAGAAACATGTTGGGAAACGTTGATGGCTCTTTATTTTTTATTTGGGGGGGGGTGGAACTGACATTGAGAGTTCAGATTTTATAAAAGACCTCCTCATAAAGCCCTCCAAGAAGGCCCCCTACCCCACTTGACAAAGCTCCCCTGGGGGGAGGGACCGGTCCAGCTCATATCCTGCAGTGAGATCAATAAAGTGCCGCACTCTTCACTTCACACCGTCCCACGGGATCAGCATGTTCATAAAGACCAGCACGTCAAGTAGAGAAAAAAAAAAAAAAAAAAAAAGCTACTCATGTGCTGGTAACGAATTCAGCCTCGCATCGCTTACAGCGTTGCTCGTTCTCGGACTGCTGAGTCACCGGCGAACTAGCAAACACATGCACAACACAAAAAAAGTGTTTGTTCAATACAAAATTCGAGGAGGCGGGATGAAATGTGTGTACCGGGTGAAGGCAGATGTAAAACAGCTGTCTTAGACAAGGACTGATAAAAGAAAAGGTAATAAAGTCATGAAAAAAAAAATATATGTATACAAACACAAGAAATAGCTACACTCTAAAGGTCTCTTCAGCCTTAAAGTAACACACAAAAGAAATTACAACGCATCGTTAGCCATACAAAGGATCAAGTTACAGGACAGCTCATTCACAAACAGTACCAGGAAGTCAGCGTTCACTTTAAAAAGGTTCCGGGTCAAGAACTCAATGCCCTCCATACACAAAATACACATACAAAAAAAGGCTTGAGAAGTAGGGTTTTATTCTCCTAGAATCCACCTCTCAGGACTTATGCCTTAGGATGCGGTGGGCCATGCCCATGTACTTGACTTAGTTCTAACCCATTCTTTTGGTGTTAGGTTCTAATTAATGATATACACCATTTGCACCAATTGCTGTATCCATAACAACAGTATTAAAAATCAGTGCACGCACCATCCTTTGTCCGAGTACGGGACTTGTGTCTGAGACACATCCCAGAGGCTCTACTTATGCCAGTTCACAAACGGTCTCCAGTCACCACGCTTATATTTAATTTGCCATTGTGTCTGTGATTTTAGCCATAAATTTATGCTGTAGTCTTGTGCGCACGTCCAGGAGGCAGAATGCAAGCTGTTCCACTACATCTCTGCCAAGTCAAAGGATTTCATTACACAATAGACTTCACGGAGCTGAGACGAAGACCTCAGCACTAGCTGGATGCGAGCTGTGTCTCAGTACAAGCAAAAAAACCCTAAACAGCATGAGACGTGGAGGAGAATTTATCCATATTCTGAGTTACTCTACTGGTTACTTCATAAATCTACATTCAAGAGTTAAACAAAGCAGGTCTACAAGATCACACACTGGAATTTTTTCGGTTTTTATAATCTTGGTAAACCAACAGATAACAGTAATGAGAAGTCATTCAAGAAAGTAACACAAACGCTAATCATATCATGTCACACATTATCCACAGCACTTTTATCCCAGTTACACCAATCTGGTAGAACCCAATCAACTGCAAACACCACTCTTACATGCAGCAGAACTTCCATTTATATGTTTTATGAATACACGCTTTAAAAATATTAAACCAGTAAAGACACCTTGTTATCTCTGGACAGGGGCCCCAGGGTGTGGCCGCCATTTATTTATTTCACATTTTCATGGCTATGAAAGTGCAGAACAAGAGTGGAAACGTATTTTACTGTGGCACACTACGCTGTGTGACCTTCATTAGATGGAAAGGACCCTGCAGATCCTCCCATTTCTGCTCTTGTTTTCTGCCTCACCACCCGTGACAACAGCACTTAGGGCACACGAGGGGCGCCTGTATCGCCCTTTGTACAGACTGCTGCTCTGGTTCAGCTGGGACACAATACAGACCCTATAGTTTGAATTTCTGCCTTTCAGGAAAAGTCTTTGCAGGAAAAGCATGGCTGTTCTGACCCAGCGATTCCACGTTGCTGATGGTGGAAGCATAAAGCGTTATCATCTTTGGAGCCAGGATGGGATGCTAATGAAATTTTCACCAAAATGAAAACAATCCAAAACTTCATTATACAGATGATCAAACCCTCCATAAGCTGTTAAGATCCAAAGAATTAATGCAGATCAGTCTAGTGTAAAGCATTCTGTATAGCCATCTGATTATCTTCCTAGCTGGATGATTAAAAAGATGCAGCCTCCTACTGCTGCTCTAGTCATGCTCTAAAAAGATCTAAAACCGTAACAACAACAATCAGAATCATCAGGTTGACACCTTTGCTCTACTTGTGTTCTTTGTACCTCCACGGCAAGCGAGACACCAGCAGCTCCTGAATGCAGAGCGGAAACGAAATACACGTTGAGCGAGTGCGGCGCAGGAATGCAACACCACTGCAGAACGTGTGGAAGTTCAATCACGTCAAGTGGACATGACTGAACTTCCAGACAGCACCACCTGGATCACTGAGAATCTTCATTGAAACTGCTGCAGAACACGCAATGGTCTATGACCAACAATGTCAACTTGGAGAAACGGAAAGCGCAAAAATCTTGAGGATAACAGTAAATGTGCTGGGAGAGGAGCTTGGGCCAAGGGAGAATCCAAGTAACGTCAGGGACCACCTTGTAGGAAGTAAAACAGGAAGTACACAGATCATCTCAGCCCAAACACTTTCATAAGTCAAACCTCATCATGCTGTCACATTAGAGAAACATGACATATGGATGTGGAGAACAGTGAGGTTTATCAGTATAACAGATATAAGGACTTGTTTGGATTAGGTGGACCTAATTCCTTCAAAAAAGATGGTGATACAGGTACATTTACGGATGTATGCAAATCCCTCGGAGCACTGCAAGTTTGACAAAGGCAACCATGTTAGCTGCTTAAATAAAGCAATGGTTAACAGTATCAAGCTTTCAAGTTTCAAAGGGAGTTTCTGCTGTTTTTAATCAATAATTTTATTTCAGGGACCCCTCTAGAGATCCCAGTGCTGCCTAGTCATCGTTGAAGCAATGTGAAAGTCAAAGGGGTCGATTTGTCCTCTACTAGATCTTCCATGGCCCTTCTCTCCAGGGGGGCAGATATTGGACAAGACATTGCTGAGCCCAGCAGGATCCAGCAAATGATCCTAACAAGGCGCAAGGCAGGACTGACATCTCTCTTAGAACATAAGAGATACCCCCCGCCCCCCCCGAAACAAAACTTCAGCAAAAAAAAAAAAACAATTACGCAGAATGGACCACAAAGTGGGTGTGAGGATAACCACTAAACAGGAGGGTGCAAAAGGAGGGTGGAAGGAGCCCTACTAAATAGGAAGGGCCACACAGACACAGTGGGGGAGCCCCACTAAATAGGAAGGGCCACACAGACACAGTGGGAGGAGCCCCACTAAGCCCCACTGGACAGCAAGTCTGCAAAGCAGTCACGACAGAGAGTTCTGAGTCACGCTCAACGCTATTCTCCACGTACACCCTCAGTGTTGTCAGGGATTCTTCCCACACACCCAAAAGAAGCACAGCTTGGCTTTCTCTGACAAAAGACACAAAGGACACCGTGACGCACCCTTTAAAAGAAATATAAAAATTTAGAGGACAAAGGTGATTTAGGATAAGCCTACACAACACCGTGAGCTAGACGACACAAAGATGAGTTCACACTGAGCTACACACCTGCTCCAGCTGCAATGGTCAAGAATCAAGTCTTTGATTAGATATCTTACCTATTCACTTTCAGTATGAATGGCAGAATACTACTTACCAAATGGTACCCCTCAGATAAGTAAATTACACAAAAGATTATAACACTGTAAGCAGACAACAAAGCTGTTTAATAAAACAAACTAAAATATTCCTGCCACTTACACAAACCCTCAATGACCTCTGCAAAGAATTTACACAAAGCTGGAAGTGTGCCCAACACAATGGCATGTGCATTCATGATTATTCAACGTTTTTCGGTTGAAAACACAAACCCGACACAATTTTGCCCTGCTACGAGGGGGTCCGCTTCACATACACATAAAATGTGTCATGACTGCTGGGTTTGGGCAAAGCCCAGGCTACCACACCCACACACGCCAGGGCCACGTTGCACCCTGGGGGGAACAGCATCCACCAGAAGGTCTGCTTGATGGCAGCTCCCAAGCAAGGCTCCCCGTCCGCAGCCCTGTTCAATTACAAGAGGCGCACAACCTGCCAAGATAAGAGCGAAGCCTCACGAAATCCACATCTTATCTCTCTTTCAGTCGTCATATCAGAATCCTCCTCCTTCATCTAAACATCGTTGACATCATTAAAGATTCACAAACAGCCTGCCTCGTTAACCCGTTTCAATGCAGTGGGATGCAGAGGACGAACAGAGTGAGCCAAGACAGAGGATGTCTGATAGTTAAAGGACACAGACAAGCTAATAATAGATACTCAGTACATTATTACAGCTAATTAACATTGTCTGCATGCAATGACTGATTTTTGTCCTGTCCAACACATCCACACATCCTTGCAGGCGGTAGGTAGCCCTGAATAACGTGTGCGCATCATGAAAGGCTGGCCAGCATCAGTGCATTTTAAAATTAAGGTATTGTATTCTTTGGGAACAGTTTTTATGCTTAAGAAATATTGTACCAATAGGCACTCCAGTTTTGCCTTTGTGGATAAATTACCTGGTAATTTGCAGGCACTGACATTTTCCTTTCATTGTTTTAATCCATCTTCGTTTAAGACATTCATCTGCTCCTTAACTGATTGTCCTAAACAGGGTTACTGGTCACCTGGAGTAAATCCCAGACATGCAGGATAGGACAAAATGTAAAGTACACTTTGTACTGAACACCATCTAGTTGCGAGGACCACAATCACATACATAAGATCACACATTCTGAAGACAGATTACAGCCTACCATCAATCTGCACTTAAGGGAGATAATCGTGGACACATACACGTGTACACAGTCAAAAGCCAGATTCAAACCCTTAACCTTGGAGGTGTAGTACAACAGTTCTGTCCGCTGAGCCAGCTCATCTGAGATGAAGACTTTCAATTCCTTTCTAGTACTTTAGTCTGTATTACACTATAATAAGGAGAAAGACACACGACTACATGCAAATGTAGTTCGGCCATTGCCTGAAATTCTACTTTGATATAATTGTAGTCAACTGCGCCTATATATCTCTAAGAAACAGTTTCGATTTGCAACATGAAAAACAGTAACACGAAGGCCCTGAGGGTGGAAGGGCAGTAGGAGCATGTATGGGGGGGGTGAATCTGGAACAGAGGAGCCACATCAGCACCTTTGAACAGAACCTGCTGAATGTCATGAACTTGGAAATTTCAGACCAAAACATGGCTTTCCTGTCCAAATAAACAAAACGCATCATTCTGCTAATACAATAAATTATATTTTGTGTCCAGTGCTAAAAGATGGACATTTAGCAAATGTGCATCAAATGGCTGTTTCAGCCACGCAACATTGATATGTAATGAGGTCATTTGCTGTTAAACAAATGGCTAATGTAATTACATTTATCTTTTAGACAATAACAAAGAGGTGGACATTAACAATGACATAAATTACAGCAGGTGAACAGTAGCTCCCTGCCCGACCTAAGATGCTGTGCTATAACGTACTGTCTCAGGTCCAAACGTCATACATAAAGGTCTATATATATACACAACGTTGGACTGTTCTGCTACAGAGCAGGACCTGTGATAAGATCGGGCAAACCTTTACACTTGAAATTGCCTAAAACGGCAGGACAATAATGATGCGCTGCCCAATTTAATGTTACCTAACTCACTCCTGTGACAGGTTGGCACCCCTTCCAGGGTATCCCTCGCCTTGTGCCCTGTGATTCCTGAAATAGACTCCAGGCTCCCTGTGACCCTGTGTAGGATAAGCGGCATGGAGGATGGATGGATGGATGGATGGATGGAGGGAAATCAATTAATGCCCACATTATGTGCCACACTGGGAGCCAGTCAACACATGTCCCACAGGCCCATGTTCCTGTGACCTTATCAAGGCTTGGTTTCCATGACAACAAAAAGCAACATACCACCGTGTATATGTGCATTTTAACAGCCATAGAATACAGCAACTGAGAAATTAAAGACGGGATATCTTATGGAAACGCCATATAAAAGTGAGCCATATCAGTTGTTTTCTTACTTTTCATTAATTCGTTTATTTATTTTAACCTGTCAGCCTTATCCTGAGTGCCTGTTGCATCCAGGTGTACATGAGCAGTTCATAACACCAATCTTGATCAAGAGTATCACAGTAAAGCCCTTCTCAGGGCTTGAACTACTGACCTTACGACTCATAGATCCACACCCATAACAACCAAAATGGTTGTTACCTCTGCAGTTAACAGCGAAGCCTCCAGAGAGAAGGAGCAATCCTTGGCTTCTACAAAAAGTCAGCCTGATTTTTTGCACACTCCATTCCCCAGGGTATAAATGCTAACTGGTAGGTCCTACTCTTAAGGCACAATCAGAGGCCCAGGTGTATTTGACCCAACGCCTTGGCGTATGGCAAAGCTGTGTTACATTTCTCATGGTCACTTTTGAACCACAGCCCTGGACCTAAAACGAACACACCTGAGACAATGAACTGCCTTCTGTCGTATATACCAGTTAAGTCCCTTTCTGTGGGACTCTTGTATATTCCACCATTACTGACAGTAGACAGTATCGCACAATGCAGTCCAATCCTGCCAGACACAAGCCTTGTTAGGTGAGCACACTCTAATGGGGAGACAAAGAGGTCAACTCTGCCCGTCTAGGCCATTGAGATGCACAAGTGGGGCGCGCGCATCGGCTTGCAACTTCTCCTTGGGGGAAACCTCAAGGACAAGAACACTTTTAACATAAGCAGCAAGAAAGGGTAAACGTTCCCACTTGTGTCTGCCGCGGACAGAAGAGCACAGAGACAGAGGACGTACAGTGCGGACTTTGTAAATACGCTGACGGCCGGACAGAATCAAGAACTTAAAACGATGAAATCACACACGTCAAAAAGTGATAGACTACAAAAAGTGTAGGTCCTTGCTCTTTTACAACGTGAAATATAAGACAAAACAAACTTTTACATATTCAATACAACCCTTATATGTTGAGATGACGTGAAAAAATTAAGTTAATTTTTTATTAACTTTTCAAAGGTCTAGTAAATATTACAGTAAGAGCATATCTTCTTTGGTTATGCCATGTACTGTTAAAATATGTTTCTGGTAATATCGCGCGTCCATACAACGTAGAAGTTTTTACATTTATTTCTATTTATAATAATTTAAGACATTAATGCTTTAGTTACACTAAGAGCTTTTTTTTTTTTTTTTTTTTTACCGTTTACGCTTATTCATTCAGCAGGTACGCATTTACTTAAAACGAATTCCGTCTACAAATATTTAAAAAACGCAAGCCAGAAACATTTAAGTTCAGCAATGTAGGGATAATACAATACTTCAAATGGGTTAGCAACTAACATTTTATTAATTTAGTATCAACGCTGCATTCAGACGCTCCAAAATAAGGCTTGCTGACAGGTCGGGTGCGGCTTTAGGCATCTTTGTTAATATAATCTACTGCATGCAGGCGACTCGCAAAGTATGCAATGAAATTCGTTAATAGCCAAAAGGATCAGTTATCTTCATAAAATAACTTCGTACAATCAATACAAACAAATAAATAGCCAGATCAAACTATTCGTGCAGTTTATTGCGTTTCGAGGTTTAAATTGCATCAATTTGGCCGCTAAACATTACACAACAACCACCGAATATACGTAGCAATCGCTAGTCCTCACTTGAAAATCTATCCGATTACTTTTCCCACAGTAATTCAGAAAGGCTCACGTCCAAGGCCAGTGCGGCTTCTACGTGAGCGCGTTTTTCCTAAAGATGGTTTCATACTAAAAGATCCCAACTGTTTTAACCCCCTTATGCGCTGCGATTTTATCTGTTCCTGAGGTATTTGTGGTGTTTGCATGCAGGTCCTAAGACTGAAAGGACATTGGAATGAGGATGCGCTCGCGGCCATGGGGATGGACTGCACGCGCTCTCACCGAACCCCATTGTGTACAGTAGTCTATATTATGACAATACCTGTACAAAACGTAACCAAACCGCAAAAATTATTACCGTAAATTGTTACATTCAGACTATTCCAGGAATATGTTAAACTCAAAATATTTTAATGCAGATATGCCATTTAGTTTCCTGTTGAAGTATGATTACACGACACATTATTCAATTACTGTAAGATTTAACAGGAAAGGGAAATACTTTCATCAAAAAGGTAACATGAGTGTTGTCCTTGTTCCGCGTAAAAACCTTGATTTACCGTAATCGAGTAACCGGTATCCAGATTAGATCAGTCTTTATTGAATGGAAGATGTGTAAATACACTAACGATTTAATGACCAAATGTTGTTAACCACACTCACCAAGTCCACTGATCTCCTGTCTTATATTAAGTCGATTTCTCTCGTCTGCAATAGCTTTCAGCATCTGGTGCAGCGACTGGTCCAGCTCCCCGTTTTCGTCCTCCTCAGCGCCGACAGTCTTGCAATGACTTTGAAAGGATGCCATTCCCAAACTGAGCTCATGACAGTCCTGAAAGAGAGAAATCAGCCGAAGAGGAGAAGCCGACAAGTGGGGACGGGTGCAGGAGATCTCCCTTGCGCATGGGGGGGAAAAAAAACCTTAGTATTTATTCCGAATTAAATTGAACGCCGACGATATTTTTCGGCTGTCACCGTGCTCAAATGAATGACGGGCCAATTTCTAAAGCATAATGTGCTCACTTCCTTCTGCCTTATGAGATCAGCTGGCATTACATCGGGAACACCCCTTTTACTTCCTGCAACGAAGGACAACAGGATCCACTTAAAGGGAAAATACCAGCTTTGCTGCACACCTGCCGTTGTCTATGAAATACGTATTATACGTGCACAGAATGATTTATTACGATCCTAAATGCGTTGCAGTATTACAGCATGACTTCACAGGCGGATGATTGAGGTTTGACACCTTAGATCTTGTGCTCTCACTCCCAGCCGTGTCAGTGTAGATGTCTGTTAAGACAACAAATCCGTGTAAAGCCACTAGAAACAATTCTTACACTAAAACACAAGGAAAACACACTTTGCGCAAGCACGGGCAAAGTGTCCTTGAAAGTCTGAAAACGTTCAACTCCACCGGTGAAACGATTTTTGTATGCACAGTCCGTCTACCAGGAACAAGGTTTTTAAAAGTAATATTTGGAAACCTCTTCTCAAGTGCTGTGATAATCGGGCGTTGCATTAATAGCGGTGTTTCTTTTCATTACTTAGAGTAGTGCTGAACATGCGGAATAAATAATCTGCAGTGTTTAATCTCGATGCAACGATGAAGAAAAACTATAGTATTTACTTAGGAATGGAATACATACATACGTGAAACACATTTTTGCTGTCAATCCTATTAAAAATTAACAATATGAAATCTAATTTATAAAACGTTGTCTCTGATTTCTAAAACACGTCCTAGACATTTTCATTGCTACAATTGTAGTTCAAACCGATTTACTTTCATCATACGTGGTATTGCCGCTGGATTGATAGTGAGCGCATCTGGGTAGCACCCTGTTCCCAAATTTAATTAAAAAACCTGCCTCCTCCTCCTCCTCAGGGGGTGAATTCTTGATTATCCCCTCGTACTTCATGTGTATAATGTCGTTTTAACCACGCACAGTGGCGTTGGTATAATTTCGTTTTAGAGTCTGGGGGACACTATTTACGGAATTGTACCCATATAAAAAGCTGTCTGCATGGTGATTTGGGGAGGAATTGCTAGTTTCCAAACACTGAGGGTGGGGTGGAGTGGAGTGAGGTGCATGCCCCCCCCAAACATACACCAGTGACCGTACAGACGATCTTTAATTCTGAAAACTGTAAAAGCGTACACTTTATGTATAAAATCGCACTATTAAAGGACTGTATGTTAACTTTATGACATAATCAATTTCAGTACATACACTGCCCTCTAGTGAACGTCCCAAACTATTAAAGCAGACCCAACAGTAATGACTAAAACAATAGGTTAGACACGTACCGTAGAATAAATTTGTAACTGATAAGAACAAATATGAAGCAGTCGGTGACTGACGTTATGCACAAAATGTTTTTGAAAATGTTTTGTAATGTCTACAGGGAGGCACTCTATCGCTCAAATGCATAACATTATAGCACGATGCAAAAAACTTGTGAACCCATGTTAACTACATTGATTCCTACAAAAGAACCTGCAAAACCTGAGGTACCACGTGCCCACTTGGTTTGACTAGGAATGACGCCTATTGGTTGGTGACGTGTCCAACTGTACAATCTGTACAAATATTGGTATTAAATTGAAGTTAGGTTTATCTTCCACTGATGCTAAACCAATTGCAACTAGTGCTATATGACTTGTTTGTACACACCAACTTGAAAAATAACGTTGTCAATAATATAAAGAAATCACGTGATCAATCCCTTAAAGTCAAAGATAGACGTGGTTGCATACAAGCTTTAAGTCCGGCATGAAAATGTCTCTCACACACGCACGACAATGACGAGGGACAATTGAAAATGGATTAATGAATTTCCAACAACATTCCAGGAAGACGTAATGCAGTCTGCAAAAAACAGGAAAGCCAGAATAGCTGACCACAAGCAATCTACGACAAAACAAACAGTCTCGTATGGGTCTTGCAACACACTTTCTGCATTTTATTAAAAGCCTTTCTGTCACACCCAAGCATGTACACAAATATGAAACTGCTGGCTGTACATTCTTACATCACACTAATCAAATACTTCAACAAGGTTGGAGATTAAGGGCTAACCAGTTAACATGGCTACTGGTCTATCATTTATTACTGTGTTATAATGCCAAGCAACACAATAATAAAGACATGAAAGCATGTAAAATGGACAGGCATAAAGACCTGTCTTCCTTAGCTATGGAAAGCTTGCTGAAAAACCTGTTATTCAGCCAACGCGATAACTTTGCATAACTTTGGCCCCTACATGTTTAAACTTTATCCAGAGCCCTTTGTGAATTAAACAGAATTTAGAAAAAGTCGAATATCTTCTTAACGTGCTAGATGAAACCTCTTCGGATGTCTGAAGGACGGTAGCCTGAGGGTCTGAGGGACTGCTGGCCAGTGGAAACTCCCAGCCTTTCTTCGAGCTGTGGGCCAATGGGATCGAAGCGCGGGCGGGGCAAGTAGTAAGGGATGCCAGGTCTCTGGTCATACTCGCCACCGATAATTCCAGGGGGATAGAGGGGATGGGGGCTGTGTGGAAAGGGGTTGAAGGGCAGTGGCTGAGGGGGAACTGGGTGGAACAGCCGGGTGCGTCGGAACAAACCCTGCTCCCGCCTCTGTTTGTACTTCTTTTTGTAGAGCTGCAACAAGAGGTACAGTGATGAGTGGCAGCAAAGGCATCCAATACCAGGAAGATATGAAAACCAGCCATCCAGTCAGAAGCCAGAGTACAAACACAAAGACTCATCAGTGGGACATCCATGAGAAGAGAGAGGAAGGGGAAAAAAAAAAATATATATCTTTGAGGCTCTTGCCATGCAAATAAGTCTGAAGAACTAAATTAAATGTGCAGTAAAACCAAGCTCAGGAACTTACTTCCTTCCAGTCGGTTTCTCGTGGTCTGCTGGTTCGATCTAGAAACAAGAGTTGGCGTCACAGCAGTTCAATGCAAGCAGCCCAACAGCCCGTCAGGGCCCCGTGTGCAGTATTGGCGGTTTGCTTTCTCAACCTAAACACGCTGTGCTTACCCCTGAAATCGCGGTGGTACAGGTGTCTCCACAGGGATGGGTCCTCGGCGATGCCACGCAGACCCTTGCTCACGCCGGATACGGCCACCACCGAGGCCGTGTCGAGAAGGCGAAAAACCCGCAGCAGCAGCTCTGGGGGGAGGGCCGCCATCCCGAATGCCGCCGGCAGGTTCAGGGCTGTGGGTGCGGAGCGGAGAAAGAACGTTCACTCGAACCCCTCACTTCCACACTCCTGTCAGCTGCCAAACCTCCAAAAAACGCATCCCTGAACAAACTGCATAATTCATGGTTGTTTAACTGATGCAACAAGCAGCAAATGTAAGGGGAATATAAACACACCACCGCAGAATAAAACATGAATGCAGAGCAATAGCTGTTTTTCCAGAGGTGTTAATGAAGGGGGTGGGGAGGCAGTTAACCACATTAGACAGACTTGTAAATGAAAACAAATATTTTAGCATAGTTACATCAATGACGCTGAGCAAGAGCGACAGAGTTGAGAGATAGATAAGCCGACGGTGTGAACAAACGCACCTTGTCTTGCGTCTGCGATCAGCGGATATACGAGCTGGTCTCTCAAGATACGGGAGAGCTTCTTCAGGTCTCTGAACACAGCGGCGGCATCTTCTCCTGAGAGAGGCCAAGACATCACGAGCAAGCCTTAAATGCTTACCTCAACGCTAGCTCTGACAGATGCTCTGCGCATTCGGACGATAGCCATTTCACAGGCGGTGGAATGCACGTTTATCAGTTTGCAACAAAAATGAGGAAAGAGTTAACCAACTTTTGCTCTTTCCTTATGATGTGCAGTACAGGTGTTTTAAACAGAAATGTCCAGCGCGTTATCTTAGGGTAACATAACAAAAAGGATAAGAGTTGGTGTGCTTTTACCAACAAGGCTCACCTGCCCAGGCATCCGTTATGTATGTAGACGGCTTCAGAAGTAGCTTCTGGGTATTGACTGCACCTTCCCTAATATTCAGTGTTGCTGCAAAAAATATCATCAAATTAACTGTTAGTCTTATCACTTGTTGGTGTAGCTGACTGTACACCAGCAGCTCAGATATAACCATTCTGAATGGCTTGATTTTCTGTTGAAAAGTCTCCATGCTATTAGTCACTACTGTGTATGCCAACATGGTTCCAGAAGACCATTAGTTAGACACAATCCTACCCTTTACTTCCTTCCTAACTTCTGGCATTTTCTCACCATAGACGTGTCAAAATTGTTAAAAACCAGGACATGACGCTAAACTGGAACACCCATGGATCCTTTAGCTGAATCATGTGTTGGGCATGTTACAAAGTGCTGTCATGGCGTGAGAGTCAGATGACCATCACTTCACTGCACACTGTAACTTATTTTTCCCATATTTTCCTGTCCACTTGCGAGAACACCTCCTGTTTTATCTCACAGTTGTGAAACCAGAACAGAACAGAGCTTTGTGTCTCCATAAGCCTATAAGCATTGGTGTAAAGAGTCAGCTGAAGGCCAGAAGCTTCTTCTGTTCTGCACTGCCTGCCTCTATGTTCGGTGTTTACTTTTCTGATCCCATCTGAAACCCCAGATGGTCTCTTTTGTGCTTCATCACTCCCTCAGCACTAATAAATTATTATTTATTATAAATTAATAAAAGATGATTCAATGTCACACGGTAAGTTTAATTTTAGTGCACCAAACTGCATCAGGTGACAAGTGGTGGCAGAGTAGACAGTATGCTGGCACGGATAAGGCAGTGGGGGTAACTCACCGTTTACGACAAGCATGTTCCCCATGGGCACAGCCACTACCGTGGTCAGGCTGTAGTCACAGAGCGGGTGGGAGTATCGTAGACGGTATACCCCCCCCTCTGCCCTCCAGCCGGGGGGCATCTCGCCAACCCTCGCCTCAGGGTCCTCAGCGGAACACAGGGCACACTGTTAGATGTATGCCAGCGTGGCACAAAAACATTCGGCATCACAAGAGTCTGTTTTCAGGAAACTGCCATGAGGCACCAGGTTTACGCGGACCTTTAACCAGAACTCAAGCAGAACAAACAAGCAGACAGTTCTGCTAGTCTCATTTGTCTCTGTCCATCAAAACCAGACAGCGGGAGAACTCCTGCCAAAAGACTCACGTCGAGTCCGCAAACGTGACTGTTCATTATAAAGGTGAACCTAGGACTACAGCTCTGCCCCATCAAGTCATGAGCCTGGGGCTCAAAGCTGCCTGGACTAACATGATTTTACAACATTCATTTATAATATCCCAAGTGAGAACCAAGTAAAGCAAATGCGCAAAAGAAAGATGATGCCATCAGCATTCCACCCCAACAAAGGAGGTATTTCTGAAAAGCCCAGGATGTTCTTGTTAGTAAACCTGGAATGAGGAGTACTGTACTGCTCAAATCAGTCTAAGAAGAGATGCAAAATCAGTGTTAACTACAGTGGACCCTAATGTATGGGCCAGGTCTGAGGGGGATACAGGAACATACAAGCATTATATGACTTTCTATAGAGGACATGAGACTGACTTGTTGTCTCCTGCACTAATTAACTGACTGACTTTTTTCATTTTATCATCAAGATAATGATGATAAAATTTATAACGCTGCTGAAAATAACTGGGGGGAAAAAAAAAAAAAAACCAGTTCAACTGTAAAATATATTTTACTCTCTACAGAAATTATTACACACACACACACACACACACACACACACACACACACACACACACACAGCAATGCACTTCAATATAAAATAATATCGATGATTATAATAGGAAAAACAACATGGTTTAAAACAGGAAAAAATACTGGAGCTCTTTGAACTAATAAGACAAGTTTTTCATCTTGACCTGAGAGTAAGGAGAAGTATTTATATATTAAAATAATATTTTAATATATATTTTATATATTTTGTGTAAAGTCACAGAAGGACTGCATGACTCTGGGAGCTGTAAGACACAGAGAACCGTTCCACGTTTCGCTGGACTGAGAGACACATGCTGTAAAGTGGCAGCTGAAAAGTCTAGTTAACGCAAATGACCAAATGCAGACAAACTCCCTTGAAGCACCATTTCATTTGCCAACGGTCCAGATGGCGACTGGCACACAGTAGGCTATCGTGTCAGGAACCGGCTGTGTTCGGACCAAGAAGAGGCCAGGGCATCGATGCTCCTACCTGGGGAATAAACCCGGTCTCCACCATCAGCAGATGGACGGCCACCACGAGGGAGTCACAGGGGCTCTGACTCTGAGCTGCATGGTGCAACATCTCCAAGGAGTGGGGCACTTTGCCATCTTCAGCCTCACTGCACAGCATGGGTTCTAGACTCAAAGGGGCTGGATCCATCACCAGCTCCTCCTCCAGATTCGCCTGCTCATTCTGCTCCACCATCTTCAGCCCATCCTGGCTGATGCTAGCAATGGCCTGTACAGACCAAAGTCACACTATAAAATTCATAAATTCAACTGCACATAACATCACAAGTAACCCCTATTTATGATGTATATGTAAAGGTTACACTGGGTCTGTGTTCACACCTGTAGCTATACATCAATACCAGTTGGTCCATGCATCAATAGACCACCTAGAAATGTTAAAGTAATGATGAGACAGCAATATAAAATAACAGCAGCTGTATTGCTGGCCGTGACTGACGCAGGAAGCGACATGCCAACCCCTTGCTCCTAAAAATGGCTCTCGCAGTGACTCAGCACTTTCACTTTTCTGCACAGCACTAAAGAAACGAGGACAGCGTTGTCACCGATCACAAATCATCTGACCGACCACCAGCGATATTCTCACTGGCACAAAGTAGAACAGGATAAGGCAGGGAGGCTGGATGGGCAACCAACACCTATTACATATTAGACCTTAAAGCAACCTGAATCGTACTGGATTATAGTATCACATGGATTATAATATCCCTGCCCTGTAGAGAACTGCATCCTAATTATATCAGGGTAATGAACTGTGGAGCAGTGGGTACAGCAGTAGATCAGAGAGTATGTACAAGTAACTGTTTTACAAGGCGTCTGCTGTCATTCCACTGTACAATACAGTTTACATTTGTCATTCTATGACAATATACGATATCCACTAGCAGTAATATTATCAACACAGCTCATGCAAAATGATAGATCTTAACCATATGACCCCAAAATCCTGAGAAACCAGGACAGTTATACTTTCCTGATCCCCACGGTACCAGAATATTGTGGTGAGTAGCGTTGCCTTATCCCTGACAGCCCACAATACCAGGATATCGTTATAACGCTCTGTATTATATTTTAAAATATATTATAGGTCAGATCTTGTTCTTTCCTCATTTTCCTTCAACGCTCAAACGTTTCTCTCTTCTACAATGTCATTCTAGGTAACAACAGTCATGGTTTGCAATGCAATGCTGCAAACTGGACCAAAATGCTGAAGAACATGAGATCACAAAGGCTTTACTGAAAACCCAATAGCAGAACGCAGAAGGAAATAAAACAACCCAAACAATAAGTACTGTATTTACAAACTAGAACCACAAACCGAAAGACAGAAAAACTGCAAGACCACAAAACTGTGGATCAAACAAACTTAAGACAAATAAAAGAAAGAACAAGACGCAATCGCTGAGCACAGATTTCCCACCCTTGATAACAATGACAGCATTAGAGGGTTCTCATTTTAAGAAAACTGTATTACCCATAAGCCCATCTGATTATGTACAGGTGGTGCCCTTAGGTCTTACCTCAGCCAGATTCTGGGCATCTGAGGGTTGCTTCTCCACATATGACTTCTTGGGTGGAGCCGCACTGGTACTTGCTGTTGAAGCTGGGGGGTCCGACTGGGTCAGAATAACACAGATCAGATCTCCAGACACAATGCCACAGGAGGAGAGGTTCTGTCCTGAGTCAATGAGGGGTTCTTTTCCATTGAGTGAGAGAGTGAACTCCGTTTCTGGGCTGGAGGTGAGACAAGAAAATGCATGAAGATGGTTGTTGTTCTAAAGTCCTCTGTCAGTCTGCTTGTTTCCATTTTCTCCTCATATTTACCCATTTAAACATTCAAGGGTACTAAAGTACAAAAGGTACCTCTCCTGGACCTGAACTAACTACTCTTAAGTTACGAATCAATATATATACCTCCATATTTAACTACTTCTGCTAAATGAATGACTTGGGGCCAAATTGTGGAGGAGCAAAAATAACAAAACTCTAACTGCATAATACTGTACCTTTTCTTCCCTGACTGCTTCCATACCACATTCCAAGAACTCTGACAGCCACCCCCAGATTTTGAGCTGTCAGAAACCACCTATTCAGCAATGCCCTCTAAATGCACATTTTACGACGTCTCGCTTTCAGCATAATGTGTGGTGACAGCAGAGCAGGAGCTGGTGAAAATGCACCGGCTGCACAAGACCTGACCTGAGGCCGCATGACGGCAGCAGAATCTCCCTGATGTGGACGGTCAGCTCGGTGAGGGAGGCCTCATTGCTGTCCAGCTCCAAATGGCTGGTCTGCTTGTTCACCCTCACCCGGAGCTTCATGCTTCATGAACTGGGACAGACGAGAGCAAAAACATCAGAAATCAGGCGCTTGTCCGTTGGCACGTATAGTCTAGTAGAAAGTGCGTATAAACAAAGCATTATAGTAGATCAGCTGGAAACTGCTCAAGGGAAAATTAGCTGAGTAACGCCCCCCTCCAAAAAGCATTTAATCGCTATATATCCAAAAAAGCAATTCACAGGAGGCACCGTGTTAGAAATCTGGAAATCTTGGATTACGCACACCGAGTTTATTAAATTTAACGCTTAAATAAATCAAATGGTTAATTAAAAACTGCCTCCTTTAGTACAACATGATGGTGCAATATGATCCATAACTAGACATCCGATAGAAACATTGGCGATGCTTTCAATACGTTCCTTCTAAGCAGCCATAACAAATTTTTATCTACTTACTCTCTGTGCGAACAATTACCAGATCAGAAGATAAAACAACAATACAGATTCGCTGAGATGATGCGAGCAGGCAGAAATCAAAGCGCAAAGTAGTTTCGTTTTCTGTTCTCAAAAAAAAAATGTTTTAGTACTAGCTTCCAAATATGAATTCAGTAATTACGTGCAGGCAACATAAAAACAGCTCGAGAAACTTGTTACTGATATGAAAGTAAAATACTGTAACGATGCTGGCGAGCCACGACACAGACGCGGAAGTACGATTGCCAAACTCTTTATTGACCTGTCCTTTGGGGCAGATCGCAAAAGCAATAATCACCCACACACATTCAGGGTGGGATATAACTAAATTACAGGGGTGGCCGAGAAGGTGCATAATCGCCCTTCCCGGCTGCCGACCATTGGTCGCGGCACCGACGTTACAATATCATCTAGCACTCTCAGTTTCAAGTAACAGCCAGCCACACACACTTACTTTGTGTGTATATGTCGTTGATTTGCAACCAAACGTTTCATCGATAAGTCATCAGACGTCAAACTATGTTTGCATTTAAATTTTTATGAAAGGCACACCCGTTACATTCGGTTACCGACTATAAACAACACATCAAACTGAAGATATTACCCAGTGACAGCTTACAACAACGGGGTGTTACAAGGGACCAACTACACAACTAACCAGGCAGATACAAAAGGTTAAACAATTTATATGCCGGTAATTCCAACTGTCCATAAGCATATGCATATGAATCAACAATGTTTATTTTAATGTCATTAATAGAGAACTTGTATAATAACTATGTACGCATTTGTAACATGGTACAAATTATACAAACGCGTTTCGCTTCTTACCGACTCTGTCTGTCTCTTTAGGGGATCCGTAATAAAAAATTTTCACGGCATGCTGCAAAGTTATTCTGAACACGGTGAATATAGGGGTTTGGAGTATTGATTAATTTATTGTTTCTGAATGGTCGATAACTAAAAGAAAGCAACATGAGTAGAAGTTATAATGAAGAGTTACAGTATTTGGATAAAATTAATAAAAATTGCTGGCGAATTAGGAAAGGATTTGTTCCTAATATGCAGGTAAGCAAATCCTACTTTTATGAACGAGTCTGTATGCAGACGTGGACAGAAGCACTGCTGACTGTGACCGATAAGTAGCTGACAGATTTTGTAACTCGTTAAACGTCGAAAACGGTTTTTCTACTTCTTTTCTTCTTGCTCAACCCTCAAATTATTTCTGACGGAACTTGTGAGAAGTTAATAGGTACTGTGCCAAAGTAATTTTGCTTCAAACAGTTGCTCTGACTTTACAGGTAGAAGGTGTCTTCTACGTAAACGATTCCCTAGAGAAGTTAATGTTCGAGGAGTTAAGGAACGCATGCCGAGGAGGAGGTAAACCGTATTTCACACACAATTTCACTCACAATATTTTTATTATTGTGTGATAGATTGGCACCAACATCTTGGTGAGTCATAACTCTGGAATTTCCAGTTGGCGTGGTGTGTCTGATGTTGCCAAACTAAGGGGAAATGTAGTTGAACAAAATGCATTAACATTGGGTGTTTTTTTTAGGTTTTGGAGGATTCCTTCCAGCCATGAAGCAGATTGGGAACGTTGCTGCTCTACCTGGCATAGTGCATGTCAGTTTTAGTGGAGTCTGTCGCGTCTTTGTTAATGCTAAATTCGATAGTGCATGTTAGTATTAATACCACTTTTCCTCTTTCTTTATAATGCAGAAATCTATCGGCCTTCCCGATGTCCACTCTGGATATGGCTTTGCCATTGGAAACATGGCTGCTTTTGACATGAATGACCCGACCGCAGTTGTTTCTCCAGGTGTGGCCACTAAAATGTTCTTGTTCAGCAAGGCAGTCCTGCTTGTAGTCAAGAAAAATAAAGCATCTTCCGAAAAGGGTTTCCTCATGGTTCAAAACATGTTCACCAAACAGATTTGCTGTGAGAGGAAGTTAGTATAAACCCTTTCTTGCCTGTAAATCATCCTGTGTAAATGTTAATTTGAACATAGAGATATTGTCACTGTTTTGCGATGTTTTAATATTATAGGTATCCGTGTGCATTATGAACAAAACAAGTGACCAAGATTTAAGATGTAACTAATAGGTGTGGTTTTATTTTCCTCATAAAAAAAAACACACTCCAGGATTTGTGCAGCCCCTTTAAAACACTTTTTGCACTGAATTCACAGTTTGTGGGAGGACATCCCATTAATACACCTGGGTCTGGGTAATGGTGCGTCTGTGCAGGTGGCGTAGGATTCGACATTAACTGTGGGGTGCGGCTTCTGCGGACAAACCTGGATGAGAGGGACGTGCAGCCGGTGAAGGACCAGCTGGCCCAGTCACTGTTCGACCACATTCCTGTGGGCGTGGGTTCCAAGGGCGTCATACCAATGGGTGCCAAGTAAAGTACCCGGCCACATGCTGTCACACAGCACCAAACAACATATAGTGAATGTGTAGTTTCACACAGCCTCGCTGGGCACTATGTGTGTGCATTTAGAGCAGTAGAAGGCATGGTGAAAGACATACCATCAGGTAAGGTTAGTGTCTACCAGCCACTGCACATTTTTATCTTATTGGAGCCAACCAATAACCAAAGGGTGAGAGACAGACCACAGCTACCCCACACGTCACTGGTTTCAAAGACCAGGGTCTCAGATTGCTGCTATAGGGGCCATAATAAACGTATTCTAGGTGAATTAATATGAAAAGGCTTAGAATTGTAAGCATCATAATATAGCTGTGACTTTTTAAACTGAGATTTTAAACAACGTAATATTAAGAAAGGTAAAATATTTATCAATATGCATGTTGTGTAAAATTGTGTTGTGTTAAAGGATGTGCTGTGATTTATTTTTAAGACAGGTGTTACTATACCTTGGGTTAATGCAACTATTTTAGCCCAGTATCTGCTCCACGGTGGTGATGTAGCAGTCCATCTCATTTCTGATATGTGATGGGCATGTAGGGACCTGGAGGAGGCATTGGAGATGGGCGTAGACTGGTCTCTGCGGGAAGGATACGCCTGGGCGGAGGACAAGGAGCACTGTGAGGAGTATGGTCGCATGCTACAGGCAGATCCTAACAAAGTCTCTTCCAAAGCTAAGAAGAGGGGCCTCCCTCAGGTACTGCCACACTGCTGGCTGTATGCACTGACAACCATAAGGGTGGTATTCTATCTGCCAATCAGGGCTCTGCTTACTGTGCAGCAGGTACACTGGCCAGTCAGGGCCCTTCTTACTGTGCAGCAGTTGCACTGACGTCCAATTGGGGAAGTGCTTAAGGAGTCTCATGTGTAATAACTAGTGCACAGTTTTATATGCCAAATGAATGTAAGTAATGCATTCTGAAATCTTGTGATTTGTAGCTGGGGACTTTAGGTGCAGGAAACCATTATGCTGAAATCCAAGTGGTGGATGAAATCTACAACGACTATGCTGCAAAGAAGATGGGCATTGATCATAAAGGGCAGGTCTGTGTGATGATCCACAGTGGCAGCCGAGGTCTGGGGCACCAGGTAGCCACAGGTGAGCCGGGAACCCTGCAAAGCACTTTAAGTTTTGAGCTGCACAGATGTTCCTGATTCGATCATTTGTTGGTTTTGTTGCAGTCTGACGTATCACTTGTGACTCGTTTGTTAACATGGAAAAATTTGCTAAGTGAGAGATGAAATGTACTTGATCGAATATTGGCAATCAGATTGCATTTATTTTCTCTGTGTAAAGAGAAGCACACAATACCATGTGTCTGTGTATCCCAGTGAGTGAGCGAGCCCTGAGCCCAGGCTGAGGACTCCCTTTCATATGCTACTTGTTTGCTTCTACATGCAAGCTAAAGAATAAAGACAAAGTATCCGTCAGGGTGATCCCTTTGTCTCTGAGGCACAGTCCTCTTTGAAACCAGCTCAAACTGGTCTTGTAGCTGCCCCGTGGTCTGCAAGCTCAACACTGTCTGCCATTGGCTTTTAGGCTTATCTCACACGTACCTCGGGTGCAGCCTTACAGGACAGAACATCTTGTCATTAAGGTTGTGAACATATTTTATACTTTTGCATATTAAGTTTAATATTTTGCGCACACAAAAATTTCATTTACAATGTGTCCAAACAATAGCTTGTTGTCTGGATAATCTCCGAAGTCATCAACTGTCTAACATTTGCGCTTGTTACATGCAATACTTTTATTCTTTTTAAATAAAAAGAGAAGGTGCTACAAGTGTTTCAGGTTCAGGCAATATTCAGCAAGAAACACCTAATTGTAAAAGAGAATTTTGAACTGCTCTTCCATAGATGCTCTGGTTGCAATGGAGAAGGCGATGAAGAGGGACAACATCATAGTCAACGACAGACAGCTGGCATGCGCCCACGTCACGTCCCCTGAGGGTCAGGACTATCTGAAGGGCATGGCAGCTGCTGGAAATTACGCCTGGGTCAACCGGTCTTCTATGACCTTCCTGACCAGGCAGGTACGTGAGCCTTTGATGCTGCAGGATCGTGTCTTTTGGAACCCACGAAATCTTGTGTCATTTTTGCTCCAAGTTCCGGTTGGCTGGTCTGAGTTCCGGTGCTTCTCCCGCAGGCTTTTTCAAAGGTGTTTGGCACCACCCCAGACGACCTGGACATGCACGTCATCTACGACGTGTCCCACAACATCGCCAAGGTGGAGGAGCACATGGTGGATGGCAAACAGACGACTTTGCTGGTGCACCGCAAGGGCTCCACTCGCGCCTTTCCCCCACACCACCCGCTCATCCCTGTAGACTACCAGGTAGCCTCTGTCACAGTCAAAAATCTGTATTTTTCCTACTGGGTGTACGGGCCAACTCCAAACAACTTGTAGCTGATATACAGTTAGCTAAGCAATCTGAACAGTGAGTATGAGTGATTTTTAAGATTGCAGATATGCCTGTGTTAAGTATGGGTGACTGTCCAAAAAATACACTGCTTAGACTTTACCTATGATGTCAAGCAATGAGTACAGGTGGTCTTTTTGCTAAGCGCTGCTCAGAACACAACAGCTTTAACTCTGGTTCCTGTACTTGAATCAGCTGACTGGTCAACCCGTGCTGATTGGGGGCACCATGGGCACGTGCAGTTACGTCCTGACGGGCACTGAGCAGGGCATGACCGAAACGTTTGGAACGACCTGCCACGGAGCGGTAAGCCTAAGCCTCGGCACCTCCCCTCCGCACCTGTCGGTCTGCGCACTTGAGTTCGGCTTTTGGCAGCTTCTCATCCGTCCTCGCCGTCTTTCATCAGGGCCGCGCCCTCTCCCGGGCCAAGTCACGCCGGAACCTGGACTTCCAGGATGTGCTGAACCAGCTGGCTGACATGGGAATTGCCATCAGAGTCGCCTCACCTAAACTGGTCATGGAAGAGGTACGTGACTTCCTTTGGTAACTGGAAATTCTGAATATCTGTCATCTGCCTAAACTAGCTATACACTGAGTTGATTGCATAGTTACAGTTGTACAATTGAAACCCTGAATCTGAATGTGGCAGTGTACAAACTCTTTTTCTCCCCCCCCCTTCCCCTTCAGGCACCTGAGTCTTACAAAAACGTGACGGATGTGGTGAACACATGTCATGATGCTGGGATCAGTAAGAAAGCCATTAAACTCAGGCCCATTGCAGTGATTAAAGGTTAAAGGTCAGGAACCACTTACAACAGGATGGACGTCCATCTGAGAGCGCTGAAACGAAGGTCCCCGGGGGCAATGAGCTTAAAAGTAACGTTGTACCTTAACACAACTCCTTAACACAACTGTCCCTCTGCTAAGTTGGGTGTCTTGCATATCCTCCAACTGAGACTATTATTTAAAATTACTTTTTCCCATTAAGTTTCAATTAAACGAAAGTAAAAAGGTCTCTTTAGTTTTTGGAAATTGGTTGTACATAGAGGATAAGCAAATGAATTTGCCAATTGTGTTGGCAGGTGATGAGCAACTAAAATAAATGTTGAAGTGCATGAACAATGAGCAAAGTGGAGTGTGATACACGGTCTGTATGCAGTGAGCCTTACTGCACGTGAGCTTAAATGAATTTGTTTTGGGGGGGCATTAAGAATCAGACAAACTGTCTCAACTCAGTACCAGAGAATTTGTCATATATTTCTGCAGTTTCCACGAGACGTACAATAATTATTTGTCACTAATCATGAGAAATTCAACACACTATTTACAAATTTGATGTTTTCAAAGCCTGGAACTTTCTTTTTATTTATCATCATCATTCGTCGTCATCAAGCAGTTAGTCCATATCTGGAGTTTTGTCCTTATCGGGGGTACGGTTTTATTTTTAGTAGCCTGTAGAGGGCAGCAGCTGTTCTTCTCTGTTCGCTGCAGCTGGGATGTGTTTCAGTGTGTAGGTTGGGACTACTTTCCGTGACTCATTTGATTGCAAGTGGTATCAAAGTTTTGCACTAATTTAGTGTGAAGCTGCATGCTAACCACTATACTTTATGTTGGTGACATACATTATGTTTAGCTTTGTATGAAACCACAGAATAACTGGAGCAGGGGGCTCCTTTGATTGGAGCAATATTATTTCTCTCTTCAATTAACATACTTTTTAATGCTGTAAAATTAGAAGACTGCATCTTCTTGTTAATAGATCTATCAAAAACAGCATGATATCCTATCATGCGTTTGGGCTGCCTGATGGACATCACGGTGTCTTCATCTGTAGCTTTGTGGTTGAAGCAGCTAAAACCTCTAGAGAAATTATTAATCTCAATTTTCCAACAGAACGATGTTTCTCTTGCGTGAACCTCTATTGCCATCCCTTCAGAACACTTAACATGCACCAAAAACTGTTCAAAACAAGCACGGTGTCTCAACTAACCTTTAGCGCTGTTCTCTAACGAGGGGTAATGGGTGTGGACGTCCTCTTTTTGCAGGTGCTCGCTGTCTTTTTTATGAGAATTCATGGAGTATGAAATATCAGCAGGTCCCTTTGTTGTAAGAAGTAAATGTTAATCATCTCAGCAGGTATCACAGAAATGGCCTCATAAGGACACCTGTGAAAATAAGCATAACTCTAGTACAAATAATTAATTAGGGGTTATCAACCAACAAGCTTTGTACACACTTCACACTTTTGTGCGATTACTGGGTTAATAAAATATTGACTTATTCACCACACGTCTGATTTAGCCAGTGGATGCCATCATGACATGTAACTACTTCCTTTAGCTGGTTACCATCTTCCAGTTACTGTACAAAAAAGCAGCCTTCTGGTGTTCAGTATGAAAGGAAAGGTTCAATAACATTGCAAATAAGTTATTTTATTTCAGTTTATTGTCACTGTGTGCTGTGTATGGCTGTTATAAAAATTTACTGAAACTTAAATTCTCTAAGTCATACTGTTATGAGCACAAATATGACAGACGTCTTCATGCCAGCAACCTGTGTTTTACTTTCTATGCCCAAGAACTGTGATTGAAGGAGGGACTAGCTTGCCAACTTAAACCTAAAACATCCGTCAAAATGGCGTATGTTTGTTAATTTTATTTCGTTGCCAATAGCAATGGAAATAAATCTCAAACCGGAATTGTATTTGGGCTGCAATGGACAATCACCTAAGAAAAGACAAAAGTTAAAACTGGTAAAATCCATCCACAGTGGATTTTCACAACAGTGCACCGCTGAATGATGCCAACAGGAGAGAAGCTTTCACTAATTTTTTATAATAAAGGTTGGTGGTCAATAACATGAATAGTATGAATATTACCTACATGGACAGATTTGTTAAAATCAACTCTGCAGCCCGCTGGCTAGCTAAAACTCACATCACGTTACTTTTGACATTGTTTAATTACATTAAACCATAACAGATGTTGATGTGCTGAATATTTTGATGATTTATACAACATAATGAATACAAATGTATATTAATAGTGAACTGACTTTTGTTTAGCTTAGGTATACAGTCTGCTTCTGTAAAAGCTTTGTTTTGGCTGAGTAACACTCTGGCCAGGCCCTACATCTGCCTTCAGAAAAACATTGTTTTTTGGACATAAAACCTTTCCAATATCATTACTATAAAGGTCATTGTAGGCCTCTGCTTTTTTAATTTCTCACTGCCATTGGAGTGGACAGTGTCAGTCCATTGTCAAATATCGTCAGCCTACTTTGTTAATTTAAACAGGTGGGGAACTATTGCCAAACAGCTGTTAACCTTTGTCAGAATGTCTGTGCTGTGTAGCCATCTTTAGTGTTTAGCAATTTTAAGCTTATAATCGGGTTGTAAGTACACTTACAATGTAAACAAATGAACGCCGGAAGATGGGAACCGACTTCATCTTTAGCGTTTAGCTATTTTAATCTTATAATCGGGTTATAAGTACATTTACAATGTAAACAAACGAACGCCAGAAGATGGGAACCGACTTCAACTATGAATCATGGGAAAGGGTAAAGTTCATCAAAGTTGTAGATAAGTTAATGTTGGGGGACCAAATAAATCAATTTTAAACATGCATCATTTTGACAGAAATGAGAGTAGTTTGTTCATAGGTATGAGGCTGTGAGGTGAGCTATTGTCTTAAAAAATATATATATATATATATTCAGCAATTATATTTCTGAACAAGGTTTAATGGAAGCTAATGTTCACTCATCACAAAAACCAATAGCCTTCTGTCAGGTAATACAAGATATTTTTCAGCTGCTCTTGGCTAAAGTACTAAAATTGGTGGCTTTTGCTGTATGCCATTCTATAACATGACTTTGGCCTCAGTTCAATACTTTCCTACTTTTCACCGTTACTTTCTTCTTCTCACAACATATAGCTTTCGTCAATTTTTGTGACAACGTTCTACCCACTAAACCAGATAAAGCAATAAGGCTTCAGTGAGTGACTCCATGTTTGACATAGTCTCAGTTATATGCTGTTCAACTCATTTCAAAAGGGCGGGTAGGCGTAGTAAATGCCAACCATTTGGTCAAGTCTTTTTGGTCTTTCTACAACTAGTCGAAATTTTGAATTAGGTCGTAGTCAACTGATTTTGTGTCTCAATGTAGTCAGGATACCTGGCATGGGTATAAAATGTAAAAAAAAATCTTGTTATTAAACGTTAACAGGATAAAAACCATTCTGCTTTTTTGGTCCTAGAAAGCTTTAAGGATCAGAAAGATTGTCAATGCAAATGACCTCTGACCTCTGTGACCTTCCTAACTCATTGCACTGACCAGTGTGTAGTGTGTCTGCAGACTGAGTGAACTACACAGTGCATCGTTAGCAGTCAGTAAGTTCACCTCTTAAACCTTTCAGCTCTGTACATGTATGTACATGCTTGTCACGTGATGTACTGGTGTGTGAACGCCAGGGGAAAGTCTGCACGTGTATATTCTACAGGTGGTGGTGGGGAAGTGTGTGGGGGGGCTGTACCTCCTTTTGGAAAAAATCCCAAGAGTTTGAGCTGGATAAAGGTATAGCAGAGTCATTAATTACCAGGTACATGCAGCTCTGGTCCAAATTCAATACACAGGAGAGAGTCAAACTCCTTAAATTGTGGCTAAAGAAAATGTAACTTGAGTTTTCTTACATGCTTCATAAATTGGAAATATTTTATTCCACTTGTTATTCTAAATTTATTTTTACTCCGCTAAACTGATATTAAAGTGGTGTGATTTTAAAATAATTTGTTTTTATATCATCCCCTGCTGGAACTCTTTGTGCTGCCGGCCGGATAACCTGTAAATTTCTTCCACTCTCCCATCCGGAGTGTCGAAGAGAGTGTATTCCAACGTCCTCATTTTCAGCAGACGAGGGATGCTTCCCAGTTCGTGTATTGTTGTCTGTGCTGTGTTGGTGTACGTGTACGTTGAGTGTCCCGATCGCAGCAAAAGCAGTGAAGTCAGATGTGAGGAAACGTCTAACACTGTCGTCCTACATGCAGTTCTTGTGCTGTCAATACTCATGTGCTTTTACAAACACTCTGTTCAGTATGCAGTGTGGAGCGTCCTTCCCTTCCCACCACTGCATGTGCGCTTAACACGTTAACCATTATCATTTTGCCAAGGCTTCTCAGTCCTATTAATTATCTAGTCTAAGAGACTAAAGCTTCTGTTAGTGTTTAAGAAATTACTTGTGTAATGTAACAGCCAATGAAAAAGTCAGTACTACATATTTACAATGCCTTTTACCATTGGTCTGTGGCTTTAAAGGTATGGCAATATCGCAGTCAGGGAGTGTTAGTTGTTCATGGTTAGTTGAAAACATTTTGTAAAAAGGAAGCACCCTGTGTAACTGAACAAGAAATGCAAGTCTGCTTTATCTGTGTTGTAAAAAATGCCTTTATCTGAGGTTTTGCTTCTTCTACTCATGTCAGAATGGTAAAAACTGTTCCAAAAGTATTTTGAAGTTGTAAAATACTGCACGAGAATTTACGGTACAACAGTATCCAGTATATAAATTTTGTTTTAAATAATAATGCCAGTGCTCTTTATATGAAGTCCAACAAATTAATTGCTTGGCATATTTTCAAAGAATGTTATATAATTGCAGTTATTTTCCTTTTAAGCAAAACGAAAGTATACTCCTTTTTGAAAGACTGGACTTTACATGTTCAGTGTTTGTTGTGTACATTTGAATATATTAATTTGCTTTTTCTTTAATTTTCATTAGATTAAAATCAGTGACATAGGAACAGAAATGGGATAGCAAATGGTCACATCTACCTAAAAAGAATGTCAACTTAAGCTGATCAATGTTTGTTTTGTTCTTCATTAAGAAACCAAAACATTACAAAATGTTATGCGAGATATGATCATTACTTCGTGTTTACATGGGTGTTTTAGTTTAAGCAAGACATTATGGATAACCATAATTACTCATGTTAGCTATGTTTTGACACCAAGTATGCATTTTTCTTCCAGGAGAAACAGCAGGGTCATACTACACCTGAGCCATGTCCTAGAGCCTTAGGTTTAATGGACACAAAGGCCTATTCTGGCTTGTGTTAGGAAATCTCATTCTGTTCTTGTCCTCTGGCAGACCGAGTTCACCATTAAAGTCACTAACAGTTTAACAAAACATCCATACTGAATCATTAAGGGTAGATTGTTTAATTATTGAACATTAGTCAACATTCAGTCCTGTGTCTGGTATTACTGTAAATGGTTATTATGTCAAGGATGCCTGCATCTTCACTAAGTTGGATCTCTGTAGTGCCTACAACCTGGTGAGGCTCCAGGACGGAGATGAATGGAAGACTGTGTTCACAACTCTTGGTGTTCATTTCCACGGCAAATTGTTAATTCAACAAACTCCTGATGACCGCTTTTTATTGTTCCATGCGAACGTGCTTCGGCAAAGTTTGGTCTACTCCCAAGTTGACCAATTCCAGTACCTGAAATGGAAACCAGCGGATCTAGAACTGACACCTCTGGATATGATTGAGGTTTGTCCAACTCTGGGTTTAAATTTAAACTCCAAGCTTTGAAAAACCACCTTTCCCGAATACCGGTAAACCCCTTGTTTTCAGGTGTTGGTATTTATAAGCTTTTCTGGGGTATGCAATTAGGATAAATTCCATGAGTTGCCATGTATTCACATTCACAATGTCTTTAAAGTAGCACAAGTATATATATATATATATATATATATATATATATTACATTACAGTACATATATTCAATTTATTTTTATATAGCGCCTTTTGCAACAATTTACC
>JABJVR010000065.1:7133719-7182677 GCA_025773905.1 Chitala chitala
AGTGTCAGTCATTATAGTCAGTTAAAAGGGGCTGGAGCTCATTTTCACCCCCAAAAAAGATACAACATCAGCAATACTTTTGTACATAGTGATCACAAACTGTAGTCATTAACGGTCATTCTAGTATCTTCGGTCTGCATTAAAAAACACAAACCCACTTTACTTTGATACATTTAAGTCAAATTTGTTTAAAAAGGCTTTCATCGGTTTTAAATTGCAGTTAGTCTACTTTTTACAAATACAAAAATAAATGTAAAATAAATAGACAGTTTTTTTTCAATCATCTGTTAAGAAAAATTAACTGTGAGGCATTCATATATACATTACTTGAATATGTACAGTTTCACCCAACATTGTAAACCATTTTACAATCCCAGCCATATGTGTTGCATAACCATGTGCAGTGTACGTTCCAAGCCTGAATAAGTGGGAGAGTTGCGGCTGGAAGGTTATCTGATGTAAAAGGCTGTTGTATGTTTCTCAACATCAATCTGTCAGTCTCCTTGTTCCTCAGCAACTTTGAGAATTTCCCAACTGTAGTGCTAATAAAGGATAATATTATCTTTTTACATCTTATCTTATCTTAACCTCACCTAAACAGAGCAGCTGAAGTATGTTGAAAGAAAGCAGAAGTGGAGGAGCTGACTGTCCCTGGTAACATTAGTTGGAAGATCCTTTTGAAAAGAAGCTTACAGAACTGATCAGTGACTGTCAGCAGGCTGGGTGGAAAGCAAGATGTTATCCCAGTGGAGGCCAGTCCTTGGGCAAAGCCTTCAGCCAGTTGGGCATAGAGGGAGAGAGGAAGAGAAGAGCCATCCACAGTACCACCGAAGCAGCAGAGACATTGTCAAGATGACTGTGGCTCAAAAAAGGAGAACAATGAGGTCAGAGTAGCCAGCCATCTCGACACAAGCTGGTGTCTGATCAACCCCAGCTGGGCCACCTGGAGGATGGTGTATGAGTCCAGAGAGCATCAGTAGATGTTTCACTACTGCATAGTAATTATTTCAGGAATGACCTCCCTTTGGTCTGTTTCCTCAACTAATACTTCAGCTTATAGTGTTTCGCAATGGAATGTGGAGGAGGAAGGTCCAAAAAAACAGTTTTAACTCCCAACTGTCGTTTAACAATTGTAACACTGGGAAACAAGACCTGTTTTTTTTTTTTTTTTTTTTTAGTTTAACAGTGCTGCAGTAAAGAACTCAGAAATCAATTCTACACAACTGTGGCATACATAACACTGGAAATTCAGATCTAGCAGTTTTGCCTGCAGGACACACTGGGGAGATTATATATCCAAACTATTTTGGTAGAGACTCAGAATCTCCCAGGAGTGCCTGGACACCTTTTCAGATGAAAGGAAGGTCTGATGTGACCTGCTCAACATGCTACCAACACAACTCTCTTTTGGACAAGTGAGCAGAAGCTAACTGGTAAATAAATAAAACATAAATAAAAAGATCTAATCCTTTCATAAAATTTTGGTAAATGTTTACTTTCAATAAATATCAAGGTCAAGGTCAAATTTATTTATATAGCACATTTACAACAGCCAATGGTGCCCAAAGTGCTTTACAAGCTTAAAACAAATCTTAAAACAGATAAACAGTTAGAAGACAAACATGCACTTAAAATGTCATTTATAATAAATAAATAAATAAATAATAAAAATAAAATAAATAAAAACAAATTAGTAACAAATACAAGACTAAATAGTGTACAAAATGCAGCTCAGCAGGAATTAAAAGCCAGTTCAAAAAAATGAGTTTTAAGTGAAGATTTACAAGTATCAAGAGACTGTGAGGTTCGAATCTGTAATGGTAGACTGTTCTACAGTTTGGGAGCAGCTGCAGCAAAAGCCTTGTCGCCTCTGGTTTTTAGACGTGTTCGCGGCACATCTAAAAGCAGCTGATTTGTGGACCTCATCGTTCTTGGAACATGAACAGACAAAAGTTCGGTCAAGTATGGAGGGGCCAGACCATGAAAACATTTAAAAACAATCAGTAAGATCTTAAAATTAATCCTGTGACTGATTGGAAGCCAGTGAAGCGAGGCCAAAAGAGGTGTGATATGTTCATATCGTCTAGTACCTGTTAGTAGACGAGCAGCTGCGTTCTGAACTAGCTGCAATCGTTTCAGAGATAACTGATCCAGTTCATAGTATAAAGAATTACAGTAATCGAGTCGAGAAGTAATGAACGCATGTATGACTTGCTCGAATTGACAAGGGGGGAAATAAGTCTTAATCTTACATAAAATACGCAGCTGGAAAAAACTTGTTTTCACCACCGAACTAATTTGTTTATCTAACTTAAATGCGCTATCTAAACACACTCCAAGATTCCTAACTGACAACCGAGCAAAAGGTGTTAATGGCCCGAGAAGGCTATTCAAAGAATCTGAATTAACTTGTCAACAATCTCTGTTTTCTTTTTATTAACAAACATTTAACATATAACATTTCATGTCATGCACGTTGATTAGATAGCACAAACAGAAACTGCGTAGTGACCACTAAAAATGTAGCGAATCAGTTATAAGAACAGTGGCAACACCCCCTGGTGTTGAAACAATAGTTTGATTAGTTCCCCATTTTGTAAACGCAGGTCTTAAGTCAGAAAATTAATCCTCATCTGGCATTTCAAGCAAATTTGACAAATTTTTCAACCAGTGTTACTTGAACATCCAGACAATTACAGTATGTCATCATAGTTGTTTGTCATGTAAACGACAATAAGGGTAAAAAGTCCAAGTTCCTAGTTTAACAATAGCATTACGTATGGTAGGTTGCATCATGCTTACTCAGGCATGAGTGCATTCACAGTTAGTTGCTGGTATTGTTGTAATGCAATATGTGAACTGACCTTGTGCTGTGCATAAACAGGCAGATTTGTCTGTTGTTCTAAGCAATAACTTATGTCAGTATAATGTTTGATACATTACACAAATTAGGTTGTTCATACGGTGCCTTAATAACAGCGCTCTGGTCACAGTACTATACGCTTGTAATGGAGCATACTGTATACATGACTATACAATTAACTTTTTGTTGAAAGTGTTTTATGTGTATTATATATGATTAACATAGTAAGTTTACACCAAATATGGGTATATGTAGTATTGCCTATCAGACGTTGCAAGTACGTGAAGGATGCGGAAATCTCAGTAAAAACAAAAGAGGTGAAAGTGGTTTGATTGGTTTGTCCACAGCCACTGCTGTCTAACCAGATAGTCTAGAAATTGCCCCACACCCCCAAACGCACTGCACCATGTCTCTGGTATCCATTGTAACCAGGCTCCCTTGCTACACATGAGAAAAGATAATGAATCACATGAACCAGTGATTGTTTCTTGGAGATTGTCCCCGTGTAGTTAATTAAGTGAAAACACGACATACTGCATTTTCCACAGGACGTCACACATTATGATTCAACACACAGTGACAGTAACAAAAAATTCTAATTAGTCCAGATAAAGAAACATATTAATTTATATTAATTATTAAATTATTAATTCATATTAATTAATGTTAATCATGCTATATCTTGCAATATTTCAAAAAGAGAAAGTGCCCCAATCACTGACAAATTCAGCCACACAATAAAGACCATAATAAAACTTTTCAAAACATGTCATAACAATATGCTTGTTGTAAACAACCATGTTTACAGTGCAACAAAATAGCTTGGAAGTGCTTTATACAACATATCATGAAATGCTGTACCTAGATCTTTGTATACAGACATGAATTTATTTCCTCATTTGGTGTCTAAGAAAGGCAGCACCGCAGGGTTGTGGGTATGAATCCAGCTCTAAGCATCCCATGTTGAGTTTGCAAAACAATGTACCTGATGAAAAAATAATTACTCTTATTTACATCTCCAGACCTTCAACTCAAAATAGGTTAAATGATTCGAAGTCATAAACAATTAACAGAAAAAAGAAAGAATGGTAAGTATGCAGTAGGGACAGGTACAGGTCAAGAGCTGTATGGTTGTTCTGAATTGTGGAGATGACAAAAAGAAAAAAGACACAGCACGACACCCATAAAATGGGTCATGACATCACCATAAATTATGACATCTGCAGTTTTATGTACACACAGTTCAAAACAAAAAAATTACTTTGAAATGTTCCTGTATGTTTTTCCACATTCAGCATAAAGACATATTCAACTTGACTGTCTATCTTACAGCCACTTTCTATGGCTGATAACTCTGATCATTTTGTAACAGACACTGATGTGGCTAAACATCTATTTCATTTGTACTGATTTTTATAAAGCAATTGAAACTGATTATGAACTTGTGGTCTCTCATGTTTACAATGGTAAAGTTGTGCTAGAAGTAGAATTAATTACCGTTTACAACAGATTAATGTGTACACAGCAAAAAAGCCATATACACCCCCTAAGTGGTAAATGAACACTGCCGATTTTGATGTGCAGAAATTTGAGACTTAATTTGTAAGCTTCACCCAATTTCCCCAAAACAATTTACGCAATATATTTGTGGCTGATATGTGATTTATTCTCACCAACAAAGGCTGCACTATAACAATCTTGCAAAGATGTCAAGTCCCCTAAACAGCATGTGTTTAGACTGAGAGACAAAGCTACATGAAATCCCACAAGGGCAAAGGGACAACATAACTTCAATGTAACTAAGATAAAAACAAAACTAAAATTCCTGAAGGTTTTTTCAGACAAGAGTCCTATCCAGTGAATTACCACACTAACCTTCGTCACTGTAGCTAATAATTAACAAAGTAAAAGTTAACGTTTATATTAAAACAATGGTCATGGTCCTGGAGTCCACAGTGGGAGCAGGGTTTTTTCCAAAAAACTTGTTAATTTAATCTGACCACTATAATGTTATCACGTACCCAAGGTAGATGGCAGGGAGCACAGCCCCCCCCCCCCCAAGTTATACAGTGTTATATAGACCACCCCACCTTTTGAGGGAAAACTTGCACCTTTGATTTTAGCTAAGAGTCAAGTTGCTTCTCTTAATTATTCTTGATCATTTGTATTTGTCTCACTTAGGTGTCTTAATGTATTGACACCAGATAAACCTTAGAAAGAAGAAAAATAAATGTGAGACTGTACCAAAATCACAAACAAATATATAAACTACACATTACATTGTCAATCTAAATGGAGAATGAGAGCAGAAAACACCCAGATAATCAAACATGTTTAAACCAGTAACCAACAGGCGCTAATGACCCAACAATGCACCCTGGTGGCTCAATGGGTAGAACATTAGGCTAGGATGCAGAAGGTTCCTTGAGCAAGACACCCAGTGCTACCTCACTGTAGCCTGCATGCTTTAGATAAAAGTGTCTGCCAAAGGAATAAATGTAAATGCTTAATTGGGATCAGTGACTTGGATTAACAGATCAAAAATATATAAAACATGGATTAACAGATCAAAAATATATCATAACAGTTAAAAATTAAGAAGCAACATCAGTAAGTCTTTATCACACTTTAAAAATTCATATCAAACACTATTCAAGCTTGTTGGGAATTTCTGATTTGACACAGTAATTATACAAAAAAATCTATAATGTTTAATTGACATTAAGGTTCAATTAAAAGAAGAAGCTGGCTGAAACAAAAACACCAAATGTGGCTGTCTAGGACTGGAACTGAATACTATTGTTTTAACTGATACGCTTATAACCTTTCTTACAATTTATGATTCTTTAATGCTTCTTAATGCCAGTTACGTAGTTCACAGAACTATTTACAAAAAAAACAGTACTATGTGTTCTGTTATTTTATGGATTTATGGAAAAATAATGGATTATGTACTTGAGTAAAGTTACATTGTTTAAGGCCCAACTAGCAACTTGTTAACTTTTTGCAATGTGAATAATATTTCACTGGTATAAATTTTGCAATTCTTCTTGAGATTTCAGCCCTATTAAAATGTGCTTTATGTTTAGAAATTGCAGCAGACATTTGGTATTCCACCCAGAAAAGGTAGGTGCAGCTCTGTGAAAATTTCCGCTGCTCTGATAAAAGTTTAATTCAACAGTGTGACTCAAGCACGTAGAGGCGGGCAGGGCTGGGTTGATTGCAACCTGGAGTAACAAAATCCACATTGTAGTAAAGGCTGGTCTCTATGTGGGAAAACCCCAGTGAAATGTATTTAAAGAGCATGTTGCCTATGGAAACAGTCACACAAGAAGCACATCAGCCTAACCCAGCACCTGCCTCTGAACATCCAGAACACAACATGGCTTCAACCAGCATTTCCATCGTGTTCCTGCTGGCTGTTATTTCTCTACACCTGTTCCTTCCACAATCTGAGTCAGGTGAGTACACACTTGTTACTGTGTCACTGTTTACTTGTGCAATAGGAAGGTGATCAAACATCGGTGACCTTTCTTGCGTGTGTCAGTCATTTTGAGTGACAGAAAGTTACAGAGACTAATGAAAGTGTCATACTATGTACATAAATGTTCCCACCAAAGAGCAAGGCTTTTCTGGGATGGGCATGTGTTTACATCCGTCCACCATCTTGAAATAATGCTTCTTTCCTTTTTCTCCTTTTACATTTCAGCCAGCTGCTGTGTGAGATATACCAGCAGGCCAGTTCCTTGCCGCAAACTGAAAGGCTACACTATTCAGAGAGTAATAGGTCTTTGTGACATGGAAGCCATCATGTGAGTATCCTGGCTGAAGATGCAACAACATCACCGTACTGAGCATTAGGGGGTGTGGTGATTAATGAGTTCTAGCAACAGAAAATGTTGTCCAGAAAACATGTTTTATAAACAGGTAGAACAATTTGATTGCATTATTCAAAACAAAAACATATTGTCAGCTATAAAGCACAGTGTTACATTAAAGCTTAAGATGGTAAACAGTACTTTCATGTAAGTTCAGACATGCGACCGCACAACTCACACCTTTGTGTTCCTGTGTCCCTCCTGTCCAGCTTCCACACAGTCAAGGGCAAATTCATCTGTGCAAACCCCACCCAGCAATGGACCACACACAGGATCAAGTGCCTCGAGTAAGTCTCAGCACCACTCACCATTATAACACATACCTGAAAATTACTGCAGGCTGACTCACACCTACTTGAACCTTAAATTCATATTCATCAATTAGGAGACATTAATAATTAATTAAGAGATTCGTTTGGATAGTTTACAAAACAATTTTAGGTTGTGCACTGCCATCAAAGGCATAGGAGAGTGTTTAATATGAGTGAAACACCTGTCTTAAATGTGCACATAATGTTTTCACATTGTACCAATTTATTTAAATACACATTATATACCACAACATTATATAAACATGCCCCCAGTTTCCTATGCCCTTGCTTTTAAGAAACAACAAAAAGGTTAATTTTTATAACAACTTTCACAGCACCTTTGAAGTTGAGATATAAATAAATGTAAAACAATTGTAAATTGTAATTGTAATTACAATGTAAAATGTAAAAAAAATGTACAATGTAAAAAAAATTGTAATTGTAAATTGTAAAACAAAATCAATTTCTTGCACTTTGTTTTCTCGCACCTTAATCCCACTTCCCTGTGAGCTGCTGTAACAAGAGAATTTCCCCACTGTGGGATCAATAAAGTTCGATCTAATCTAATATAATATAATATAAAGTCACCCGTGTTTCATTTTACTCCTTCTCCAGGAAAAATCAGAAGATGTCATGACAACACTGCTTTACAACTTCAAACATTTAAAGACAACATCTGAAGATATATATTTATTTATATTTATATATATAAAAAAAACTTTACAAGCCAGAGTTATAATCTTGAAAACACTATACTTTTTTTGTTTAGATTTTGCATACCCTGTGATGGGTGGGCAGCCTGTCCAGATTTTTCTGGAATCGGTGGGTTGCACCTCACCTGTGAACAGCGTAAACTGTTGGGTAATGGAACTTTATGCTTTTAGCAGTGGTCAATACCTGGTCTTTCTATCTTAGTTTTGGATTGTTTTACATTTATTTATTTCTACAACTTTAATTTATATTACTTTCTTTGTAAAGTATTTATTGATTCTGACAGAATACATATTCTTGATGGCATTTATAATACCAATGTGCTAAAATGTTTTTAAAGTGTGAAATAGAACCATGCTGCAAGGTCTTAAAAACTTTCAAATTTAATAAAATATACTGTATTGACCTAAGCCGGATTGTTATCATAAATATCATGTCAATAAATCCTCACAGAACCGTTTCTGTTCATTTTGGTGCCCTAGGCAAGACCTTCAGTGGCATACATTACTTACCCATTTTGAACTTTCAGGATGGGGCTTTGTTAATTGCAATTTTATTGTCCATTATGTTTTTCCCTTTCTGTTCTGCTCTTTAATACTCAGAAACATGAGTGACAAACTACAAAAAAGTTAATGGGTGCTCTGTGATTTAAGATATTAAGGTAGAATTTACTGTGCTTTAGAATGTAGCCTACAAAGCCGACCTACTAGTATGTTTAATTTAATAAGTACTAGTCGAAATATAAAACGTACATCTGCCCGAATTAACTATTGGTTTATTCGTATATATCCTGCTTTTCAGGGCTTCGATGTTCTTCCATCTGCATTAATTTGTCGCCCTCTGGTGTTTATAATTTGGATTTCCGTTGTTTGAATCCGTTTTATCTTGTGCTGCAGAGAATATTACAGTATAGGAGCAGTCTTGAGAGCTAAATTGGAAAAGTCGATGTACAGGCAAACTATTAAAATGTATATATTTGAAACAAAATCACTATTAAAATAATGTTCATTCAGAGAACGTGATAGCAGTCAGGTACACTCACTATATAGTGCGTTCGCCATTTTGTAGTGATGTCCCAATGTTGAGTAACTGTATCCACTATACAATGCACTCAAAACATACCACAATGCACCGGGAAGTGACTTGGATTAACACCGGGAAGGTGTGTAATAATCGCCCTTCCCGGCTGCCGCCCATTGGTCGCGGAACGCACGCCACAATATGATAATAGTACGATGTAACAAAAATGTATCGAACAAAACGTTAGTACGTAAACTAGCGAACAGTGATCCAATGAGGTATACAATAAAGTAGCAAATATAAACACTGAAGTTCGAAAATTTCATTTGAAATATTGTATACTATTTTACATATAAATACTTAAACACTAAAGATTTTTCAAGTAGCAAATTGGCGCTTAACTCTTCTTTATAAATGAAAAACGTAAGTATAAAAGCGTGGAATGTCGTTAATACATCATATGCCGTTTTTATCATCCAAAACTGTAAGTCACGCAACTAATCAGGTAATGTATATTATTATTGTTTATATTAAAAATACAAAAGAAGGAACAAAAGCTGAGGAAATATCTTTTTTAACACGTTATAATGTTGTAATTCCTATTGTTAACAGTTAAAACTGCAAAGAGACAAGTTTAGTCAGGACCACTACAGACCAGCATTTTTCAGTATTGCAGTATGAATTAAAATTGAAGTGTATAATTAAAAAATTTAAGTATACTTAAAAGATTAACAGTTAATTTCTATCAGCCCAGCAATTTTAAAATCTATTTCCAAAATACACAAGGATCAAAGATTCAACTGCAGTCAAATTTCTCACATGTAAATTTGCAGAGTGTCAAACAGATTTTTTTCTTTATGTTTTACATGAAGAATTTGCTCCTTGGTCATGACAGTCTGACATGACATGACTGCTGATTTCATTAGGAAAAAAAAAAAAAAAATTTGAAATAGTTTATTGTTTTGCCAATAAGCAAACCAACTATGTGCTAACATATTTATTAATCAGTTGGGTTAGTCTTTTTTTTTCTTTCACACTGTTTTTGGTCTCTTGATCAAATTAAAAAGGTAAATTTTGATTTAACTTGGTTATGTTTGAACTAGTAATATGAAGACATTCATACCAAGGAACATCAAATAGCATAATGATGATATGCCACAGAAATGTGATTATTAAGTGGCAAACCCTGGCAGAGAAACTATCCATTATTCCATCCTCCCATTATTGTGTACATATTTCCTTCAGGACACTGGCTTTAGCCTGTTAAGATGGGCTCCCTGTAACCATGTGAATGACCGATTCATTTGCCATGTTTAGTTGGCCTTTATATCCTCTCTCTCTCTCTCTCTGTGTGTGTGTGTGTGTGTGTGTGTGTGTGTGTGTGTGTGTATACTTTGTTCATCCATCAGGGGTACTTTCTTCTCATCCTCTCAAATCCACTTATTGTATTTCTTGTATTTCTAATGCAAGAATGTTCCTCCCAGATGTCATGATGAAGGCCACCTAAGAGTTCTCATTGTGTAATTGAGCTATGTGACTGAAACCAAGACAAGGTCACATGTGATCTAGTGTAAGTGAGTGTCCCATGATCTGTTATAAGTACCAGACTTCCCCCTGTGGTTATCAAAACCCCCCTTTTAATGAATGCAGGTAGTGTGTGTCATAGGTTACATTTCAAAATTTTTTTTTTTTGGGGGGACACTACTAATGGCATTCCCATCCTTCCAATTTATGCGTAAAGATGCAAGCTTATAAAAAGTAAATTAATAAAATAAAAAAAATCACTGCTGCATTTCAGTGATGAAAATACTTAGTTTAAAAAGTCTGCTCAGTTACCGATCCATGATTAAAACCTTAACACCTCAATTTAAAGGCACTCAGAAACACTATGTAATTTTTAAATAATTTATAATTTAGATTTTTGTGTTTTAGTCATCACCTTGACATACCATACCACAGACAATCTGTATACTGCTAATGTGTCAAATTGTTTAGAAAAAAAAAACATTCTCACTAACAAGTAGAATAGGCTTCCAAAATTTAAACAACTAATTAACATTATGCAATTCTAAAGAAAATATTAACAGTAAGGTAATGAAATTAATTTCTTTGCAAATATTTTTTAACTTTTTTTTGATATGCAGTTAATTGCCGTCCCTTGAACGGCAATTAACTGCATATTCAGTATTGAAATGTCATCACTGGATGAACTAGTAGTTCCATATAAAGACAAATGTTTCAAGAATCAGTAACGAATAATGCAATAGGGTTGCCTAGGCAACATTTGCTAGGCGCAGGTGTTACTTTTGGGCCTCCCATTGATTGACAGTGGTTTAATTGCCAAACAATGACAACAAACCTAGACTATATTACTTTTTAAGATAAAACGCATTTTGTAACCAATCCAATAGTTTGTGTGATTTTTCACATTTTTATATTCCATTAAATAGTTCAATGTACATAACAAAATGTGTAAGTCATACGATAAAACATATGATACATTTCATATTTTCGTATTCATTCCACTGTACATTAAAATATTTGATACCATGAGGGTCTACGTGCCGGCGGAAGTGGCGTCATATTACCGTCTACCACGTGGGCTTGGGCTACAAGAAAGGGAGTAAGAAGTGCTCCTGTACAATAGGTAAGCTGTACGGTTTTTCTTTCTTTCAAAAGGAAATTTGGTGAAGTCCATTCGATTGTCATGTGAATGTTATATTCTAATGGAAGCGTTTAACTTTAAAATAGCAAACAATAATAACTACAATTTCTGCTGTCGCTTTAACCTTCATCGCAGATGCATGCATGCATGCGCCGTGATGCAGGAGAAACTGACTGAATGTATTGAATTAAATATTTAAATTTATTTCATGTTTCCCCTCATTTATGTTTGAGTATGAACCCGCTTACTGGATTCTTTACAATGCTGAATGTTCGATAATAAATACCAGTCGAGTAAAAAGTGTCATTTTAAAATATTTTTAAATTTCAGAAAGATCATACTATTGTGTTAGCAAAATACATTTTTATGTGCGGATTCACGGTTATAATGATGGCGACTGAAAATTGGACGTATTTTATTACTTCTTTTTCAATAAATGAATCCCGCGTGTTAGCCATGTGGTTAAAAGCAGGAAGTAGTCGGTGTAAAAAGTGACGTTTTGGTAGAATACAGGTTGTTCTTGCCCCTCTGCTTCCGTACGGTTGTGGTTGTGATCATTTCCCCGTTTTCCCAAATCTGTAAATTTACGCAGTTAATCCTACCCTGGGTGCAAGACCACACCATATGGACACGTGCGGATCATATCCAGACAAACACATCATATATATCTATATGTGTGTGTGTGTGTGTGTGTGTGTGTGTATTACAGGATAGGTTGTTATTATTTTATATTAGTATGTATTTAAATTATGTATCAAAACATGCAGTGATGCAGTGAAATTATGCTTGTGTGTTCCTCCTCAGATTAAACCCACAGTACAGCAACACACTGCATATGCTTTGTATTAGGGCTGAAATAAATTTAGTCAGATTTGTGAAACTAGAGATTAATCTGTGTAACTGTCGTGCTAATTTTTAGAACCAGTTTTAGAAAAAACTGGCCATTTTCAGGCTGCTTGCAAATGCTCGAAACAAGGAGTCGGTATCAGTGTATAACTGCAACAGACGTTGCACAACAGACATATAACATGCATTGAAATCGTGAAACTGTTAAAAGTACAGTATGTTAAACTATTACCACTTTAATAAATGAATATCTGTGTTGTATGTGTAGTCATGAATGGTGCATAGTTGCTTATATGATATATGCAAAAATAACGAATGTGGTCCAGCAATGCTATTAACATTGTTTTACCCTGCATAATACGTCTGGGAGCCGTTAGCAGACCTCAGTGTTGTAAAGCAGGGTTGCATAACCATTAGACAGTTGTGTTCTTTGTTAATAAACCTGGTAATGTCAGTTAGATTTTTTTGCTGTTGCTTTTCAAAACATGGACACCAAGTGCTCAAAGTTCATTCAAAACGGATGTAGCCATGTCTTTTTTTAATGTCTTTGAACATGACGTTCTGGTTGAATTAGCCTGCGGTAAACTTTAGAGCTAAAACATAGACACAATTTCCAAAAATTAGACTTGTTGGCGCCTGATTACTCAAGAATCAACAAACTACATTGAATAAAGTTGGATATTACATAATGATTTATTTGTACTGCACTTTGTTGCACAGTAAGATAGTGCCTGACTTTTATTTGACTGGTTAGATATTTCCAGACACTGTCAAAACAACCCCTTTTAATGGTGCCTCTGTGTTCATCTTGCACCACAGGAAAAAATATTTGCACAGTAGTTGGTGCTGGACACAAGCACATGTTCAGACATAGTAGGACAGAGTTGGTTGGGGTGGGAAAAATTGCCCTCTTTGTGTTATACTTTGGTCTTAAGAGACTCCTCTTTTAAGGTGGCTTCCCAATGGCTGTTGTTATGGAGAGTGGTGGGTACACACAACATAGAATTTACTGTGATTAACATGTTATGACATGACCTTTTCGGCATTATAATGTCTTTCCATTTTATTTTAACTGATAGTTATTGCCCTTTTAAAATGTAAAACTGTTATGTGTAGGTCTATTGTAAAATGTGGCCCAGTGTATAGGGAGCAGAGCTGGCCCTGGGTATAGGTAGTTTTTAGGGGCGCTGTCCATCCATAGGGGCAACACTGGGTATGAACACAGTGAATGGTGCTGGAATTGGTTGCAATGTAAGGGGAACCAGGTAAAATGTTGCCAAGGGCACCGAATTGGTCAGGGCCAGCTCTGATAGGAAGAACGGGAACGCACTTGTTTCGTGATGCTTGGTACGCGTGGTATTAAATTGTCTTGATCTCTTGCTTTTTTTTTTTGTTCTTGTGACCAAAATTCCTGGGATCCATGATAAATTGCTGTATTGGAGGCAGGCTTAAGAGAAAGGGGAATTTGCACTTGCTCAGCGAATGTGGAGATTTGCGTTTTTGCTGTTTTCACCAAAGTTTGGACGTCCGTCAGGAAAAGGTGCAGTGCGGCTAGTCTGCACCAGGGGATTTTCTGCTTTTTACTTTCATTCTTTAGAAACAGTCTGCCAGTTGGTTACATGTTTGTCTTTTCTTTTTTTTTTAACTTAGTGGGTCAGTGTGGTTCCCCCAGCTTTGAAACTAATATTACTGCAGCTAGTGCTGGGCAACAGCACCCCCAGCTCAGCCCTGGGTGGCATGGAGCTACAGAGGGAGGGGCTTGTTTTTGAGTGCTATAACGTTAAATGAAAATTCCGTGGGACTACATATAATGTCAACCTGTGATATCAGCTGACTTACTGAATCTGCTTTACAGTCATCAACATGAGGTGTATCAGCTGAGAGGAGAGGAAGGTCTTGGTTTCAGAGGAGGGGGGTGAAGAAATGAAACTCATTTTCAATAAAGTAATCAGATTTGTCGTGCATTGCTTTTCCCCTGCGGTGTGCAACTCGATGAGACTGCTGTTGTGTGCGTGGCTTCCTGGTAGAGCGTGGTCTTGAAATGAGATTCCATTGTGTTCGCTCGTCTGCTTGATTTGCTCCTCTGTTTGGAGCAGCCGGTTGCACAAACCGTGCATGTAGCCCATGGCACGTTAGAACCGGTTTCCTTGTAACTAATATAGATATTTATATCATATTACTAGTAACAATCAAGCTCTCTATAAGTACCACTACTCTCTGTAATGTTAGCATGCCCAGGAGGGGCTGGGCAGTCAGTCAGCCTTGGGCCCCCAGAGGTTTTTTCCTCCACACTGTGGAGTTTTTGGTTCCTCTCCTCCATCGTTGTCTGGCTTCATTCATTTGTATTAATTGTTCAATATCTGCAATTTCCTATATAAAGCCCTTTGAGGCACATTGTTGGGAAAGGCGCTATATAAAAATAAATTGAATACAATTGAAAAATTGAACATATTGCTGGACGCGCGTTTTCCCAGAGGAGATGTTGAATCATGTAAGACAGTTGTCTGCAAAGTGGCTTCTTTTGAAAAATTGTTTTATCTTCTCTGGTGATTATGGACTGTGTGTTCATTTTTAGAACAGCTTAGTCAATGTAAGATGACAGTGCATTTGTTACATGTGCACAGCAAGTTAGTGAATATAATAATGGTATTTTAAGCAGTTCTGTACAATCCCAGAATGCATTTTACATATTTGCCCTGTAAATTGACAAATGCATCTAGACAAAGATGCCATTTAGACTACAGTTGTTCTAACCAGCAAAGGGTTGTATATGCCAAAGTGGAGAAAAAATGCAGTATTCTGATGGACTTATTCCGATATTTAACTGACTGTAAAGTGGTTGTATTGTGTTCAGAGTTTTTGGCACCTGAAAAGTGCTTTTAGGAGACATCTTGGTGTCCAGGATTGACTGGATTACCGTTGCTAAGTAGAATTTAAATCCTGTCCTTTTCTGAAGTAGGGCCATTGTATAATGATGTCCTTTCTGCGTGCAACCTATCACAGTGAATTCAACACACTAATTAAAATTAGTGATTCAGTTTAATTTCTGTATGGATAGTGAAATTATATTCGTGTTATGGGTGTATGACCTTGGTGTTTCGATTAAATGTTTTGTCATGGAGTCACTAAATAGTTTTGGCTCACTATAAATAAGTAAACAAGGCTAGTGCAATTTGCGACGGACGAGAATGGGCGTGTTTGTTCCACACCTCCAAACGTAGAAAGGGATCCGTATTTACTTTGCTGTGCGTTAGCCTGTCTTTATAAGTGCAAGCAGAAACGTTGTATCAGTTATCAGTATTGTACATTAGTGCCCTATAGCTCACAGCCAGCTTGTCAGACTAGATAAGTATTAAACTTGTTTGAATACATTTTAACTGTAGGTTTAAGAGAAGTTGTGGTTTTCTGTTTACACAGACGACTACAGTAAGTGTCGTCACATTCTTGCCAGAATACCAGATAAACTGCATTTGGTACTCAGGAAGGTAAGTGGTGTAGGAATCATAACAGTGGTATATATTTTATATATATTTAACTCAAAACAGCATTTAGGATTTGCTGTGATAACACCTATTTATTGCTGTGTACTTTACGTTTTACTCATGCAGTTTAGGTTTGAAGTACAACTTAAAATGTTTGAATAAACTGTGTTCTCAAGCTTGTAATTGATATCCAAAGGATTTTATGTCGATGGACTTATATGCAGGGGTGCCCAAATTATCCTCAATTTAACAAATTTAACCTTGTTTATAGTTAGGGCAGAAACGGAAGGTTTACAATATTGTAAAGAAAACTGTGGTTGGAAAACCAAATAATTAAGGGTGTCAAAGTATTTGGTCAGAGTCATTCAATATTTTAATCAAACCTGAAATGTAGTCAGTAACTGCATATTTGATATTCATAGCTTATTCACAATAGCTGTCTCTTTTGTTAGTGCCTTTTTCATTTATTGGTGTTTTCTGTGTTAAATGTTAATGTGGTGGTGCACTTGTATAGTTTTAACATTTGGAATTTTACTAAATTTGACTGAGTGTAAAAAGACTTAAAAGAAATAGCTGTGATCTTAGCAGTGTCTATCACTCTGCTCTGCACCTGTATTGGTTTTGGAAAACTGTTGTTGGATGCTGTTAATATAGATGTGAGGAATTAATTTCTCTTTTGTTTTTCAGGATTCATAAATATGGATCAAGCAACATCAACAATATCCAAAATAGTAAGTACTGCAGTAGCTCTCCAAAGAAAAAATCTGTAACAAGACTGATATGGACACAACTGATGACAGTTTTGATATTTGTTTTAACGAGTTGTTTTGGGATAATTTGCCCGTGGAACTGCATCAGTTGTCGCATTATGAGCAGAGTTCAAAGGTGGTGTACTCGACTAATAGTCGTTCATTGTACCCCTGCAGTTCAGTGGGGAGACCCGTTTCTATACACGCTTCAATCCGGATCGGAACATGGAAACTGAAAGCACCCACGTGGAGATGAAAAACTCATCTGACGGGGAGGATGAGGCTGGTGACGGAGTGGGTGAACACCGTATCCAGGGCACCTACAAACCACGCCAGCAGAGCTCCTTCAAAACTGTAGTTTTACTGATTGGAGGAACCCTTCTCATCTTTGTCATTGGTAAGCAAGGCAATCACAATTACAGTTTCCAGCTCTTAATTTAATAAAAAAAAAAGCGAGGCCAGTTCAGCCGTGTGTGACGCTGATTTACAGTACAACATGGAGTGATGGTGTTGGGTATTTAAAATGTATTTTTACAGTTGGACTGTAACCAGGGTGTTCTGTTTGTGGTCCACAGGTTACCTGCTTGGTTTTATGTCCAGCCGCAGGCCATCTGTGCAGCCAGATACTGTCACTCCTCTGACCAAGACCGCTGATGACAGCACAGACGAATCTGTACCCCTCGTGGAGCCCGAACCCATCCTCGACTGGACAGACATCCGGAAAATGCTAGGAGAAAAACTTTCACCTGACAGATTTGATAGCTGCTTCAGGTACTGCCCTCTTTGGTCTATATAAACAAAAAAAAATTATCTAACAACATAAATATTTTTATCAATGGGGTTGACTTTCTGGGATAGTTAGGCATATACTGTAGGTTAAAGAGTGTTTATATATTAAAATATTGCAAGTAAGCTTAATTTTCCTTTAGCGCTTTAGTCCACCATTACTTGCAATGATGGTGGCCAGAATGTTCTCGCAACAGTGAACGTGTAGCATGCCATGCTGAGTGAAAGCTCTGTTTCCACAAGCAGAGAGGTGACGGCAGTCTTATCTCCATTTCCTTCCGCAGGCAGTTTACGAGCAGCAGTCACGAGGCAGGGTCTGAGGGCGATGAAGGTCTGGCCACCCAGGTGTTTGACATGTTTAAAGGTTTGGGGATGAATCCCTGGACCGATGTGCACTACGTGAAGCTCCAGACCATTGACAGGTCAGTACTGAGAGCCAGGGGGATGAATTCTGTTTTGTAAGAGGTTTGCTATAGTACTGTCTCTGTTTGTGAGACAGAACACCAATTTACCACTTAAAGAATGTGAAATGAAATGCTGCACATTTGGTGGTTTTTAAAAATGTGACAACGTGAGTAAGCCTTTCCTTATATGTGTATGTGACCTACGTCTTTTTTCAAGAACTGGTACACACTAATAAAGAGTAAAGGGACTTGAGTACGGGCAGGTTATACTTTACTCTGAAAGTGAAATGTGTTTTTGTGCTTGGTCAGTACAAAACTTTGGTCATATTTTCTCAAACAGTGCCTTGCCAAATAAAGTGTTGTTTGGTGCAGAGGACCTTGGTTCTTCTAAGGGATATCTGGCCTACAGTGCAAAGGGCACAACTGAGGTGACAGTGTTGTGGATTTCTTTTTTTTATACAGTCATGGCCTTTTCCATTTTGTAGTTTTGTGAATGCATGTTTTTAAATGTTCTTTTTGTTTCTAGGGTAGGGTGATCTACTGCCACTATGGCCAAAGCAGTGACTTTGATTTCTTGCTGGATGTGAGCTTCAACTTCAGTGGCGCAGTTGTCCTTGTAAGGTCTGGCAAGATTAGCTTTGCTGAAAAGGTGAGCACAACAACAACAGGTCTTATGGTATACAGAGGAAACAGAGTTTGCTTATGAGAAGTCTCCTAGCGACCAAGTTAATGAATGGTATAAAATAACTAGTCGTTCAGGTTGGGGAAGTTAAATCTGCAAGTCAGTATTACTTTGCAGTAATCACTGTCAGTCTTACACATGCTTTAGGCACTTTCAAGAACAGGGTACCGGTTTATTACTTTTAGGTGTTTTCAGTTTGAATTACTTTTTTTTTTTGTCTTTCTGTTCATTATAAGTGAAAGAAACTTCTTGTTTATAGTAAAGAAAAATAAGGTGTAAAAATAAATCTGCATAACACTGCAAACTAAGCACTTGAGTGATATTTTTGCTGTGTTTCACATGATGGAGCACACCTGAGGATGTCCTCCTGACCTCCTGACCTCCTGGACCAGAGCTGCAACACCCAATAACTGAACAGAAAAATAATTTATTAGATATCTTTATTGACAGCACATACACTTATTAGTCTTACACATTGCAAATAACATATTGTGACTAACTTTATGGTAAAATAAATTCTAGTGTGCTAGCATTTTTGATTTTTGTCCCATTGATTCTGCGTTATTTTGTGTTCATATATGTAGATGATGGGTGCTGTGTAATTACTCTGAAATTCAGTCCACAGCATAAGCACATATGAGGGTTACAGGTGTACCACTAAGCAGTCGGTTGCTCTCAGGTGAAGGGAAGGGTTTGAGCACCAGTGTGATGATCTGCACTTCCTGTGCAGGTGGCCAATGCTGCCAGGCTCGGAGCAGCGGCTGTGCTCGTATACGCTGACCCTATGGATGTAACCTGTGTAAACAGCTGTGATCTCTATGGCCATGTGAGTATGGAAGACCTTGTGTATGTAGTTTGGGAATTTCCCATTTGTTAAAAGAAAAATTTACCTAAAATTGCTCTGATTTCATGTATATAGTTGCTACTGGTGTAGACACAGAATGCATCGTGCACTTAGGCTTGTGTCAGCTTACGGTTCCCTTTACTGCGTGTTCTGTCTGCTTAGGTACACCTGGGCTCTGGTGATCCCTTCACTCCTGGATTTCCCTCTTTCAACCATACCCAGTTCCCCCCCGTCCAGTCTTCTGGCCTCCCTGGCATCCTGGCCCAGACCATCACCCCAGATATGGCTGCCAAACTGTTGCAGTATGTTAACAGCTCCCTTTTTGTGTTGTGGGTTTGTTAGACGTGCAAGTATGCAAGAGATGGTGAAAAATCATCGAAAACGTCAGTTGCCCATTAATTGAAATGTACATTTTGAAGAGCAGAATTGGGTATGTAGGTTTACTGTTTGCTTTGCACATGTAGGAAAATGCAAGGTAACGATGCGCCTCGGACTTGGACTGAGACCAAACTGACGGGCGTGAACAGACTCAGGCTTGGTAGTGAGAGTGATAAAGTCACAGTGGTGGTCAACAATGTTCTTGTGGAGAGGAAGATTCACAATGTGTTTGGGGTCATGAAGGGCTTTGTGGATCCAGGTATAGTAGCACTGCTTTAACAAATTGATAAAATCAGCTTTGATTGTGAATACGTGATTTTGTTCTTCAGGTCTAACTGTACTTAATTTGCTGTTTTTGGGTTTTCTTAGATCGCTATGTTGTGATCGGTGCCCAGAGGGATTCTTGGGGTTATGGCTATGCAAAATCAACCGTGGGGACCTGTGTGCTCACCGAGTTAGCACGAGCCATGACAGATATGGTTAAATATGGTAAGACCTCGGCTTCCCAGAACGCATTGCAAAGTTCAGTCTGATTGTTTCAGTCAAGTTTTTTTTGCCCTTTGGTATACCGATACCAAATCTTTTTTCAGTATTTATTTTATTGATAATAGTGTCACAGTGTATGCTTAATATAAAAAGGTCCATATACCATACTGCCATACTGCAGACCTTTAATTACATTGTTAAAATTTGATAATGTGACTGCCACAAACTGGATACTGTTTGTTTATCTTATGCGTCTGTGATAGCTGGTGTATATAGAAGTCATTTGAGTAAACTAGATTAAAATAAAGATCAGAAACTGATTATGGTTAATATAGCCAGTGTTCCTCAGTTAAAATAAAGAATGCCTTGACTGGTTCGAATTCTTCATCTTAATGTTAAAATCTTCTGTCTTTCAGGTTAGATTGGGACAGCCCTGGCTAGTGCATTTTACTGTTTAATCTGGTGTTATTACATGCTTTTCACTTACCCTTTAACGCCTGGCAATGAGGGTTTGTCAAAGGATCCTGAATACATGCTCCTGTAAAATTGCGTAAAAACATCTCAGTGAGCTAGCTTGTATTCTGAGTATCAGGTCATTGTGGTTGTTTGGCATAGCATTTCTACACTGAGGGTGCTGCGTGCATTTGAGGAATGGGGGAGGTGGGGAATGGTTCAGGGAGACACGTGGTACCATCTGACTTGCAGAATCGATGCATGGTGACAGATGGCTTACCAAGCGCAACAGCGGCACTTAGTGGATGAGCTGCAACCACTGTAGATGCGTTGCAGGTAAAATGTGAGGTGCTGTGTGAAAGGCCCACGTGGCACTGAGAGCTGTTATCGATTCATTGCTGCTCTTCTGCCCCTTTTCAGGAGGATTCAGGCCCAGAAGAAGTGTTGTGTTTGCAAGCTGGAGTGCTGGAGAGTATGGAAATGTGGGTGCTACAGAGTGGCTGGAGGTAACACTGTCCTGCACCACCTCAACACAACAAAAAATTATTTTTCTCTTTATAATTTGCTTGTCATTTTCACTAATACAGTGTGTTTTGGTAACTTTTGTGTTTTCAGTTATTTGGTCTTTAAAAAAAAAAAAATTTTTACGCCTGTGTTGTTTTTGTAAGATTACAAAAGAATTTGTCTGTAAATTGCTGGTTAACTAACATTATAAGAAGTTATGGCTCTGTAATGTAGCAGATTCTGGTTTTACGAGTTCCATACCTTCATCACCATCTTCCACGTGTCAGGCCTGCCAGCATGCACGCTCTTGAGTTTCCTCTCTTACTGCTCTTTATTAGAAAAACAAAATCCTTTGTGAGGCATAACTGCAGATAAAGGGAATTTCAAAAGAAATTGCAATTACATTAAGTGTCTTTGATAAAACCCATATTAATAACTGCTCCTGTCTGATCTGTGACAGTGTTGGATCTAATAGACTCATGGAGACCTTACGAAAATGGAAATGGTTACTTTAACATGACTGTCCATTCATTTGTTTTATCTTTTAATATTTTTAGGGCTATTTGTCTTCACTGAACTTGAAGGCTTTTACATACATCAGTCTTGATGGAGTTGTCACAGGTGAGCTTCTTTTAATTTGTAATGGAATAAAATATATATTTATTTTAAGATGGAAAAATATTTCTTTGTCTCCATGGAGTATTTAGTTTTTAAATCGTGTCTGTGTGTTTTTTCTCCTGTTTTCTCCTTCTATGACCAGGTTCCCATCATTTTAAGGCTTCTGCAAGCCCAATGTTGTATAGACTGATTAAGGAGACTTTGAAAGAGGTACAGTAGAATAGGTTCACCATTTAGTTGAATAGTCGTACCACATCCATTTAAGTGTTTTGTGTCTGTTTTTTTTTTTTATTTAGTTTTATAATTTGATGTATCACACTTTACAGGTGAAGAGACCAGCAGAACATGGTAAAACCAGCCAACAATCCCTGTATGACCAGTTTGCCCAGGCAGACTGGGAGACATCAGTGTAAGGAATTTTTGAGCATTGTTGGGTTTAATCAAGGGCTTCTGTTGTTGTTAACGTTGTAAAAGATGGGAAGGTTTCCTGACAGTAAGTGACAGTTGTAAAGATGTAAGAGGTATTTGTGAATTGGTGGGTTTTACTGAGCGCCTTGTCTTTTTTAGTAACTGTGAATGTGATTAATGCGCATCATTGGTAGTGCACAGGGACACCACACAGAGATCGTGCTTCAGGATACTGTAACACTACTTTTAGTGTTTAAAGCTGTCCCACTCTCCATTGCAGTATGGTGCCCATGAAGATGGCTGACCCTGCATATCCCTTCCTGGCTTTTTCTGGCATCCCTTCCGTCTCATTCCGCTTCACTTCGTACTCGGTGAGCCACCAGGGGAGTTGTGGGGGTGGGGTCATACAACAGCGGGGTAGACCGTTGCTTTTTGGTTTAGTAGGAAACAAACAACATTTGCCTATTCAATGCTGTGAATGTATTGTTACAGTCATAATGGGATTGTAAATTCTGTTTCTGCCGCATAAAGATACCTGATATTGCATTACATGTATGCACTTGCATCACTGTGTCTGTATGTCCAACTTCCTGTTTGGAACATTTGTCTGACATTAAATGAATAAGGTGTCATTAGGTAGGAATTACAAAATTCACAGGTGGTGGGTATTTTTGGTTTGACGGTTTTCTATGGTTTCACAGACTTATCTGTAATGGCGTATTGATATAATGCAGATGTATTTAGCTTTTGAGCTGATGTAAATGGATGCAAATAAAAGAATTTGTGGTGGCCTGGTGGCTCAATGGGTAGAACATCAGGCTGGGATGCTGAAGTTTCCCGGTTTGAATCCCAGCCCAGCCACCAGGTGTGTCCTTGAGCAAGACACCCTGCGCTGGCTCATTATAAGAAGTATATGAAATGTTGTAAGTCGCTTTGGATAAAAGCGTCTGCTAAATGACTTATTTATTTATTTATAGAATTTCATGCTTAACATATCACAGTTAAAAGTGCTGTGAGTACTTTACAATCAGATCGTCTTTTTACACATAAACAGAAGTACTATAAAACGTGTGCTTTAGATTGACCGTTCTACAGTATAAGTACGGTATATATTTTTCAAAGTGTTTCACACAGTAATAAAAACGGATAGAAGTAACTTTCACTTTTAGAGCATAGCTTTTGAACACATGCAACCAACCTTTTTTTCCCACCTGTGCTTGCCTTTCTTGTAGACTGCTGATGATTACCAGTATTTTGGCACTTTGCTGGACGACAAGGACCACCTGGACTATGAGACACAGCAGAACACAGCCAATATTGCAGCCACGGCTGCACAGGTGGCTGGGAACATGGTGCTACGTTTGGTACATGACCATATCTTGAGGTTGGATGTGGGCGGATACCAGGCCATCGTGCGGAGCCATGTATCCCAGATTGTGCGGCGTGTTAACCAGCTGCAGGTGAGTTTAGCCTATCCCCCGGGTCACATGTTTACCTGTAAAGCCCGAGATTCACCAGGGCGCCTTTAAAAGACTAGCAGCAACAAAAGGCCAACTTCTTGCGTTGCTTAACATCACTTTCGTCTGGGCCAAAAAGTGGCAGTTGAACATGCCCCAAAGACTGCAGGCAGTGGCCAACTAACATTTACGTTCTGTGCCTGTGTGAGAGGAATTATGTATAAATAACCAGTGTAGTGTAGTTTGTGGTTTCTAATATAAGCTTTGTGTCGATTTACTGTTAATTCCACTGTCACATCTGTGCTTTATAGCTACTGAAATCTGTACAGCGAAGTTCTGTCTCCAGTATGCCCATGTCTTTTCATGCAGTGATTCTCTAAGATGAACAGCCAATCAGAGTAGTCTCTCACTGCAAAGCTCTGCCGTTGATTCAACATGCTCAGTCAGCTGAAAAGCCACCAACAGGGATTTGACTAGTGCCAACAGTGCGGGATACACCGCAAAAACTAGGGCACCTGATGCTCAACGATGGCTTGACATTGGCTGAAGGCCAACCATCGGCTTGGTGTGTCATGGGCCTTTCCATTATCAATCAACTTGTGACGCGATGCATACAGAAGGATACCGTGTCATTTAGCAGGCATGAGCAGACTTGAAGATTTAAATTAAATCTATGAACTGCTGACTGTGTACAGAAATCAGTGTACCATCTGAGCAAGCATTGATATGGGCGCCGTTTTATTCTCAGAAACCTGATGGAACCAGGACTGAAGTGGCACTGAACACCCAGTGGCTGACGTCAGCGTATGGATCCTACAGTCGTGCCGCCGATGCTCTGGTCAAGGGTATGCAGAACAGCGAGCTGAATGACGTGGAGACATGCCGCATCATCAATGATCGCATCATGAGGGTAGGCGTTATATCTGTGTGCTTCAAGCACCTTGGGAAACCTACCCAGTCGCCCACAACAACTCAGATGTACCCTGTAAGAGCTTCACCACTCAGCCTAGCAGGCTGTGTTTATGTCACAAAACATGCACCTGGGATTCAGTGCTCGATCTAACGTAATGCGTTTTTCATACAGCAAGACCTGTCTGTATTTTTTTTTTCTTTTTTTTGTAGTTCTTGCATTGTAAACTTTGTTTTTTTTTTTTGCCTTCCAGGTAGAGAACGATTTCCTGTCCCCCTACGTGTCCCCTAAGGATACACCATTTCGCCATATCTTCTTTGGGTCTGGACCCCACACAATGCAGGCTGTCAGGGACCACCTTGATGCCATCAAGAACGACATCCCTTCTTCAGATATAGACCTGTTTCGGAACCAGTTTGCCCTGGCGACCTGGACTATCCAGGGTTGTGCTAATAACCTTGCAGGCAATGTGTGGGAACTAGATAATGAGGTTTAAGGATTCCAGCCCACTTACACCATCCAAACAAATTCCCTAATAATTAGTTTTAAGGTTTTAAAATGTCAGTGCACTTCATTAAGTATATCCCCCCAAAACAAAATCATATAACTTGCATTAATCAATCTTAACACTGTTACAACAGTGAGGTTTTCCATTGTGGTGACAGTGTCATTATTCTAATGCATTTACAAGTTTTTAGGAAATGTCTCAGAACAAGTAAGGATTTTGCTGAATGAACACATACTGTCTGCAACTTAAAAAAAAAAAAAAAGGTTTGGTTCAATTTTTGAAAGACGAGGTATATTGAAAGTAAAGAACGTAGGTCAGTTGGTGTAAACAAATTTGTGAAAACCTGATTGTGAGGCTTTTGTTGCTGTAATGCCTTTTAAGTTTATCAGAAGTAAATTTAACATGTATGTTAAGTGACAAATTTTGCTGCTAGGACCCTCCAGGGTTTCTTAATCGATCTGGTCATCATCTGATTTCACCACATTGGCTGCACTAAGACTGACTGTTGCTAAGGAGCATCACTGTTAAATCCAAGCAGCTGTGAATTGATGCTGAAGCAGTTGCTCGGCAACCATTTTGGGCACAGCACCCACGAAAATCTGCTTATGCTGACGAGGTATATTGTCACTTAATGTTGTAGTAGGATTGTCTGTCTGTGTCTATTTATCAGTGACAGGGTTCACTATAAATGATTTTTTTAAAGCTAATTTATTTTTCATATGAAATTATCGGAAGCAGTGCCTTCCATAATTGACGGTTATACTGTCGGTCAACAAAGCAGCATCTGCTAAGCAACATTTGTTACAAAGAGCTGTTACTGCAGATACGGGTGCGGTCATCAGCACGTTGGCTTTTACCTAGCATTTGTTGGAACGTTACTGTATTTCAAATCTCAAAGGAATCGAAGCTGTCATAATTTAAAGTTCGGTTGTTCAAAAAAGAATGACGAAACGGCTATTGGCAGATGTTTATGATGGTGTCACCGATTTTTGGAACGAGATGTATTGATAGCTGTGTTTTATATCTGTGATCTTTAAACATTATCGGGGGCAGGGTCCTCCATAATGTGGTGCTGTGACGGTAGTTTTTACCTACCGGCGTGTGTGTATCGGGGGCAGTGACCCTCATATTTCACTGTAGGGTGCGCTTAATTATCGGGGACAGTGTTTCCCATAATTTTATTACTTGTTTGCATTTACAAACTTTTTGCAGTCTGTTGTTAGAACAGGTTTGAATGCACACTTATCGAGGTACATAATGTGTGGGAAGGCAAAGAAATATGGCCTGAAATGTCTAGTGTTTCTTAGTTGTGTGTCGTATTTTTTCTTTTCGTCGCTTCGCTTTACTTCTGTACTTCACAGCATGCTTTGCTTGTTGTCTTTGAGTGTTCTGTACTGTGACAGTAGGAAGCTATAGGGTTTCTTTCTGTTAATGAAATCTGAAGATCCTAATTAGGTAGGAAATTTCGTCTGCTTGCTTTTGCACTAAATCAGTTGCAGACTATGACATGGCTACGAGAATTAAAAGAATTAAAAATTATTGAATGCATGATGAGGGTCTGTGTTTGGTTTGTCTTCCTGTTTTCGGCAAAGTATTTCTGAAATGTACGTCAAACGTGCGGAACCACTTTGCGCATGTCACAGAAATTTTATACTGAATAAATGCTCTGAGCATGTAAACGCACATCTTATCGGATTAACGGCCATGTAAACAGCTAAATTGCAATCTTTAATCAGAATGATTTCAATCCGAATAAAAAATGTCCGTGTAATTGCAGCTACTGTTGTACCAGCATACTGGCAAAAGCAAGCACTAAACAGAAATTTGGCATTTTTCTTTATTTCTGAAATAAAACTGAAATTTGGCTGTAATTGTTGATGAATTTGCACAGTGTTTAGATATACATCAATCATCCTTTAAACTATTCAAATTGAGGACAAGAATGAGAACAAAAGTAAAAGGTAGCATGTAGTGGTATTATAGGACATTTAACCCTTGTTGCCTTTTAGGTATTGGCTAAATATTGAGTGATGACTTCCTATTGGAAAGGTTTATTTCGTACTGTTGGGTAATTTTGCATCGAGTTTTCTTGCACTGCAAAGCAGATAAACCCAAATTGCATGATTTCATGTATCTACTGTAGGTGTGTTACCCATACATGTTTTATGCTGGGATGTCAGTTTACTTACTGGGGCTTCGGGGAAAGATATAGAGTAGGTTTCGAGTGAATTTGCATCCAGTTGGTTAAAAAGCCTTGCTTTCCTTGTGATATTCCTTCTGCTATCTAAATGGTTGGTCTTTAGCTTGTGGTATAAATGGTGGGCCTTTGTATGCTTCTGTGATAATTTACATTTTGCTAAAGGGTGTGCATAAAGGTTGCAACCGCAATTTGTTGATATCAAGATTTGAGAACATCCCTTAACCTGTGATCAGTTCCAGAAGCAAAAAAGTGTCCATGCATGGATTTTATTGTGTGAAATTTGAAATCTTGCTCCTATTCTGTTCTGCAATAAACCATTACAAATCAGTTTGTCTTTTTATTGTGTATGGAAGAGTGCTGAAGGAGTGGAATTTGTAAGATAGATGTGAGCTCACATTTGGAGATGCTCCTGCAATACTTCCCAAACTGAAGTAAAATGGCAAGCAAAGGTAAACACAATGGAAACACCTGATTATAGTTTAATATTACGCAATTAATTTGGAATAGGACTGCTTTTTTTCTTCAGGTTAGCATGTACTGTTTACATGGGTCCCAGGCTGTAGTAAGATATTCTTCACCCAGAGTGGGGCACCAACTCACTGCAGGGTGCGCACACTCACAGTGGGCAATGTGGAGACACCAATCAGCCTAACCCACATGTATTTGGACTGTGAGAGGAAACCAGAGAACCTGGAGAAAACCCACCAAGCATAGGGAGAACATGCAAACTCCACACACACACACACACACCCAAGATGGGAATCGAACCCCAGGCCTGGAGGTGCGAGGTGACTGCTAACCACCATGCCACCTATCTTCAAAAAGTAAAGCCACACATTTTTTTTTGGCAGAAAGGAGGTGAATATCTAAATTGTGATTCTTGTTCCAGAACTTCCATAGCTCTTAAAGGTTCATTTGTTTAGTGTCTAGTTTTGGGAGGCTGTGGAGGACACTTGTGTTTATTTTGGTGCTTATAAAGTCAGTAAATTCACAGACCATTATCACTGCAGGTTTGGAGTAAGTAATCAGTTAAGCAATTATATCAGAAATACAGATATATGGAATGGGTGGTTTACTTGGTCTTCTAGAGCAGAGGTTTTCAAACGTCTTGAGTATACAGACCAGACAGTGTGATGAAGGGGGTTATTTTAATATAAAGTACATTACCAGCAAAATTAATAGACAATACGTGAATTATTAACTTGGCCTCAGTGTCGAAGTAGCTCATAAGGTTTCATAGCTTGGTCTGTTAGCTTCTCGATGCACACCAGGGACAGTAGCTTCTGCGGTTGCAGTTAATCCATGTTTTAAGTAGTTGTCAGATTTTCTTTTTTAGCATCTCCTTTGTCTTCATAATCCTCTGACCATTTTTCAACACCGCAATTTAAAAGATCTAATTGATTAGTCCTAATAATTTTTTTCTATGGTCTATTGAATTTTTATTTATAGAAAATGTTTTTCAACATTGTGGAATTTTTATGTGATACATCATAAAATTAGCATGTTTATGAGAAAAATACATTTGCTGTTTTACATACCCACTACTTTCACATATCAGTCTGGTACAGATCCAGGGACCACAGTTTGGGAAACTGCTCTGCAGCATTCCTAAATCATTCAATTCAATTTATTTTTATATAGCGTCTTTTACAACAATGTGCCTCAAAGCACTTCACAGAGGAAATTGCAGATGTTAAAGAATAAGCAGTAGAAATAATTACAGATTAAGCCAGACAACAGCAGAGGAGAGGAACCAAAAACACCACAGTGTGGAGAAAAAAAAAACCTCTGGGGGCCCAAGGTTGACTGGCTGCCCAGCCCCTCCTGGGCATGCTAACATTACAGAATAGACGGGTACTTATTGAGACTGAAAGTAAGTAGCACTATAAATGTAAATAACACAACATAGTCCTCCTTTGCTAAAGGTGCTGAATAGACTGGTGGTGTTTTCGCACTTTGTACATTTAATAAGATTTGAAATTAAATTATAGTTCAAAACCTGTATCAAAACAACCCTGAGGCATGGAAAACTAAAAAATACCAGTGGATTTCAATGCAGATGATGTATCTCTCATGATACTCCAGAGTGGATGACCTTGAGATTTAATGGTAGTTGTATATTGTAATTTTCTCACTATAATACAAGTGACAGTTAAAGGTTTCAAAACAACTGAATTTTTCATTCCCTCGATCCACCTGAGAGGCTGTTCCAAATTAGGTGGGCAATGCAGTTTTAACTCATGTCTATGTCCCTTTAAGAGTGGGATGATGGAACAGGAGTAAGAGATGAACCGAAGCGGGGAAGGATATAATCCTCAACGGAGGAACATGTAGGGAAAATGCGTTACACTACGAAACGTAAATAAATATCGAACAGTACAGTTTTTTAAGAAATAAGCACTGGCTTCAGGATATCTTCTTTGTGTAGCTCAGAGAGTTTGCGTGGCTGAGAAACAACGCGTGGAAAACAAGGAGTCCCAGTTATCATGTAGAACTGCTGCCTTGCGGCTTTTATGTGCAAACCACAAACTGAGCGTTGATGTTCTAGTTTCTGGATACAGACAAGCTGTTGTGTAAAACTAATGCTAAACAACCTGTGTGCTGCAAAGTATCGCTTTTCGGTAAGTGGACTTGCTTTTAGCGCCCGCTTTTTCAAAAGCTTAGGCGACCATTGTGGTGCCTATATATAGCAAGACAAAGCGTGATTGGAGCGGCTCGCGCAGACGGGATTCGCACGCGCATCTTTGCTTGTTTACCAGAATATGTCCGCTAGGGCAAAGTGATTTAAGTGATGCAAAATAAACGCGATCACCTCTTTAACACGCCCCAAACGATAACGACGATGTTTCCCTGGCTTTGCATTGATCTGTGTGTTCACAAATATTGTAAAACGTGTAAATGACAAGTTACCGAATACTGTACGTGGGGTCAGAGTTTCTTGCGACTGATAGTCACTAACGTATAATTAAGCCCAGAAGATAACCCAGAGAGATGAGTAGAAATGGGTTTGTTGTGAACTAACAATATGTTGGTTGAACGCGAATAACTAGTTGGCAACAGTATATGTTTACCAGAGAGTCAAGGGAAAAAAAACTTCCAGCTCTACACTGTCCATTTATCATCCAACCGCTCATTCTTAGCAAGGTTGTGGATTGGCCTACGGCAGCTTGCTGTCCAAGGCAGAAATCACCCTGTAAGAGGTGCCAGTCTGTTGCAAGGCAGTAGGCATAGATACAGTTTGAACATGCAACCTGTCTAAGAGATGGTAAGGTTTAACACGTTCATCAGTTTACTGGTTTCTTGAATATAACATTTATTTATGTAAGGATGCGAGTATTTCATTCTAAAAAAGTTCATACGTTTCAAGAATGTAAAATTTTGTTCATGCTTAGCATATTGTACTACCTTCACTACAGAATTAGTTCACAGATATTGCATAGACCTTAATCATTGTTGATTATTGATAACAGAACAGTCCTGATGTATATTAGCTGACTGGTTAGTGTGAATTCTAGTTAATTGAATTTTGCCTTTATTTTGTGCTTGTTCTCTGTATGTGGAACATTTAAACATGCACTTCCACTATGTCTTTGCTGCATGCTCTACATCTTTCATTCCTCTGCTTACATTTTGGTCTCTATCCTGTGCTCCTTATTTTTGCACTATCTGGTCTTTTACAGCCTTCTAGACATCAAGGTGGATAAAAATTGACTACTAATTAACTAACATGGTCACCAGAACAAAATGACCAACCAGATAATCTGTCATAACATTCATTTAAAGGAAACTGACTGACTATAACAACACGAAGGTAAAACTACATGCTTCACACATGTATTTGTATTGGAGCGTGAGACACAGGATATAATGTGAACTGTCATTAATAGTAAGTATTCAGACCAGTTGCCTGCACATGTGGTGTCACAGCAAATTTCAATATGTATAATTTCAATGGTAAAACATTTGCTCGTTTTCACTAAGATTTTGTAAATAAATGTACTTGTGAAATTTCCCAGTGATTGAATATTCAGGTCAAGGTGATGAGAAGTTGATTAAAGCGAAGATGATTAAAGGAGTGAGTTCCTCCTGTAGGACCTCGCACTGCAGCCAATGGCTCCCCCAAAGTTTCCACGATGCTCTTGGACCCGAATCCAAGATCACCCATTATATTCTCAGGATGAAGCTGAACCAGTTGATTTGGGTTTACGGTAGCTCTAAGCGGTCCCCATAAGATGCAAAAATTGAGAAGGTTAGGCCAGGGGTTCAGACCAAACCTGGGGGAACTCTGTTCACATGCTATGTGGCGGAGATGGACATAACTTTCTGGATTTATAGTTACCTGTAAATGTTTCAAACAAGTCTGTTTGGGAGAAATTATCTGAAGCCTTTAATATGAGAATAAAAGTAGAAGTGTGCAAACTGAAAAACGTGATGGAGCAGTTGGCAGGAATGTGCTTTTTTTTTTCTCGTCCAGTTCATGAAAGTGGTGGAGCATTTTAGTGGTACTTTCAGCTCTTGTGTAGTTGAAGAAAGATGGCTTTTAGCATGAGGAGCATTGATCGCTGCGTCCCAGGAGGTGATTACATACACTGGCCCCCTTCAGTGCTTATAAAGGGACTTTATGAAGCATCCCTGCATTTATAGTTATCTTCTCCTGACGTAAGCTCTGAATTCCGTAATGGAGGTTTGCAGCTTCAGCTTGCTCTGTGTAAATGCTCTTGATTGTCTGATTTCTGTTTTCAATTATTACTATTATTATTTCTGCCATTTGACATGTAAAGGCTTATTGTCTATACTTGTCCTTTCTAGTTGTATTTCGTGACGTTCTTCATATCCTTTGGGGAGGATCTTGTTGATGTTTCACTTTTGATGCAATATTTAAGGACTGCTGTCTTATTGCTTTGTAGACAGTCTATGTTTTCTAGTGAAAATGCTTAAGGGAAATGTAGCGTTTTATCAGTTCAACTTGAATTTCATTGTCTTAATTCTAGTCTGGTCTGTGCAGTCTCTGGTGTATGTGTTTAATCCACTGAAAGATTAGCAGAGGCATCTAAGTAGCAGAGGAGTCTGTGTGTTCTTATTTAATTACCATAGCTTTTTGTAAGTGTTGGTTATATGTGAACATCTTGGAAAATGTTTCAATGCTAATAAACATATTATAGTGTTGAAGACAGGTAAGCTTATGCATGGGCATGCGTGAAGTCAAATGTACCTTTTAGATTAATATTGCTTAAATGTGTCATTAAATATCTGATTCATTAATTCGTTATATATATAATTATAGTCTCCAAGTTTTTATGTTGGATCTATCAGTCAGTTTCGTTGTTTAAGCTTTCAGTGGAAAGCCTGTGGTGTTTTTAATTTTTAAATAACTATAGATCAGCATTTTACTTAATTTAAGTACAATAACTTTTTTTTTTCACCTGAGGTGCAACCAGTTCCTCGTATATTTTAATATTTGAACCTGTCAGACTGTGAACTTTTAAAGTGGCATTGCATCTGGTTCCATATTTTCTTCTCCAGCTACACTCGTCTTTAACCCACCAAAGCCTACCTTCTCCTGTGTGGACATGTGAAGTGTAAGAGTGATGCTGCACTAAGGGATGGAACGGTGTTCTGTCTTTGAGAATGTTCTGAAACATCTGATGTGTGTGGGAGACGGTGTGATTCATATGCCAGACACTCAAAGGATTCTTTCTCTGCAAGCTCTCACTCACTCTCACATTCTGTCTGCACAGAACTCCTATTCAACAGCAGGTTTTATGTTGCCATTGATTACACCAACTCATTGACTGCTTTTTCTTAATTTGCTTTATGTATGAGCTGTATTTACAGGCACCATACTTGTGATCATTGACCTTCCTTGCTTGTTGTAAGGTTCACAGATTGTTTTTTGTTTTTTTTTAACATTTGCGGTTTAACACAAGTTTCTATTTAGGTTTTTTGTAATGGAGTGGTTAGTCTGTGTCGTGGCTGCTTCTGCAGTGTAGTGGGGGGTTGCTAAGTGGGATGGGGAATTGAAACTCCTCACTTGACAGCTGTCTGTGCATCACTGTGCAGTACAGCTGGGAGCTGATGTCAGCTGAGCAGCTGGGCCTGTGACTGAGGTCAACCCCACCCCCCTCACAACGCCATCGATGCTGCTGAAATGCGTAATGAAGATTGATCCCCACAGAGACAGTGCTGTTACAAGCAGCATCATTGTGTAATTGTACCATGAGAACACTGAGGTTCTGCAGTGTAGGGCTCTTTAGGTACTGTGTGTGTGTGTGTGTGTGTGTGTGCGCGCGCGCTCACGCACACATACACGCAGGCAGGATAAAGCTCTTTGCTGGGAATTCCTCCACCTCCGTGGGTCACAGCCCAGTCCTGCTGTGTCATCTTCAGTGTGGTCACCATGACTTGTCTATTCTCCTGAGCACATGCTAGCCCTAGAGAAGGCTGCATTGTCCAGCTGCAGTCATGTTTGCATGGAATGACATGTCAATTCCTGGGGCACATTAACGGTGTTATACTGTATGCATAATCAGTTCCCTGAAGCTAAAACAAAACCTTTTTTAATTATGGTTTGAATTGCACGTTTTACCGACGGGAAGCGGGGGAATAAAATAGCTTTGTGTGTGCCCTTATGTTTGGTGAAATCTCACAGGCATAGGCACAAATGTCTACATACCAAAAACATCATTGCGTTGTTTTACCACAATATTCTAAAGCAAGATCAGTGGTTAGAGCTTTTCACCGCAGTAAGAGAACTGGACCATTAACCTGAGGGCTAAAACAGAAAGGCGCTGTTAAATTTGTAGATATGGTAAATTTTGTAATAGTTATAAAAGTGTACATGCACGTGTTTATCCTTCACCCATAACCTCCGTCTGCCTTTACTGCAGCCTTAGCAGACCTCCAAGCACGCGGTCCTGTGATGCACTGAGCCCGTGTCCCGCCATGGACGGGGAGCTCTGCTGCTTGTCCTCGTTTGGATGACCTCACCGGCCCCCTAGTCCTGCTTTAAGAGAGGGGCAGCGGGCAAAGCAGCGGAGACCTGCCGGATTGCTGATCTTGGTGAGTGCTGCAGCTCTTGTTGCCCTACTTCATGAGAAACGTGCTTTCAAATGGACAGCCGCAATAGTTTTTACATGGCCAGTGAGGGCCATTCTGTGGAATAGCTAAAGCTGTGGAAGCTAAGCTGTGAACAGACGTTTTCTTTTTAAAGCACGAGAGGGATAAAAACAGCAAAAATTAACAGCGGTGGTTATATGGCTTTTACTTTCAGGTCTTTCATATCTCTTAACGAGACTTATGTGTATTAATTTTCATTTAAAATCATATTCGGCCTGGTGGCTCAATGGGTAGAACATCAGGTTGGGATGTAGGAGTTTCCCGGTTCAAATCCCAGCCCAGCCACCAGGTGCGTCCTTGAGCAAGACACCCAGTGCTAGCCAATGTTACCCATATGCAAATTGTAAGTCGCTTTGGATAAAAGCGTCTGCTAAATGAATAAAATGTAAATATCCATTAATGTAACAGGAGCAGTACAGCATGCAATGGTGGTGATGAGTATACTGTAGTTCAGGCCTTCTACCAAATGTGTTTTCATTGCTTTTAAACTTAAACGTTCTCAAAAACTGCAAATATGTAATTAATTTTCATGTTGGAGCTAAATCATACCACAGGCTTTTTTACATTCATCCAGTTGAACACTATTTTGTCATCACCCAATCATCAGTGAGAAGAAAAGAAAAAAAAAATTTATTTTATATAAAATTTATTTATTTATTTATTTATTTATTTTACTGTTTTGTTTTCAATAACCAGTATTTTTTGCTATGGTAACATTAACAAAAGAAATACTGTAAAATGTTAACTAGCATGTGGCATCTCATGTTTTGGGTTCTGCCTTGTGACTATTTGGTATAAAATATTGGACTGCAGCGTTTTACCCACATTTACGGGTCTTACAGCCTGGAGGTAGAAGCTGTTCTATAACCTGTTGGATTACAAGCTTTCAGGCCATTTGCCAGAAGGAGATCAGTGTATGAGTATAATAAATTAACAATGAACCTGGCCTTTGAAGCACGTTTAACAGAAGAGATGTGCTCAGTAGCACACAGCTGAAGATGAGACGTGCTCCTTTCACCACCCTCAGCAATGCTTTGTAATCCCAGGTGGAGCAGCTCTCATACCAGGCAGCCAGTCAGGATGCTCTCAGTGTTACAGCATGCCGGGTTTCTTTAGGCCAAGACAAAGGATGGATTCTACCATGGTGGTTTTATCATGATATTGGAATGGTGAGACCGGGCTAAGTCCTTGATGATCAGAACCACCTAGTGACCTTCTCTGCTACAATCATATTGATGCAAGTATGTGATCTTCTCCCTGATTTTATGAAGTCAAAGTAAACAGAATTCTCCCAGGACAACAGGTGCTACGTAAAACAGCCAAAAAGGACAACATGAGACTGCAAATAGAATATGCAGGCAGGAAGTGCTGAACTATACATAGTGCAGATGACAAGAAGTACCGGAAAACATAACAGAGAGAGCAGCACAGACAGTTCTGTGTAAAGCTGTAAAGTACGCAGTTTGATGTGGTGTGTGTGATGATTATAAAGTGCAGGTTGAAAAGTGTAAACTGTTTATATTGTAAACGGTATAGAAACAGCAGCATATAAAGTGTGTGTGTCTGTGTGTGCGTGTGTGTGAGATTGATCGATCGATCAAACAGTCCAGCCTCTGAGAGCTAAGGAGTCTTATTGCTTGGGAAAAGAAGCTGTTACACAGTCTGGCTGTGAGGGCCTGGATGCTCCAGTACCTTTTGTCAAATGACAGCAGAGTGAACGGTTTGTGTTATGGGTGTGTAGGGTCACCCACAATACTTGTAGGTGTGTGTTGTACTTCATGCAAGTAACTCTGGGGTTATTCATATCTACATTTGTGTGTAGATATTGTATGTATCGTTCTCTCTTGATTTGTTTGTAAGCAGTTTTTAATTATTTTATACACTGTCAGCAACATGAAATGGCTATTAATTAACTTATTTACTAACTGTAGTAAATTACTGTGCTCATGGTCAGATATGGGAAAGGTGCACAAAAGATAACCTTTTTTTAATGATGATACACAGAGGGTGCTCTGGGAAAACACTGTGTAATCAAACGGATTTGCTGTGTTTTAAAACCCTCTGCCTTTCTGAGGGGAGGGAGGGGTCACCTTCTCCTAAGCCGACATCTGTGGCAGTTTGTGGATTTGGAATTGTGGCTAAAGGCGCCACAATTTAAAATTTTGTATTTTAATTGAGGTTTTCAGGTTTTTTTTTTTTTTTTGTGCAATGGGATATCAAAATATCACAAAAGAATTATGCATAAATCAGGGTTAGGCTCATATCTGGGGAGCAATGCAAATACTTATGGTAGAATTATGAAAAATGGAAATTAGGCCATCATTGAACTTCTCATTAAATATTAACTATGCCTCATTAATTCGGTGTTCAGCTGCAAGCATACAGGCGTACACAGCATTCCCCTTGAATGAGCCCTGAGAATTACTTTCCTAGGAATGCTGAGCCCAGTCTCATTGAATAAAATGTAAATGTGACTTTGGTTTTCATTGTCGGGGGTGGACCCGTAGCTTAATGCCGTACCTAACAGGCACTTGCTGTTCTTGCTAATGCAGAAAGAGATTGATAAAAGTCATCCTCTTGAGGATTTGCGACAGCCTGCTTCAGTTGGTAGGCGTTTTTGGACACAAAAACAATCTGCAGTCCAATCCGCCAATATTTTAACATCCTTAAGAAGATTAAGTGGACTTATCATTCGTTAACACCCCCCTCCCCCAACAACTACACTCTTTGGGCACTATTAGTTTGCTGGATATTAAAATAATATAAAGGCCTTGTCTTTTTAAACACATTTGTTGTGGAGGTTATGATGCTACTTGAGTCATGTAAAAAGAGTTTAAACCCCATCTTGGTTTTTCAGTGGTTCAGTCCATCTGGGAAGACAGATCGGTCTGTTATGTTGTTTGATTGCACATTACTGCCCTCTTCTGGTCAGCATGTGAGCTTTAACCTGTAAAGACTCTTGAATGCCGTGAATTCTCTTCGCTGACTGGTGCAGGAGAGGGCGCTGCTGTGTCGAGAGGGTCTGGGGCATCTGGGGAATAGTGTGAGATGGACTGTCTTAAACATGGGGAACACTAGTTTACCTACAGGATGAAAAGACTGACAGATGTGTCCTTTACAGAGCTAAATGTGGTTGGGGTGAGTGAGGTGGGGGAGGGGGGGTGTGACTCAGCAGCTCTATACAAATAGATGGTGGATGTGCTGAACCAATCAAATCAAAGTGCATGCTATAGTGGGAGGCAGGAACAAACCTGAGAGAGAGCGAGAGGGAGGGACGGAGGGAGGGAGGGATGGAGCGTGAGCGAGCGCTGGCAACTGAGGTGCAGCAGCTGACATAATGGTATAACGTTTCTGGTTTTGTTATGAAGATGGCACAGAAAAGGCCGAGCTGAAGTACATGGTGATGTGATATTTATACCCTTGTTCTTTTATTTTTTTTTCCACATTATTCCTTTGGAACTAGGACAATCATATGTTTATGTGCTCGGTAGCTGGTTTCAAATCCCTGCTTGTCTGTGGTTGATACTTTGACTGGATTGTTTTACTAATGAATAGGTGAGTTTTAATGCAAAACCAGCAGGATACCTGCAATATGCTTATCCAATTGGCACCAGTTCTTTTGATGAAACGTATAATGAGCAAGTATTGTCTCCGGTTTTGCAATATGACGCTGAATATTTAGTCGGTAATAAAGCCATTGGATCTCTGAAAGACCTCCCTGAGGGCCAGATCGGTGAGACGCTCGGGGACAGTGGTGAAGAGAGCTCCCTTAAGGACGAGTTGTGTTTATCACTGCCATGGTGGACCGCTCCGAATACCAGCGCCTACCAGGTGATGAGGATGAAGATATTCAGAGAGCTGGTCCAGGACACAGAGCGGTGCTTGTTGCCATGGACAACATATCGGTGAACCTGTGCCCTCCAGCACATGAGGTGGAGGTAGAGTACATCCCTTTTCTATTTTAGAGCCCTCATCAGTTCAGATTGTGCTGCAGCCTTTTTTCCATTGACACAGTCTGTTAGATTCAGACAGAGACCATTGAGCAGAACCGATTACTCCATGCCACAGGCAATGGGAGAAATGGTTTTCCTTTTGGTGACCTTATGTTTCCAGAAGGTCACGTTTCACTGCAAAAGCGGCTGCATGGTAACATCCTTAAAAAGTCTTAAATTAGTTTTACCAAAATGAAGGCCTTAATTATCCTTAAAAATGCTAAAGGAGTCCTTAAATCTGTAGTACATAGGTCTTAAAAATGCCACAGACAAAATAAAGAAGAATGATAATATGTTCTTTGAAAATCTGTGAAGATTTTGGCGAATTTATTATTACTGCTTTGCATTTTGGCATAACGGAGATCGGAATGAGCGGAACCACCAACAATAACTTTGTGGGAGGGGGGCTAGTTCAGGTATATACTTTAGCAGCATGTACTTCAATAACCTAGCTAACTCCAGAGTCAGTCATGGGGAAGTGTAAATTTAATGTTAACTGGATGAATAACGCTAAATTTGCAGCATGGTTAAGACCAGTTCAAGGTAATAGCTATGAAAATCTGTTGTACGTTGTGCAAGAAGCTCTTTAAACTCTGCTCGATGGGAATAAAAGCTGTGAAATCACATATGCACAGTGAAAAGCACAAAGCGGCTGTGAAATCGTGCGAACAGACGCCGTCCATTTCTCCTTCCTGTTCCGTCTTATCAGTACTGCAGACTTCAGCTTCGTCTCTGATCTCAGCAGCAGCAGCTCCACCTTCAGTAACAGACCTCAGAGCAAACTTTGGCTCTTCTACATTTAAGGCAGAGGTACTGTGGAGTCTGCACAGTGTGACGAAACACCGGTCCTGTACAGCCAATGAACGAGTTGGAGACATTTTATGACATATGTATCCTGACTTTGAAATTGTTAAAAACTTTACCTGTGGGAAAGATAAATCAGCCTACATCACAAAATTTGGTCTGGCCCCGTACATCGTTAAATGTCTTATCACCAACGTCAACAAACATCGGTTTAGTTTGATGTTTGAAACCTTGAACTGAATGATAAAAACCAAGCAAATTGACATACACATTCATTACTGGAAAGATGATTGAGTCTAGTCCAAATACCTTGTAATGTGGATACATAAGTTTTACTTTAATGAATTGAAGGTCTTTGCTTTAATGAATTGAAGGAAATTTGGTCAAAGTGGCCTTAAAAAAGGTCTTAAGTGTTAAACTGGGCTTCCTTAATTCTGCAGATACCCTGTGTAAACAAAGTTGTGTAAAATAGAGGCCTTAAAGTATCACATAATGTTAGCATGGAAAGGTAGGCAGGCAGTCTTAAGATCTCTATTCAGGTTTTTTTTTTTTTTTTTGTGTGTGTGTGTGTGTGTGTGTGTGTGTGTGATTTCAGTTGACTTTGGATCACTGAAGCCCTCTGGGTGTTCAGGCACTGAAAGTGACTTGTTTTTATGTCAGGGTTGCGAACACCTTTTTTTTTTATCTTTAGGTCTAATACTTGACCGGAGATTCCCATTAATAACCATGGCGATTATGACAGAAAGCGGCTGACATTTTTTACAAGAAAAGTAGCATCAGTGGTATCCAAGTAGAAAATCCATCAGTTCCTTCTGTCCAAAACCAGATGAAGTCTGAAGGTGTTTAATTGTCCTGTAAAAACATACAAACCTGATGTGTTCTTGTAAAAATTTGTTTTCTCCATTAAGCAGTTTAGATTGTCTATTAGGTTGAAATTGATTGTTTTTGTTACTGAAACATTTTTCATTGTAACTGAGCAGCTCCAGCCTTTCAAGGTCATTTTTTTTTTTGCTGCTTTTTAACATTCAAAACAAATAATTTTGTTAGTTCCCCTGGAATACCAGGGATGAATCTTGTTCTACACTCATTTTTGAAATGCCCACTGTACATTTAAAAGCCTAGTCTAGAAAATCTCTTAATTAGATAAGTATTTGTATGAGTTGTGAAAAAAGAGCATCAGACAATTTTATTGAAGTTTCACAAATGCACAAACTGCTATTTTTTAATCTGTTACAGCTTTAGATTGCATAATCACAAGCTTTGAATTGAGACTAGACTAGGTTATAGAACTGTATTATAGTAGACTAGTTACTGTTTTAACATGCATAATGAGCTCAGAAAGCTTAAAATCCTTTGTAGACCATGTCTGAAGGGCCAGAAATTGACACTCCCACCCTTTGGGCCCTGCCAACATGGTCTGAACTAATGTTTACTTGCCCTTCTGGAACATTCCTCCTCACTCTCACTGGCTGATACTGATGTAGTGAAGCTGTATAGAAATTCCTTTGGTTAGTAGCTTCAGTTCCAATGGCAATTTACCTTAGATGGGAAACAGCTGTGTTTGAAGTGTTGGAAAAAGTAGAACCAATGTTTGTAAGCGATTCCCTGTTTTTCAACAGGTTCTTTGTTCCATTTTGATATTCCAGACCTAATTAGTTGTAAAAACAATTTTAATTGCCTTTTTCTAGATGTTTTGATTAAACGTATAATTAAAGAAAAAATATCAACACTTAAGGCTTTGAGGGAAAGGGTACTCTTCAAATGTCAAGAACTGTTTTTGCTTTTTATTATGTTGGCAAAGGAGCAGCAGTAGCAGTGGAAGTGTGTGAGAGAGATGGAGGGAGGGAGGGAGGGAGGTAACAAGTCCAGAAGGGAGGGGAGGTTGTGCAGGAAGTGTCGAACCACTCTGATGGGGGCGAAGGGAGGGCAAGGGCGGTCCGAAACAGGAAAACATACAAAGGAAACACAGTTATCCCAAAAAATAAGCACAGATGTGCTAAAGTGCAAGGATACACACAGGTGCCTTGACTTTGTGTATTTGTCTCACGGGACTGGGAAGTGTCCAGACCTTCAGAATCAAGAAGGAAACGGGAGATGATTTTTTTTTTTGTTTTTTTTTTGCCTCTTCTGGACAGCGTCTCAGTCTGGTCTAGAAGCATCTGGTATCTGTGGATGTAGGATTAAACTTTGCCACCAGTGGCCATAAGTTTGCTTGGATGCCGGTACCCAGTGTGGATTTTGGGAGCAGGCAAAATATGGTGATTTCTGTAGCCTGTGCCCCCTTTTTGGAAGCAGCCGCTCATCTGGATAACTTTCAGGATGCGTCGCTTTGAGGACCTCAGGAAATCCTTGCCTTTTGTGCCTCGTTTTCATGCATACAGAGTGAGTCCCTGTGTGTGTGTGTGTGTGTGTGTGTGTGTGTGTGTGTGTGTGTGTGTGTGTGTGTGTGTGTGTGTGTGTGTGTGTGTGCTCTAGACATTCTAGACTTTGTAGACTTTATAAAAGTTGAATGCAACAAGCAATAGTAGAGCGTTAACCACAGCTCCCCCTGTGTACAGTGATGTTTATGTGTCTGAAAATGTGCACAGCTTACTTTTTTTGCATTGGTATGTGGGGAAAATACAAATATTTTGGTCAGAGAAAACCATGTCGTGTGTGTGTGTGTGTGTGTGTGTGTGTGTGTGTGTGTGTGTGAGACAGTCTATTTGGGCATCAAGAGAATAATTTATAGCAGTAAGGTGGCGGTTTCTGTTTGGTGAAGCATCATGGGAAGGTGTCATATTGATGTTCACAGGGGATCTTGTAAAATCACTGGTGTGATGCTGTCCTGAGTCTTATACGTTCATGTTTGTCCTGTTACCTCTTCATCAGTATTGCCATGGTATAGCCATGGCTGATGAATTTTTATGTATTTTTATATCTTTGTGTGTTGTGTGCTCTCACATTTCAAATATAAAGCCATGTTTTCCTTAGACTGCCAATTCAGGGTGACTGTTTTTAGTGTGCTGAACAAATTTAGGGTCTTGGATCAGTCTTTCTCCCCCACAGGTGCTACACCATCTACCATAGTGCTTGGAGGCAAGGGGGTATATGTTAGGTTATTCAGTTTGGAAGGGGTCCATCTTGCCTGATTTTTATTTTTCTCTCACCTCCTAATCTTGTCTAACAGTTAAAATCCAGATCTGCTTACAGGTATGTGTGTGTGTGTGTGTGTGTGTGTGTGTGTGTGTGTGTGTGTGTGTGTTCAGAAGCAGGAAATGACACGCATGAGGAAGATTAGGTAATCCCACCAACCACCAGTTAATTTCATGATGTGATTGGATCTCAAACAAGCGCAGTCATTTCCTGTCTTTGTGTGTAAACCATTGTGAAGTGCTTGTTTATTATAAATGCCCACCATCCAGGGGGTGAATGAATACTAGTGGGTGCTGCTTGTGGTTCATTTTGCACAAAAATCTAATACTTTTTTTATATTCATCTGTGGTTTTCAGTCAGAGGTGTTTGTTTCCAAAAATTTTATTCTTTTAAACAATTACACAATTGAACATTGGCTTTTTAATAATATATTATTATTATTTTTTAAACAAAACTTTTTGAATTTGTAACAATGCGTGATGTTTTGTAATGTCATTATTGAGTAGTAAGGGGGTGCCACTGAGAAGCTAGTAGGGATGGGTGACAATTCAAGTTGTTGGTGCTAGTAGGAGTGGATGTCAGCAGTTATCCAATGCATTTGTAAAGGTGCTAGTCAGGAGCGTAGTGTCATCTCGGGTTCGGTGGCCTAATGGCAACTGTACAGAGCCCAGTGAACACTTGAGCTGTCTAACTTTGTGCGTTCTTTCAGAAACTTGGCATCGCCATGGACACGGAGGAGGGCACAGAGTGGCTCCTGGAGCTGCTCATGGAGGTACAGTTGCAGCAGTACCTCGTGCGCATTCGCGATGACCTCAACGTCACCCGCCTGTCCCACTTTGATTATGTAAAGAATGAGGACCTAGAGAAGATCGGTATGGGGCGACCTGGTAAGAATTTGTTTCCAAAATTGATTTGAGAAGTTGGTCTTGTAAGCTCCAGCCTGTCGTTTGTTTTCGTAAGACATTGTTCCTTTCATTTTCGTTTTAATGTCGTGATTTTTAGACGGCTGTCTGATTCACCATTATAAAATATGATACCATTAATATCGACACCATCCAGCTCCTGACAGGTTGAAATTGTTAGTTGGTCTGTTCAGGTTCTTGGGAAAACAGGGGTTCTTTTCTTTTTTCCCAAAATATTTGTGAGTTGGGCTACATTAATCATCTTGAGAGTGAGAATGAGCTCAGTGTCTAAACCATCAGCCAGCATGACTCTGTTCTGAGGTCAGACAGGGTGGGGCTGAGTCAGTGCCTGTAAGGCTGACCATGAAGCCCACACCCCTAGACAGTTTGGCTTTCTGTGACCCACTGTCAAAATTGTCTTGCAGTGTCTGTCTGACCTCACTAGGACTGAGTCATCCTGGCTTTTAGTGCTGACCGACTTCCTTTGGTTGCTGTAGTCATGGTGGGCGAGAAACGCCACTGGGCTTCAGCAGTAATAAAGCCTTCAGCCTTATTTACAGCCGGTGTCAGAACTAGTACCTCTCCTCTCTCCTTAACCGTGCTGCTCCACATTGAGTTGCTCCCCTGTTCTTAGCTGTGTTCGCTTGTTTTCTGTGTGCCGTAGGACAGAGACGGCTGTGGGAAGCTGTCAAGAGGAGGAAAGCCCTCAACAAAAGGAAGTCCTGGATGGGCAAGGTATGCAGCACCTGTTTGCTGAAGAAAAACCCAGTTAATTATCTTGTGGAAGTATTTGGTAATGAAAATATCCTCTCATGTTGTTTAAATATGAAGAAACCTTTTTTGTCTTAAAAAGTACAAGGTGATAGAATGCAACTAACATGGTAAAACGTAATGGCTTGTTATAACCTAGGAGTCACTGTAGGCTGTTTAATATTTTCTTTAGCTCACTCGGCTGGTCCTTGTTACCCTTGAAAGGTTTTTGAGTCTGAAGTCCTGGATTTCATTCCCTGTAGTGTTTGTCACATACTCCAATAGATTTCCCTGTCTCAGTCCTGTCTCCCTAAGACTCCCTTACTTGCATGAACGCACTGATGCACACATGCAAATGCAACATCCTTGGTGGCTTCAGCAGAACAGAGAGGCTCATTTAAGCGCCTAATCCCCAGGTGTTCAGTGGGAAGCGGTCAGACAATGAACTGCAGCCTCAGTCGTCTGGTGGTCTGTTGCCCCGGAAGTCGCCCATTCCCAGCCCGTCACGCTCGCCGCAGCCCCCCGAGTCCCAGCCGCTGGCCCTCACTTGTCTCATCAGCGACCGGGACCTGGAGCTCCATGAGAAGCTGGGCGACGGGTCCTTCGGGGTGGTGAAGCGTGGTGAGTGGACCACGCCCACGGGCAGCCTGGTGAGTGGTTGTGGAGGGCGGTGAAGCAAACTTGGGGTACATCAGGTTACTTACAGCCCTTTTGATTGAGGTATCCATTCAAGATGCTTGTCAGCAGGCTCATCTTGGGACAGAGTAGGGTGGTCCAAACTGGTAATGGCAAAAAAGAAGATGCATGGCAGTACACTGTACAGTTTAAAGTCATCAAGGCTACTAAATGGAACACTTCGACACTCTTGAACTGGAAAACAGGGACTGGTACAAAATTCTCATTGTGTATCGCAGCTCAACGTTGCTGTGAAGTGCCTGAAAACAGACCTGCTGGACCAGCCCGATGCACTCGATGACTTCATCAGGGAGGTGAACGCCATGCACTCGCTTGATCACCAGAATCTGATCCGGCTCTACGGCGTGGTCCTCACACGCCCCATGAAGATGGTGAGATGGGACTCTCGTCACTTGGGCTGTCGTTCACAAACAAAAGTGCAGGTGGTTGTTGTGACAACCATTAAGGCCATCCTCATACAAAGATGAGTCTGGGAGACAGACTTTTAGTCTATTTTCAAATATTTTTCTTCCATTCATATGACATCAAATCGAAACTATGTGTTTGCCTTTTAAGAATGCTATATTGTGATCAACCATGTCCATAATGTTGCTAAATAGTAATTGTTCTTGACAATGTCTTCCTGCTTATTAATTCTCTTGGGTCAATGTGACCTTTTACACTGAAGAAAAGAATCAGCCTAACTTTAAGATTCAAGACCATCATATTAGACTGTCATATTAATTTAGCAAAGTATCACAGACATTCCTCTTGGAGTATGTGTGATTCATTGATGATTTTTTTTTTTTCCCCCACTTTGCTTTTTGGGTGCCCCTACAAGGTGACAGAGCTTTGCCCCCGTGGCTCCCTGCTAGACCGTTTGAGGAAGACACAGGGTCACCTTCTCATCTCCACCCTGTGCCGCTACGCTATCCAGATCGCTAGTGGAATGGCCTACCTTGAGTCACGGCGCTTCATCCACCGTGACCTGGCTGCTCGGAACATCCTGCTGGCCTCCAATGATCTAGTCAAGATTGGTGACTTTGGCCTCATGCGTGCACTACCTGGCAATGATGACCACTATGTCATGCAGGAACAGCGCAAAGTTCCCTTTGCCTGGTGAGGGCCCAGGTTTCTCATTCCTCTGACTACAGCCCTTTCTATGTTCACTTACTCAATGCTCATACTGTTTGCTGTCTTAAACTGTGACCTGCTTTTCCTTCCATCTATGTCCTGTACATTCAGTGTTTTCTGTTTTATCTTCCCCATTTACTCCTGTAAGACTTCTCCTAATTATTTATTTTGTTGGCTCCAGGCTTCCGACTGATCTTTTTTTAAGTCCACTTTTTTTTTTTTTTTTTTTTTTTTTTCTTTTCTGAAGCCAAGCCCTTTTGACTCTTGTCCCAGATGCTGTCTTGATTCATCTAGCAGACTGCTTTACATGTTAATCTTTATTCTGGGCTGTGGTCGTCCTAGATGTAGTAATTCTACTCAATGTTCATTAGGGATTATGAATACTCTAAACCAGTGGTGTCCAATCTTTTCCAGGATGAGAGCTACTAAAAAAAAAAAAAGTGTCACGAGCTACTATTTAATTTTTAACCACAAAATCCCGTCAAATTTAGCCCAGTTTAGTGAGAACATGCCGAATGCGGTAACGTTGTTAGCATCGTAAATTGGGCAGTGTGATTTTACCGGTAATGGATGTTGGTGATAATGCATCATACAGACTAATTAAAAGTAAAGTAAAAATAAAGTTTTAGACGTGAGTTTAAAATGAGTGAATGCATGATATTTAGTGGACAAATGCAAGCATAGGATATTTTGTCATTTATACACTTGGGATAATTATAGTACTGTTTGGCGAGCTGCTCTTTAAGGGTACCAGAACTACTAGTAGCTCGTGAACCAACTCATGTAGGCCCCTGCTCTATACTGTGTGTGCTGCTAAACACTTTAAGCGTTTCTGTGTCTTTCTTCCCAGGTGTGCTCCAGAGAGCTTAAAGACACGTACCTTTTCCCATGCCAGTGACACCTGGATGTTTGGTGTGACCCTGTGGGAGATGTTCTCGCATGGTCAGGAACCCTGGCTGGGTCTCAATGGGAGTCAGGTACAAAGGTGGAGCTTAAGGAATTCACTTACTTTGCTGGTGTTCAGGTTATGTTTTTTACATTTTGGGTTTTCCTAGGCATTTTTGGTCTTCTGTACCATCGAACAGAATCCTGTTCACTGTCTGCTGGCAGCTAATTAGCTAAATGCATTGTTTAGCAAGGATATGAAAGCACATTTTTTTTAAGCTCAGAGAAGTAAGAGGATGACATGTTGTTAATTCTGTAACGTTTAATGTAAAGTATGGGAATGTGTCTGTGCACCCGCATGCAGATCCTTCATAAGATTGATAAGGAGGGTGAGCGGCTGCCCAAACCGGAGGACTGTCCCCAGGACATCTACAACGTGATGCTACAGAGCTGGGCCCAGAAGCCCGACGACCGGCCCACTTTCATTGCTCTCCGCGAGTTCCTGGTGGAGGTGAGCAGGCAGGCTGACGGTGTAACAGCACCGCCCCCTGTCCACTAAACCATATCCTGCAGTCTCCAGAGAAGATGCAGCGTGTGTGTTTTTGATTTTGGTTTTCCGTCGGATGTAGTGCTGCTCACTGACACTATGCTTACCACTGATGTTAAAAGATGGTGTTTCCTGGTATTACTCAGACTATGCCTACAGACATGAGGGCCCTGCAGGACTTTGAGGAGCCAGACAAGTTGGTCATCCAGGCAGATGACATCATCACCATAATTGAGGGCAGGTTAGTGCACCTCTTGAACTCTGGACTTTGTCCTAATGAAATGCTTATTCCACTCAAAGTCAAAATAACATTTGGATCTGGTAGAATGAGTAGACGAATGTCTTCATGTCTTGTATATGTTTGGCGATGCCACAGGGCAGAGAATTATTGGTGGCGAGGACAGAACAAACGTACCCTGAAGGTGGGCCAGTTTCCCAGGAATGTGGTGACCTCAGTGGCAGGCCTGTCAGCTAGTGACATCAGCCGGCCACTCAAGCACAGCTTCATCCACACAGGCCATGGAGACACCAACCCCCACCGCTGCTGGGGCTTTCCCGATAAGATCGACGAGTAAGAGCTTGCATCGTTGCTTCCCCCTGGTGGTGTAGAGGATTCCTCTTTGCTTCCTTTGCTTCCTTTTGTCTTTGTAGTTTTTTTTTTTTTTTTTTTTTTTTTTACATTTTAATTTTTTAATGCAACCTCTCCTTCACTTGCTGTAACGAACGAACAGCAGTGACTTGTGCTGTGAGTATAAGTGAGAATGACAGGGATTTGGCCCGGTGTTTTTAAGAAAAGGGAATCACAAGTATAAAGATTTTTTTAAAAAGCAAGATGTCAGCTAATGTTATCATCCAATCAGTGTTTATTTTGAGGACAAGTTTTGATTGTTTTTAGACTAAATTGCATTTCCCTGTTAGTAACATTTAAATATTGTTACCTCAGCTTTGTCATTTAGCTTTGATCAGTGAAATCAGATGTGGTCTTAGTTGACAAACAATTTATCAAAAAAATCTGATGGAAACTGTTGTAGTTTAACATTTAACAGTTGTCATTTTCTCAGTTTAGACAGAATAAAAAGGTGAAACCTCTCAAAATTTGGACACATAAGCAAATTTGATTTCAAAAGTGTTTTCAGTGTAGAATATCCTGCACACACACAAACTGCAGGGACTTAGAATAACTCTAAGGACTCAGAATAAACATTGTGCATATTTTTTTGTTTTGAGAAATGTCAGTGATAGCTGTATTCCTAATATGTTGGATAGGAAAAAAAAACTCACAGAAGTACATAACTTTCATACAGGAAGCCTACAGCAAATGGCATTGAACTTGTATTCCCATCAGTGAAAGCACAGCAGCAGTTCTTTTGAGTTTTTTTTTGTTCATTTTAAGGACAGGTTGTCAATAGTAGTTACTGCCAGATGCTACCTTTGGACCAAAGATCATAATGATAATGAGAAGCATTATAAATCCTAATGGTTTAAAGTTTCATACAACGTGTGTTTGTGGACAGGCTGCATGTCATGTACGTATAGTTGCTAGCAAATTCTTGGTTTAAAGCGCATTTGCTAAGCCGATAGTCATAAAACCGGGTGGATGTAGTATATAGTTTGCAAGTGGTTATGGTTTAAATTAAGTTAATCTTGCTTGATCCTTATCTCAGCAATTATACAGGAAAATTAAGTCAGTTGTAAAAATAAATGCTGTGAACAGCTTCCTGATTTTTTTTAAGGAACAATGCATTGCCTTCCTGTCTGAGTGCACCAGCCACACTTAACCTGTCTGAGTGCACCAGCCACACTTAACCTGTCTGAGTGCACCAGCCACACTTAACCTGTCTGAGTGCACCAGCCA
>JABJVR010000068.1:0-47962 GCA_025773905.1 Chitala chitala
GCTCCCTCCCCACCACAAAAAAAAACCCCATAATCTTGTGTTTTTTCTTTTTTTACCCCCCCCCCCATTTTGTTGGCAAAAAACCCAACCCGACCCACCCCCCCTCCCCTTCGGGGGGGGGGGGGGGGCAGCACACCCTCCCCCATACTCAAGTCAGCATGAGAAAACAATGTTCTCCAGAAATAACGTCTTCCATAAATCAACCAGCAAGACTGAAAGTCCAAAAAGAAAAGCACCAGTTTTGACATCTTCTCATTTCTCACTGGATCGCTTTGGCCCGTGACGGAAGAGGTGGCCATGAAACTCCACCTCGGGACGCAAAGACAAAAACCCACTACTGCAAACTGAACTAATATTCCCTAACCCTCCCTCTGCTCACAGCACCATTTGGTGCCATTAGTGCTTTAGCTGCCCCTGTGCACCCAGATAACAAAGTTCAGTTGTGCCAATACTGCAGTCTGGACAGAAACATGACTAACAATTAATCTATTTCAACTCTCTTCCATTTTTTTGTATCTTGCTCTTTATAACACCTAACAACAGATTTTTAGGTTTTTTTTTTTCACCTTTGGATATCGGGGAGATTCACTTGCAAAAAAATATTAAAAGAAAAAACCTTTTTTAATATTCAACAATACATGCTGTACAATATGCCACAACCTGTTTGAACAATATTTTGGCTGAAGCAAACAAACAATGTCAAATTCCCAGCACCGATGAATGGATGTACTCCTTTTTCAAAGTAAGACAGAGGTTCGTGACACAAACCGCCACGCCCTGCACGACGCTCAGGGGAAGCGGTTCACTTTGCTCCTCCAATCTTTCTGTTGAAAGCCGGAGTGATGCAGCTGATGTCTTTGTTATGAGAACACGCATCAGAGAATGCCCCTGCAATGGTGTGGCGTACGGTAGCGACGTGTCCACTATGCACACAACTGCAAAGTCAGCACATTGAACTGGTGGTGGTAGTCGGTCTCTGAGAGCGTATAGGCACATGGACAATGTGTACAGGCAACAGCAGAGCCAGAATCTTCACATCTCAGACTGCCGCTAAAAGCAAAACACCCTTTGGAGAAGAGGAGCCTATCACACATAGCAGAAGCAACTTGTAGTGTGATAAAATAAAATACATATAAGTGTGCAATAGTGACACCATCATTCCCGTTTTAACAGGAAGGAGTCCAGGATTTTCCTTGGGAAAAAATGCAGAGCACAGTCCTCTTTGTTCTTGGTGTTCGCTGGAGCCAACATCCAAGAAGCCTGATCCAGAGGCATGTTGCAGAGCCTCACTGTGCAAATTCACAAGTACTGCTGGCCAAGCCTAGCAGTAACACTGATCTGTGCACTGGCTGAAACGTGCACCCAAATTATCTGCTCAGACAGACGTTTGTGTACGGGCAAGGGAGCCCCACGTTAACGCATGAGTTCTACAATCTCGCTGCACATTGGAGTTGCCCTTTCTGGAATGTCAGCAAAGGTTAAGTGATCCCAAAGCTGACATGACAAAACGGAATACATACTGTATTTCCTACTCCACACCGTTGTGTGCCACACACAAACCAAACACATGGTAGTGTCCGTACCACATGTTATGAGATATCACTTCAGTGTAAAAGAGCACTGAAAATCACCGTGAATGGGTGGGTGGATGGACAGATGGATGTTCCCACTTCCAGCCACGCACAAAAATAGTCGTGATCATGGTTAACTCAATTCAAAACAAAAAGCAGCAGCATTCACACCGGTATTTTCAGATATCTCAATGCATTTGATATGAATTCCTTAAAGCAAAGAAAAATCTATTGCCCACCAATGTTACAGCACTGCTAGTAAACTATCCTACACTAAATTTCACTTAGCTGATGGACAGGCATATAGCACATTTCCACTGGCACTCTGTTAACTGTGCCGTACCACACCACTCTCAGGGGCTGCCCCGCTGCACCTTTACCTGGCCTGTGCCATACAACAGTACCGTGTCATGCAGGCTCTGCTGAGCAGCATGGCCAAAGTGTGCCACACTCTGCCCTCAAGTCAGTTTGACAACAGTGAAGTGAGCAGCTACAATGTATCTTCTCTGGACTGCAGGCACCATGTTTAATTTTCAGCTGAAGCTGGTGTAGTTTATGGTTTGTTAAAAATATGAAACCGTATATAACTGGCAGAGAGAAGAGGTACAGGTACTTTTAGCAGTTGCGGTACAGGACTAAATACAGAACAACTTGTAAGGGTCAATCTGGAAAGAAAAGGTGTTTCAGAACATAGCTACTAAATTAGCAGCCTTGAGGTGTCCTACACAGCAAATCAATGCCAAAAAAGAAACGTAACAATTAAGTATAATAGAAAAAAGAAGCATAACAGCTGAGTATTTCACATAATTGTTGTGATAACATTAAGCAAGGCCTCTGTCCAAACCATACCTGCTGAAAGGAAAAGTAACTCATACTGTTCCATGTGGTGCTTTGTCAGATGTGTAGTACGTGGTACAGTACGGTATGGCACAGGTAAAGTGTGCCAGTGGAAAAGCTCCAGTATATTTGGAGAATGTCTTAAGTACTGTAAAAGTGCTCAGATTATCTGACACCCATGACCTCCAACAGGACTTCTGCTGTACATTTAAAGCAAAATTATCTGTCCAATACAGCATAATGAAGTGAAATTAACCCACAGATCTGCACAAAAGACAAGGAATCAATCTTTACAGGGCATGTAAACACAAGACAAGTTAAGAATCTGGTCTGAACTCAGTCCAATTAAAAAAACAAGGCTAAGCAAAAACAATGAGAAAAATTATTTTCCAGATGACCATCAAAGAACTTGTTACAAGTACAAATAGCACAGACACTTAAAAAAATTACCCAACAAAAGTGGGTTTTGGTCAGGTCAGTGTCAAAATCAATGAACAATAAGGCTAAACGAAGTTGATGTAACAAATTCGGCAATCACCGATTTCATTAATGCTCCGCATGCCAGCACATACACACACGCATGCACACACTCACTCACACACTCGTGGCTGTCTATGGTCTCATGCGTGCCACATGTCTTCAGCAAACCCTTCTATGGAACCTTTCTTTAGCAGGTATGTGGCACAGTATACACCCAAAGAAATCCTGTGTCAGCGGGGTGGCCTTCTACTGACACACCTGCCAAGCACTTTTCAAAATGCAGAATACAGACTTCCTACATCTCACATCAGGGACTCCTGAACAAATGGGGTGACTGCTTGACCTCTTCAGTGACCCTAACTGGTGAATGGCAACACAGATACACATAAGAACAAAATCAAACTGGATTCCCCATCATCACAATTTACCATCCCAGATCCGTATAAGCGCTCAAGCAAATTCTAAAGTGCGTTATATGTCACCATACAAAAAAAAAAATATCCACAGAGTTCTTGGTACAAGCACAAAACAAGGTCCACTTCATTTGTGCAACAACTCACCAATAAAGTATTTCAGAAATGTGCAAGCAGTTCAGCTCTTAACACTAACTCTCTAACAACTACAGCAAGATATTTAAAAGGCAATGTGATGAAGCTAAGTCATGCCAACAGTAATAGAATTCTTTATATAAATAAATATTTGAAATATCCTTTAAGCTCTCTTATTAAATAATATCCATCTCTATAAGACTTGGTTTGACACAATATAAAGCATTTATAGTGCATACACCTTACTATAAATTCAACACACACTTTAGAATCATTTTTTATATATATATATATATATATATTTGTCTCTCAGATAAGCTCTGTAACATACAGTTTGAAGGTACTATTTAAGGATTAAGCACTTGAAGTTTTTTTTTCTTTGTGTTCCCTATTCTCATGAGAGTGCCTGCTTCTAAGCTGTTAATGCCATGACACTAAAATCTGAAGTTAGCATACATATAGCTCACACAGCTTTAATAACATCGATTGTCAAAAAAAGAAAGAAAAAAAACAACAAAAAATCCCAATGAACAAGGTGTTGAATGTGTGGATCAGCCCTTACACACTATGACTTCCTTTGTCATCTCCCTGTCACTAGTGCTTGCATGGGTTTCTCATACACACCTTTGTCAGCAAGTGTGCCACTTCCTGCCTGCCTCTGAGCAGGAATTCCCAGAATTCCACCCTTCTTCTGCATGAGCCACCATGCTTTGCCCTGATGACAGTCGAGACAAAAGCAATAAAACTTGTACTGGAGACACCGGAAGGCTTTGAATGTCTTTCTGCCAGCAGTATTGGAATTGGAATGACTAGGGTGCCCTCTGCTGGCTGATTCAAGCTCAAGTAGTGAAAAAAAAAAACGTGTGATCAGTGGGTAACATAGATGGCGCACAGCAGCACTAAGCTAACAGACAGCCCCTGCTGCGGGCTCATTCACATCTGAGACCTCCACATGTGACATCTCCACTTCCATCCACACACCTTATGACAGGCTTTTTTTTGTTAACAAACTATTTTGGGTAGCGTTGCAGCCACTTTTACTCAAGGCGACCGCAAACATAGTTTTTAATGTTACAATTTATGCCTTTTATGTAAATTAGATTAGATTTCCATTCTGAAACGGTGGCTGAACCGTCAGAAGTCGCTTCTGGGGCTCCAAGATGGACCCACTCAACCTCGTTTCTTTAACTGCTTAATAACCTGCTACCAGGGGGCACTCTGGGTTAGGGACTCGCTCTAGCAGATGGCAAATAGTGCCCACTCATCAACAACCTCCTGCCTCTACCCCCCCACCCCCCAAAGTCACACGTCACACAGGAGCTCTGCAGAACCTGGTAGTCTTCTAACACACAGGTAAGAGAAAAACCAGAGCATCATGGTGTTCTCTGCAGGAGAAGAAGTCATCTCTTCACACACACAAACACAGAGCAACGTGCCCTGTGTTTGAAGGCCACGCACGCTAATAACTACATGTCTTTATAACCATACATCTAACATCAAAGTGCAGAATGCTTATCTAGCCCGGTACCTGGAAATTAGACTTCATCACACATTCACTTAAACTCACCGCTGTGCCTCGTAAGGTTAATGGCACGCAGGAAAGCAAAATGTAATAAAATGAAAAAATGATGGAAAAAAACCTTTACAGTAATAACAAATGGCACCTTTTTCAAAGATAAGGCATTAATAACAGACCTTGAGATGAGATTCTATGGAACAGACACAAATAATCGATTATCTATTGAGAGCCAGTGGGTCTGTGTTGACAGAATGCTGCTATTCCAAGCCAACCACTGGCTCTGGCGTGAAAGAAGAGGCACTGAGATGAGCTTGATGGGGTTGTTCTATTCCAGGATCAGGGGAGACCGATGCCTTTCCTCCCCTGGAAAACTCAGAATGCCTGGATGCACACAACTAACAAATCCGTCCACGATCCCCAAGGATAACATTCCATACAGTCCTGTTGTATCACAGTGCACCGATAAGATGCACACTGTCTCAAGCCGGCATCTCATTGGGGACACAAAACCACTCCAATTCAATCAATTTACTGTGAAGTGCTTCTCCACAGCACGGGTGTGTGTCTTGCACAGCATAAGACCAATCTGCCAAATGTAAATGTAATCTTGCTCTGAGTGAGAGCTGATAATGAGTGATGTTAACGAGTTTTCTGCATCGAGCCTGCTTCTGATGAAGGAAGTGACACGGTCTCTCCACAAGAAGGAGGAATTAAAGGAGAGCAGGACACCCACGCTGGCACGACACACCGCCTCTCCTCTCATTAAGTGCTATTTGTCTATTACTAATTTGCTTCCATGTAATGGAACAGCTCCCATTTATCACATGTAATTATTATATAAGTGTTATGCTGAGAGTTTATCATGCAGCTGCTATAGTACTTTGAAATTAACATTAAATATGCATCTCCACAATGCTCTTGTTTCTGCTAAGATCTTTTAGAAACAGCATACACTGTGCAATACACGCACGCACGCACGCGCACACACACATACACACACACACACACACACACACACACACAAAGGACCGCGCTATGCCACCCTCACCCATTATTTATATGTGCATGTTCCAAAATGTGCTGTTTGTTTCCATAAAAAGCCTTTCAAACACGGTCCACAAAGCTCCTTGGTTTAAAAAATAGCTTTGCCTTGGAATTTGTGTTGTTTTTTTCATAATGTTCTGTGCTGTGTAGAGGGAGAAGAGTCATTAATTTTCTGGTTCTGGCTGTCTGCCAAAACACAGCACACAGTCAGCACGGTGGTTGCAGAGGGGCTGCCAGTCAGGGTCTGCCCTCAGCTCACTGTGACCGTGACAGCTCAGTGCCAAGCACTGCATGCCCCCAGAGTTAGTGCCGCTGTGTGTCCCAGTGTTCAGCAACAGGTCAGCCTGTGTGAGCAACGCCCGCTGTTCCGTTTACGAATCATCGAGAGAAATGCCACCCCTTGCACCGGCAGGTTCTTGTGGGGGGTTGATGGCTCTGTCGTCAAAGTGTTGCCTGTCTGCATGCTCCCCCCCCTCCCCCCGTACTGTAAGAGGAGTGGGGGGTGCTCACTTAGTGATGAAGCTGACTGCTTAGCCCCTTGCCCAGCCAGGAGGGGGAGGCGGGCTCGGCTAACAAATGCCATCGGCCTTCACGTGCAGGATCTTGGAGAACCCTGGTCTTTTTTTCAGTGCCTGTTTTGGAGAGAAGTCACATAGAACTGGTCAGACCCCCAGTACTACAACGAAGCAAAGCGCCCCCTAAAGACAGGAAGCAGCAAAAGGCCCTTTGCCATTGGAACACCATTATCTAACAAATACAAACTCCCAAAGCAGTCTGCTGTGTCATCAAAGGAGCGGGTCTGAATCACAGGTAGGCGAGGGAAACATCCCATAATAAATAGGACTATCTCAGCTCTCTGGAGGCGTGCTAGGACTTCTTTGGAACGCTGTTTCATAGGCCCTGGAACCTTTATTTGTGCTGCCTGTATTTTTAGACATAGGCCAGCTTTGTGGCTCATTACTGAGAGGGATATTAATAAACATCTTCCACCCACAAGCCAGTTGGTAGCAGAAAACCTACTACTTAGAACACCACATTATTTGGACGTCCCCCCCACAGTGCCCAATGGCAGGTCTTAGTGGGAGTTAGCAGGCGGCTCCTGTGCTCACCTGCAGCTTGTTGACCATCTCATCAAATAGCTTCCTAGCTTCAGGACTGTTGGGGTCCTCAAAGTAGTCCTCTATCCCGATCTGCACCACAATGGACTTGAGGTTGCGACACACACCTGGAAGAGGCACGTGTTCTTGCTGCTTACGTGTTACAGGCGCCTGGAATATTATACTTACGCCCATCAAGGGTGGGCATTTATATCTGAAGAGTACCAGGTGTGCGCTCAGTCTTGAAGGTAAGGGGAAGTGTACACTCCCCGATGAGCTTCAGCAGGTGTGCGGCAGCAGTGTGTACTCACTGTTGAAGTGCAGCAGAGCCTTGGGCGTGACCGGCGTGGAGGTGAGCACCAGCATCTCCAGGCCCTTCAGGCCCTCCCTGCACACCTCAGCTGCCACCTCCTGATTGATCTCGCTCACGTGGTCCAGCTCCAGCACCTGCAGGCGCATGCAGTTTCGGGCTACAAGACAACATGGACAGAATAGAGGAAGATAAGCCGCTAGGCAAACAGAGTCAAGCCCTGACCAGTCCAATAGCTAGCCATCTTTCTTACAGTGTGTCGTACAATAGTACAGTGTCATACTGCTCTAGGCGTCTGGCAGAATGGAGATCTGAGTGGCAGCAGAAGTACTGCATATATACAGATGGGACAAATTAAAGGAAAAATCAACATACAGTAATTGTCAACACACTGTTTCTTGCTAACACAGTCTGATCACGTCCTGCGTTGATATTCTCAGAGAGCAATAGGTAAGGAGCGTATTTACGTATTTACGCAATTAAAAAACGCTGGATACCCAATTGTTTTCAGATCAAAGCATACTGATACGCTGGTAAAAAAAGAGGATATGCAAATAATTTTAAACTGACGCATAATGAACTATTCACAATGGTAGAATACGCAAATAAACTGGCTAATATATCCAGTAAAAATTCAACAAAAGCCTCGATTAGTTCGTACACTAATGCTACCGACAATAACCCCATTCGTTGAGATTCTAGTCACGTCAAAAATAGCCGATGTCCTATACTGTAGCAGGTGCGTTCAAGTGTATCGACTCAGTTGTATTCGTAATAACTCGACAATACCCAGAAGATTGCGAATGCATTTTCGTTACTATCCGGGTGGTAATCATTAACGTTTGTGGACTAAATTTATAAAAAATATATATCTGAAGCAATATCCCATAAACCTACAACATATAAGTACGACTGAAAAATGTAAAGAATATATTTAGCAAGTTTGAATTACTTCACCTCGTATAACATTTTTTGGTGTTGCCAATGGTTTTGAGTATACAGATAATAATTTTTAAATGTAAATAAACATGTTTCTTTCCAATAAACTTAGGTTTAAAAAAGCTATACATAAAAGTAAATTCCAATTTAGTCATTGCCAGTACCCAATTACACTTGAAACCATGGGGTACTGAAAAGCTGGACACCCGTTTATTTTGATGAATGCCCAATTATTTGTAAAACAGTGGGGTAACACCCAATTCACACAAAAACCTTACTGATTGCTCTGTTCTCACTCACCTGAGGAAAAGTCGCTGTTTTTCCTTACATATCACACTATGCACAAGCACAGCATGGTTCCCAAACCTGCCCTGTCGACCACAAAGCCTGACCCTGTTCACTGAGTGTTTCCCATAGATCTAACTGCAGATGTCACTTTAGTTGCTGTTCCTATTGAACACTAGCCAGCTGAGCAGTCTTTGTGCCTGAAGCTCCTGCCCTCTGTCAAAGTCACATATGTGGCACAGAGCATGACTGGATGTTCACTGGTCAATTGTACCATGCAGTGCACCTGTGCGGGAACATCTGGAGTTGTGTTTCTCTGCTCATTTATTAAGGTTTTTCCTTTCATTTGTCCCGTCTGTACATGCGTACATGTTTATTATATATTTATGTAACTGGAACTGATTAATCCATTCTAGTTCCAGTTATAATCATGCCTCAGGAGGGGTAAAAAGGAGACCAGGGAGGAGTACCTGAAACATAACATATTTACATATTTATGTCCGTTAACATAAACAGCACAAGGCATGTGAATGGCAGTTTTACCGTCACTCACCCAGTGAGGCCAGCCCCTGCATGCCACACCCAGCCCCGCCCACTCCAAGGGCTCGAAGGTGTGGCCAGCATCGACCAATGGTCTGCAAGCATCGATTACTGAAGCGTGCCGGCTGCTGGCTGGAAAGTTAATATTGTTTGGTACACACCCACACATGAAACTTGCCAATGAATTTTCAAGTTTAAAAAATACAATTTATGAAATGCACTTTGCACCACTAAATAAGTATTGGCATTTTATCGATGTACTCACCATGGGTGAAGCGGTGCCACCTGCAGGGAGATGATGTCTCTACAGCCAGCCCCTAATGCCCAGATTACCTCTTGTCCAACTGGATCTGTGGCACTCCTATAATCAGCCACGGTCATCAGTAAATACACATTATTCTGAGTCAGTTTTAAGTACAGCACCAACTCACCAAGACTGGGGGTCTCCCTGCAACATACCTGTAGGTCACGGCCTGCAGGGCACGGCAATAACAGCTGGCTAGCCAAAGGGAGCGGTCCGTGAGGAGGTTTGGGCAGTGGGACACCTTCAGAATGAGCAAGTTGCTCCCTGTGGCTTTCAGAAGGGCCTCTAAACCTTCCTCCAGACAGCCACTGCCAAGGGGACAGAGAAGCTGTTAGACTGACACAAAGGCTGTCGGGTAGGCAGACCAACCAGCAGAGCAGAACAGGTAGACAGGTCGGCAGTGTAAGAGAGAGAAAGACAGAGAAAGAGAGAGAGCAACAGAGAGAGACAGAGAGAAACAGGCTTTTTTCCCCCATTTTCTTTTTTAATTTTTTTCACAAATATGTTCACTGATTCTGTTTGTCAAAAATTTATATGTTCATTCAATATTCCTGTGTTTGTAATTGCTTTGACAATACTAATATGAAGTCATGCCAATACAGAAAGAGAGAGGATCAGAGAGAGAGAGAAAGAGAATAACAGAATGAGAGATACCAACAGACAAAGGGGCAGACAAACACAGTCAAAAAACAACAGACACTGTCTGATAAGTAGTCAAGCCAAGTCCCTGGAAAACTCGATACATGTTGGCATCACAGAAAGACAAATGGACAAACAAGAAGAAGGACAAACAGATGGACACAAACAGATTTAATCGTGGTAATGATAAGCTCCATTTTTCCTAATGACACCATCCCTTATTTGAGTAGCAGCAGCACAGCTGCTGTACACCTGCAGCATTTGAGAAGATGCAGCCACATGCAGTGCTGCGATTCTGTTCAATCCTTCCAAGCTCCTTCAGGGAGGAGGCCTCCTGCGATTCCGTTACACCTCCCGCAAGTGGAGCAGGACAAGAATATCCCGCACCTGCTCAGTGTAATAAAGCTGGGCACGCTATGGATGTGTCTGAGCCAGATACTGCCAGTCACAGGCAGGACTTCACTCACAGATGTGACATCATGCACAGATGTGACACCATGCGGCAGAGATGTTTCCAAATCGTGCTCAAGAAATCATGTCAAACATAATGCCTCCTGTTGGTATCTGACAGCCAATAATACCTGAGGCACAAAGAACTACTGGGAAAGCAGGCTAAGACTTGTGGCTCAGTATATGGAGCCATTAATTGGTATCCAACAGTGTCACGCTGCAGCTTGGCCCTCAGTGGAGGTTAGCAGGTGAAGTGGCAGGGATCTCACCGTGTGCTTTTCAGGTATTCCTCCTTGGTCTCCTTCTTACCCCTCTGCCTGGGCTTCAGGTTCTGCAGAATGAGGGAGTGGGTTTGTGTGCACCACTGAGAAAGGGTGCATAGGAACTGCAAAGCAGAGAGCACAATTAGAAATGGCATGGACACACAATTAAAGAGCATACTGTCACACAGTCAGCACACAGTCAACAGTCAGCACACAGCACAGTCAACACACAGTCAACAGTCAGCACAATCAGCACACAGTCAACAGTTAGCACACAGCACAGTCAGCACACAGCACAATCAGCACACAGTCAGCACACAGCAATCAGCACGCAGTCAACAGTCAGCACACAGCACAGTCAGCACACAGTCATCACACAACACAGTCAACACACAACAGTCAGCACACAGTCAGCACACAGCACAGTCAGCACACAGCAGTCAGCACAGTCAGCACACAGCACAGTAAGCACACAGTTAGCACACAGTCAACAGTCAGCACACAGCACAGTCATCACACAACACAGTCAACACACAGTCAGCACAGTCATCACACGACACAGTCAGCACACAGACAGCTCACAACATAATCGTCATAGTACTTTCACAGCTGTTCTGCCAAAATGCCTGCTCCATACCATGAGCCTGACTAAAAAAAATCCTGTCTGTCATTCAATACATGCAGAGGGATGAGGCTGCAGTTTTGCTGTACCTTTGAGGAGATGCGGGCGTTCTCCAACAAGACGCGGGTCCACACAGCCGGGTGGCGTGCCACAAACTTCCAGTCACGGCAAACTTCGGCAGCACGCAGCAGCATCTTCGTGTCCAGGTAGGTGAAGATGCAGAAGAGCGCAGCCCGGGTTTTCAGCACCTCTGGGCTGATCACCTCACTCCTGGATGGGCTGTTTTTGTCATGACGGCAAGGCTTGTACCCACCCTCTGATCGACCTGCAGGAAGTGGCGGACGGAGGGGTGTTGGGAGAGGCATCCACCAGAGACAAGGTTTAAGTTTTACACACCCTCATGTACAAGGCTGAGTGACAACAAATGTCTGGATCTGTGTAAACTGCTGCCTTATTTACCAATTTCTAGTATTTTTTGTGTGCAAGTTTAAGGTCACTAAGTTAAAGCTGTGGAATAACAAATGTAAAAAATCCCTACTAATAACTAATGTTATGTACCAAAAAAAAATCAAGCACAGAACATCCATCCATCCATCGACTTTACTGCCTTATCCAATTCAAGGTTGCAGGACGCACAGAACAACAACAACAAAAATCTCAGTGACACTAAGACTGAGCTGTAATGGTTGCACTTTAAGTGGTTCTAACTGTCATTTGAAAAGCGGCCACAACGTGGAGCCAAAACAACCTGAAGTTTGCCAAAACCACCAAATGTGATGATATCACCAATAACCACGTGCAAAATCTGAATCAATGCACTTGTACTCAATGCAAACCAAGCTTCAAATGCACAGGTTTCCTCTCTATGCCCCTACAGCTCAGAAGAGAAGGGTACCTGTGCCCAGACGATAGCCAGGCCGGTTGGCACTGCAGTGGTGGGAGTCGGACAGCGAGCGCCGATCGTGCTCCCAGGCGTCCACCTCGGACTCGGTGGTGCGGGAGCCCACATCGGACACGTCGCCCTCCTCGCCCTCGGTGCTGTTACGGTAGGGCCGTCGCTGCCAGTTCTGGATAGCCTGCTTGCGCAGCCCCCAGCTGCGGGAGGCAGCGTGCCGCTCGTATCCACCCTCCCCCAGCCGGCACTGTGCATGGTAGTACTGCGCCTCAACGCTCTCTTCCAGGGGATGCATCTCCGCGCTGTCGCTGTCATAGGCCACGGAGCCCTGTGAGGCTGATTTCGCCCGTCCCGACACCCTGCCGAAGAACAGCAAGGGGGTGAGCGTCCTCGGTGTTTCCTCAGCATCTCTGTTGGAAGGCAAACCAGGCTCATGAATCCTACCAGCAACCCAGCGGAACTACATCCCATCCCAAGAAAAGCCACAGCTCGGAAGAACAAGGTTATGTAATGCCAAATGGACCCTCTCCCTTTATTCAAAGCAGGGGAGGGAAACCTTTGGCCCGTGGGCCACTTGCGTCTCCTTTTAATTAATGATACGTTCTCAGTGCAAAACAAGGTAAACAGAAAAGTGCAGCATGAAAGGTTTTTAAAAACTGTAGACCATTTAGATTTTTTTAATGGTCAAATTATGTAATCAGATGCAATGCCTTTTAAGATCAAAGTAAATTGTGGCTGGCTACAAAGAATCATTAATGTGGCCCTATATTGGGAAAAAAATGCCCCCCCAGTTTAAAACAATGTTGAGCACACGGCGAGAGCAGTGCCACACCAGATTCCCGGGCACTTTGCGGCAGTACAGGCACACCCACAGTCCCACCCTTCAGGCGACACCGTGCCAGTCACCACAGAGCATCTGAAAATCCTGGCTCAAGGAGCTGAGTCAGTACCTGGACATCAAGCCCTGTTCAGTTAAATTCAATTAAATTTATTTTTATACAGCGCCTTTCACAACAATGTGCCTCAAAGCGCTTTACACAAGAAATTGCAGATATTAAAGAATAAACTGTAAGAATTAATACAAATGAAGCCAGACAACAGAGGAGGAGAGGAACCAAAAACTTCACAGTGTGGAGAAAAAAACCTCTGGGGGCCCAAGGTTGACTGGCTGCCCAGCCCGTTCTGGGCATGCTAACATTACAAAATAAACCTGTACTTATTGAGACTTTGAATGTTAGTAGCAATACAATATAAATAACACAATTTAGTCCTCATTTGCTCCTGGTGTTGACGCAACTGTCAATGGCCTTTGGTGTCCCTCGGGCGAAGCTTCATCCAAGTGGGTACATTACGAGTCAGCAGCTCTAAGAAGGCGTCCTGCTCAGATGGTGCCCAGGCAAGCACCGGGTACACACATGCCCAAGGAGAGAATTTAGAGAGGGGATAGTAAATAAAATGAACACTAGCAGCCCCATAGCAAAATATTAGTTATATTGGCATGTATAGCATGTGCCAGCAGCAGTAATTACTGTGAGCTACAGAGACTGTTGTGGGAAGGCTAAATCAAAAAAGTAGGTCTTCAGTCGGGATTTAAAAACTGAGACCAATTGGGCATCCTGTACCAGGCAGACTATTCCATAGACTAGGGGCTCTGTAACTAAAAGTTCTAGCACCAATACTTTTTATGTACGCATGGAACAATGAGAAGGCCTGCATTCTGCGATCGTCTGAACCGGTGTTCACGGTACACCGCAAACCGGTGCTCACCCCTTGTAGTGACCCTGGGTAGGTGCCAGAAAAGTGGGATGATATGCAGCCTGTGATTTAGGATTGCATGACTGAGGACGTGTTCACACATTCAGCTCCACAAGGTGATACCCTGGACCCTCATCAAGATGTCTGTGGTCACATTGCATGCAGTGTCAAGTTCTGGGGTACTGATTATGTGAGCAATATTATAGATAACTGTCAGAACTCCTTATGGTTGTAGGTTATACTGTATTCAGGATATTTAACTCTGTGCAGACAAGTACATGGGGGTGTGCTGTGACTCTGTCAGCACGGTGTGCTGTGACTCGGTCAGCACGGTGTGCTGTGACTCTGTCAACATGGTGTGCGATCCTCCTGATTGAGGCAATGGGTGCCGACCTGACTTCCTATGGCTGGTTACTGTCTTCCAACTACTGTATAAGCAGTAGCTTTCTAGAGTTCAGAAAGGAAGGAAAAGTGCTGTAACATATTGCAAATTAGATCAATATGAGTTTGGGATTGACACGTGCTGTGTTAGAACAACAAATACAAAGAGAGTTTTAAAATTTGTACTGATATGAGCACAAGTGAATATGAAAAACATGTTCATGCCCAGCACTTTACATTTTAAATTCTATGCCCAGGAATACCGATGCAAAGAGAGCCTGTGTGCCAACTTAAACCTGAGATGTTCACCAAAAATAGCATATGTTTGACTCCTTATAAATGAAGTGAAACGAACAACGGAAAAAACCCCAACCGGGAGATGAATTTAAGGCCACTGTCTAAGAAGGGAGGAATGTTAACCCGGTTAAAACCACTCACAGCAGATTTTCATAAGGATGCCACAGTGAGTGATGTTAATGAGCAAGGAATGCTTACAAAATAGTTTCTAAAAATAAAGGCTGGAGGGTAGCAACTTGTGTATAGTGTAAATATTTAGAAAGATTTATTAAGACGGCACCCTAGTCTGGTGGTCAGCTAAACTGAACATTATGTACACCAAACGACAGCATACTTTGATTTGCTGAAAATTCTATTTTGTATACAACCTCTTAAACACAAACTAATATTAATTGTTAAATAACTATGCACCTAGGGGAGGCGGGGTGGTTAGCACTGTTGCCTCGCACCTGCAGGCCTGGGGTTCAATTCCCACCTTGGGTCAGTGTGTGTGGAGTTTGCATGTTCTCCCTGTGCTTGGCGGATTTTCTCCGGGTTCTCTGGATTCCTTCCAAAGACATGCGGGTTAGGTTGATTGGTGTGTGTGTGTGAACACCCTGTGGTGGGTTGGTGCCCTGTTCTGGGTGTCTCCTGCCCTGCGCCCTATGTGTCCTGGGATGGGCTCCAAACAGGATGAAGCAGTTTAGAAGATGACTGACCATGTACCTAAGCGAAAGCCTGCTTCTGTTGCAGCTTTGTTCTGGTTGGTTAACACTTTGGCTCTGCTCAACCTCTGCATTCAGGAAAAACCTGTTTGTATTTTTGACAGAACCTTTCCAGTTTTATTATTATTGTAAAGGTAATCATAGGACTCGGTGCTTTCATCCTTTCTCACATCTTCACCATCAGTGCCATCAGAGAGGACAAAGTAATCAATATTAGTTTAGCCAACATCAAACTATTGCCTTAAATTGTCAACCCACTCCATTAATTTAACACTTGTCAAAATGTCTGGGCTGTGTAACCGTCTTCAGAATTTCAGCATTTTTATTTTTTAATAGCAACTTATCCAGGTTGTTGCAACCACAATTACAATGAAAAACAAATGAACAGCGGAAGATGCAAACCGGCTTCCTCTTTGAATCAGGGGGAAGGTTAAAGTTCATGAAAGTTGTGGATACAAAGAGGCAGGGGCATTTAGTTTTTCCAGGTCAGTTGTTTGTAGAAATCAGTTTATTTAGTTACTCTTGTTCACAGAAGCTGACCCTTTACACTGTCTTTAATGTGTGAAAATGTTACGCTTCTGTCTCCTCAAAAAAACTTCTGTGCATGACGCCCCTGTAAAAGGTTACCCCTAACTACTGTTAAAACCTTCAGTCCTTGTTCTGTCCATAAATTTAAGTCAGCCTATGCTGTATTACATCTTCATAACAGTGAATAAGAAGAACATCCTTACATCGGCTCTCTAGACACACTGTGCCAAATTTACAGTTGGAAAACACAAATTAAATTGGCCGTTTGTACCTTTAAACCAGCGTGCCAACTGAGTGCTGGGAGAACATTCCAGAAGGTGCAAGAAAGCGGACGAACGGTGCATCCCTTCTCATAAGCTTAGAATATAGTATGTATCCAGAGTGTTTCCATGGCAATTTAAAAAAATCTGAGCAAGAAAAAAAGACTAGAAATCATAATTTGTGGCTGAACGGGTCCAAAAGGGAAATAAAAAGTACTCTCCACTGTACCACAGCCTGACAACAGTCAGTATCCTGCGGTGTGTAAACTGCACATGGCAACACAGCATCTTCGAGGATCACTCCTATCATATACAACAGCACAAAAGCAATCTGACTGGCTGACAAGAGAAAGATCTTCCGGCCAATAAAGTGCAGATATCTCTTCCTCTGTGTTAAGCTTTTAGAACCACCGGGATATAAAACAGAACCATTAAAAGGTAGATGTTGTGATTGAACTCCGAACAGCTCGGGTTGCTGCTGTATCACAGCAGGCTCTGAGGGAACCTGCCATTTCTGCTGGGCGCAGCTCAGTCCATGACTGTACTTTTGAATGCAACAACCTTGGTGAGTCACTCAAACAATGGATTTTTTTTTTTTTTTTACCATTTCATTTAAATCAGCGGCAGGAAGCCAACATAGCACACCAGGCCTAAGAGTTTCGTGGAGAAGAGTTTATTTAAACACCAGGCATTTTTTTTTGAGACTGGGCAGACTAAGTTGGTAGGGAAAGGATGGAAGTGGGGGGATTCTGGAAATATTATTAAAACCACTAAATAACAAAGACTACAAAACCACCATTTTTCATATCAACGCAACTGTATAAAGATCACTTTCTGTCATGTCTTTAATATCAAGCCCCCACAAAAGAGTAAAACACCAGAGCAGCACAAACAGCCAGTAAGTCACAGGTGGTCAGGGACAGAGCAGCTGCCTGACTGCGGCTTACACGCCTGTGACTCATGTGGGAAGCAGAGCCTTGCTGTTCTTTCACACTTCCACATAACGCGCAAAACAGGATGTAGAGCAGCACTTCGGTCACCTCTGTCACACTAGTCATCCCCGAAATCACACCCGCGTGCACCACTCCCAGAGGGCCTGACGGTAACAGACGTTGTTACATCGGCCCTTCTTCGGTCGCCCGTGCTGTTAGTGGCGAGTGACTACGTGGCTTTTTCACAGGGTGACGCCGTTGTCTGTGCACAGACGGGGACGCCGGTCGAGTCACGCACTGCAGCTGTCCAACCGGCCTGTAGGAGGCACTGAGACATCGCCTAATTCGCTTTGTCTGGGGACAAATTTAGCACGCTGGAAAACAACCCGCATGTCTACAGAAAAACGAATACACCAGACTTCGGTCTTATGTAGGTTGGTCTGTGTGATGTCGTCCTATTGAGTAATGAGTCTGTGTGAAGGAAAACGAAGCGTCAGATGGGTCGGGTCACCTCCGAGCTATTAATACCGATTTGTGATAATTCCTCCCATCTGCAGACTGAGGCAGCGTCACGGTGATGTTAAACAGTGTTAAAAATAAAGCCGCAGCAGGAAGTAATGAGATTGATCAGAGGGATCAATCACAAAACTCCCACCGCCACTCTCAGCAGGTCACCGAAACAGCCCGGACTGGGCAGGCAAAGAAAAAGAAACTAACACAGCAAAACTAATGCAATCTACATGGTTTTGAAAACACAAAATAACTGCTGTTCCTTTGCGGAATAATTTGCCAGTTCATCTTCGTTGATTGCTGCAGTCCTGTGAGGGAAAAGTACCAGGTGTAACTACCCATTCATCCATTCCCTGCACCGCCGTATCCAATTCAAGGTTGCGGTTATCCTGCAGCTCATCCCAGGAAGCATAGGGTGCAGGGCAGGGGACACCCTAGGTGGAGCGCCAAACCACCACAGGGCACATGCACACACTTTGGGCAATTTGCATACAGCAATCGATCTAACCTGCATGTCTTTGGACCATGGGAGAAAAAAGGAGAACACGGAGAAAGCCCACCAAGCACGGGGAGAACGCAAAATCCATGCACACAGACCCAAGGTGGGGATCGAGCCCCAGGCCCAGAGGTGACGGCACTAATCACCACGCCGCCGTGCCATCAGGTGTACAGGTGTAACTAAATTCTCCAAATTGCATGTGTAACAGCATGTGCATGAGCTACTAATAAGTCTTGGGTGGTAAGCTTAATTGTCCTTAGACCACACATGGGTAGGCATCTCTGCCACAGTGGCAGACCGGTGGCTTTTCAAGCTGTGACTAGTTCAGCACCGGAAAGCTGTTCCATTGCACATTCTGGGATATTGTGGGCCGTTTTACATCACTTCACCTGGCAAAAACGTCAAAGAATCTTTTTAACCTAGAAGTAGATCTTATCAAGCTTTCAGTAGATCTTATCAAGGACTTCAGATAAATTACAGGAGACTACCTCAAAGGGCAGAGGAGCAGAGGATGTGCACTTACCCCGTACTGGCTGCCGGCCGATGGTCAGACACCTGGTACACTCCCCGGGAGGTTACGGATACGCTGGAGTTTCTCTGCAGGCAAAACAGAACCGCGGGTTCAGCAGAACATTCACTCGCTACAACATGTCACGCATGTCACGCTTTGTGTCAAAGTGCTAAAGGACAACAGGACGAATGAAGGCAGAGGGCCTGCACTTCCCTACCATTATAAACGGAAGTATTACTTGGCCAGAACAAGGCACAACGTTGTATAATCTTCTGCATGTTATTGCAGAACTATGTAATGTTCTATGTTAAGTCTAAACTCCTGAATTTCACAGGGTGTCATGGGGTCTCAGAGTTCTGGAAGTATCTGGAAGCTGCTATGACATCATTCCACTTTTGACTCCAGAGAAACTGGTGACTACACTTTACACACATCAGCACAGGTAATTCCTGATCTGTGCACATTTATAGACACCTGCCGCTTTGAATGTCACTGTTTTTGTCCTGTCTACTTGAGCATTTTGTAACCTCTGTTACTGTTTCTGATTTACCTGCTGTTTCTTTTCATGCCCACAACAAAATTCCTTTAACCATCTGCCTGAGCTGTTGCAAAAAGGATTTCTATTGGTCAGCAGTTTCAGTAAAGAGTGTTCCAAATGAAAAGGCTGGAGCATGTCTAGTCATTTAGATACTGTATGTTGTGTTTATAAACTAGTAACATAAAGGAATTTGGGGGTGGAAAAGAGGTATAGCAAATATAGTATAAAACACAGGAAAACATACTTGCATCAGCCACTTCACCTTGTAAACAAATGTACATTCGCTATGTTCAAGACAAGAGACTGTACTGTGATCAGTGGGAAACAGCAATCTATGAAAACGGCTGAGCAATAATGCACAAAGCTGCTCTTGCACTTATTTTTTGACTGACAGCTGCATTCAGTACGTGAATGTGGCAGGTCTGGAGACATGGAGATGCTGAACTTTGCTGCTGAAATGACCAAACAGCCCTGGAAGGCATTCATCCCACAGCCCCACACAGCACATGAGAAGCAGCTCATTAGCATGTACAACTTCGCTCTGAGTGCATCCCACACTGTGTGTAAACACCGCTGCATGTAAACACCGCTGCCACAATAGAAAGCATAGCAGCACAAATGCCTTTGAAAGTTCCCATCCTTGCCTGGGTCTGGAGAACGATGATGGACCTTGTGAATTTCTATACAGGACAAAGCTGCTTTTATGCTGTTCATTTTCACACAAGACAGAATTTCACAAAAGGTTTTAAAAATTACATTACAATAATCAGGTCTGCGGAACACAGAATTGGACACACTTCGACCAACATTTTATTTAATATGTCAGATTTCATAAACATACAAACTAATGTATCCGCTTCACTGCTCACAAAGAAAAACAAAGTTCTTGCTTTATCAAACCTTGTGAACGTCACCATTAATTCTGCACGCGCGCTTCATCCTGTTACTACGATTAGCCATCGCAGAGGATCCATTCTGTGTTTAACCTACGAAGGGCTGTGGACTCTCAATGTAAACATCAACAGAAATACTTCTAATTCTGTTCAGTGACCAAACATAACTCAACCTTTCTCTTTCATTAGAGCTGATCATGTGTTACCAATTGTTCTAAAAACAATACTGCTTATTAAGATTCCCGGGGCGTCCCTGTTAGGACAAGCTTTACAGCCTAGAACAGCTCATTCATCAGCTTTCATTATGCTTTACATCTTTCCCAAACCCAAAGTCACCCTCCCATCTGCCCTGCGATGCTTACCTGGCGCCCAACGCCCTTTGACCCCGGGATGCTGCAGCGACTCAGGCTGCCGTTGGGCGTGGTCCCACAGCTGCTGATGATCTGGAGCTGTTTCTCTGCCCGGTCGGCCCGGTCCAGGAGCTCCTCAATGAACTGCTGCAGCCGCACCTTAGCGCTAGCCTCCCGCGCTGCCGTCTCCTGGAGGAACTGGTCGATTTGTGCCACCTCCCTGTGGGCATATGGGGTGGGCACAGTCACCATTATACACACTCAGAAGCAAGTAACACACACTAGTCTTACCCTTTAATACCTGTCATTCTAATGTATGGTCAAGATATTTGTCCTGGATACCACATATAAGGAAACATTATTATAGCTGCAAAGTTTTTCTTTTCGCAAATAAAATGTAACACATTTACGTGGCCACATTTTTATCGACACTAACTTCTGTAAAGTTCAAAAGCAGAACTCTTCCGGTGAATGGAAGGCCTTGTCATAAAACCTACTAGTACCTGCAATCAATCGTTATGGCTCCTTATTCAGTCATATGGTCTGATGCATTATGGAGGGTATGAACCGTACCGCTCTGTCCTCTGGAACGTTCCGTCAAACACCGGCCCCCAGATGTATGCAGGCCCATGCCACTGACACCCCAGGCAGGCCTCGGCGGCTCCTCTGCCAAAACTCTAACTCCTGAATGATCTAGATTCTAGCGGGTCACTCTCTACACTCAGTGCAGACAAGCCTTCTGCATTCCTCGGCCTCTAAGAGTGCCAAGATAGATCATACAAGCCTAAGGGAAATAGTGTCCATTGCTGTCATGCATATTTTCCATACAGACATGACGCTCACACCCTGAGTGCATAAATTCTAATTTAGGAGACAGCGGCTTACATTTTCTCTCTGCTCTCCCATTAAGACTGTAGATAAGTCAGGTACGCAATGCAACCACTTTTACCTGGATGCAGGTTTTCATCTTGTAATAAATGCATGAATGAAAAGCGAACAACCTCAGACCCTGAACCTCAACCTGTTCAACACAGAGGTTGGCTTGATGTCCCACCGATGAAAAACTCCTGTGGCGTGAAGAACAACACATCAATTACTTCAAAATCACACCCACAGCCAGGAAGGGGAGCTGCCAGCAGGGATGGCAGGTGGACCGCGCCCCTCTTCAGGGATATTCCTTGCTGCTGTGGTTCCCCCACTGGCCTGGCACACAGTGTGAACACAGCATCCTGCAGAGTATATTAATTAAAGCGGCGAGCATCACTTTCTCTGGGCGTGAGCCTGATCCAGCACGAAATAACTCCACCCATTGCACGATGTCTGCCTCCAGCTTCATTCCGGGGATCCGAAAACCAAACGTTTCACAGTTCCAGGTATGGTTTCCTGAATGGAAAGGCTGTTGTAATAACTTAGTGGGTGTGTGAGCATCCCTCCTGGGAAAGGAATAACAGCTTCAGGAGTCACAGCTGAAGCTGACTGTTGACATTTACATAGCCGTGCACACGTGATAATCAAAGTCCCAACTCACCAGCTGCCCTTTCAGGAAGCACACCACTCTAGATTAAAAATAGAAGCTTTAGTTTTACAGTAGCTGGACAAAATATATGGGTAAGCAAAAAACAATTCTCTAGGTGCCCACTTTGGGTGAATGGATGAATAAAATAGAAAAAAAAACATTTTTTTAAAGAAATTAGGCATGAGTTAGAAATAAATGGAGGAAGAATGAAATGAGATTAAGACTGATGTTCACTCAAGCTTCCCCTGTGTGTCGACACATCTCTTTTGAGGTGTGCTGTAAACTGCGTGCTCACAAGGCAGGCATACACTGCCACCCTAAACAAACAACTGATCTACTGAACATTAACCCAGCCCAGTGAGATAAATGGAACTGAAATGAAGACCTAAACAGCTGCCCCCCACTTGTGGCAAAGGTATTAATAAGCCTACTCCGTTCAGCCACCGTAAATTTACTGTCGCAGTCAAGGGTTGAACAGAGTCAGATAAAAAAGCCAGTGTGTAGAACTGTATACACAGTGATCACACGACAAAGGTCAGATTTTCTTACAGGGATCACAGAGGTCACTGATGCATAAAGCCATACACTTTGTCAGTTACACATTCCATACAACTTTTCCGTTACGCTAACATTTTTAAATGAGTGCGGTACACATTTTATTATCTATGAATAACAAGGACTGTTTCAGAATGTTTGTGTTGTGTTTTTTCACACAAGTTACAGATAAGGATGATTCCTCTGTGAGGACAGATGGATGTGAAGATGATGAAACGGATGGTGTTCTGTTGTGAAGGGGGGGCGTTATCTGATGAGAAGATGTTGTGTGAAGCTGGAGCAGGGTTGCAGGGTTTACGCTGACAGGTGGTAGTAACCGGTTTTAACCGCGGTTTAAACCGCCTCGGCGCAAACAGGTTTGCATCACCAAAAGTGTCGTAAACTGGCAAAAACCCTTAAATATGCTAAATCAATGGTTAAAACACGTTTAAATATTAGAACGCCTTTACACGCATATTGAATCTCTTTCAAACCATAATGGAGCCATCTGGCATGGTTATACTGTCAGTTTTAGGATGTGACCACTTTTCATAGTCAAAAATTATTGTATGTTGCTTTGGTGCAAACATATTTCTCTAAAATCAGTATGACAAAAAGAGAAATGTATTTAACTGGATTTGAAAAGACTGACACTAATATCTCTCTATTATATTTTGGTTATTGAATCTGATATACAATGAATAAAATCTAATAATGTTTTGCTAAATACATGTGTTTGTTATCTATATAATTATATTATAATTACATTACATTCTGAATCTATGTTTTTGGTCCATTTTCACCAGTTAATGCCACTTTACTCCAGTTTACGCCTAGCGCAAAGTGGCGTAAACTGGCATAAACTGTATTTTTGCCAGTTTAAACCACGTGTCCTGGCGTAAACAGGTTTGCGCTGGCGTAAACCCAACCCTGCGCAGGAGTGAGAGGAAGAGGAGCGTGACTGAGGGATGAGATGAACCTACCTGAAGAATACATGTAGACATGAAAGAAAGGGGCGTTTAAGGAGGGAGAGAGAGAGAGAGAGAGACAGAGAAAGAATTGGATGCTTTTCCCTTGCTGGTAAAATTCATCGATTCCATTTGAACACGTTCCAACACCAGAGAACGATTCGTGACCAGAGTTTTTAATATCTATTGCAAATCATCTGCGCCAAATAAATATTTTATGAAATACTACTCCTGTAATCCCAACACCTCACAGGATCCTGTATGTATATATTTTTCCTCCATTTGAGCAATGTTTTTTGTGCATTATTATGCCCCGCCACAAAATCAAATCAATCTGCTAATGTGCTAATGACTACATGACTTAGCAGCAGCCTACTGAAGTAGCCAAAACCTCACCAGTTTTCAAACTTCAACACACAAATTTAAGACACCATTATCATCATCACTGTGCCAGAAGGTGACTCATTTTCCACAAGCAGTCTCCTTGACGAAACTGCTAAATCTTATCACGCGCTCGAGGCGAGCAGTGGTTTTACACGCCTTAACGTCTGCCGCTGGGTTTCAGTTCTGTTCGCATGGAAAGAGAACATCACTGCAACAACTTGGCAGTGCAAAAAGTGTGAGGAAAAACCACCCTGGTTAGCTTCGCTTTTGAGTCATTCCAGTGGTTAAATAAACCTAAAGTGGTTTGAAAAAGAAAAAAAAAAAAACACAAACCAAACCAATACGAAAAGGCGCTGGAAAAAAAACACATCTTAGTACGGATGAAGCTACACTACACTGCACAAACTAAAAACATTTACCTAAAAAACACCTCTGACTGTGTACCGTGAAGGTTGCCTGGGGGTAGGACCCAGCAGGCTAAACCGCAGCACAAGTTGGAGGCTGTATCACTCTCAGGACTCTCAGCCCTTAACATTCCTGAGACCCTCACAAAACGGGTGTCCCGATAAACAAAGGTGTCAGTGAAACACGGCACCACAGAGGATCTGAGCCAGCTGACTCCATCGTCATCTGCTAGAAGTCCACAAATCTGCAACAGTGTGATGACGGTCATAAACCGGAATGATCGAGAACGGGACTCAGTTACACTGGCTCAGTCATGTGGTGCCAAAATAGAAGAGCTGCGGTCCAAACTGCACACCAGACACCATTAAAAGAACTTTACACTTAGCACAAATCTGACGCATAAATGAAAAGCAGTGCCAGGAGATGAAAGAGGACACATTACCAGTAAGCCTGGTGGCTCAATGGGTAGAACATCAGGCTAGAATACATAAATTTCCTGGTTCAAACCCCAGCGCAGCCAGCAGTTACGTCCTTGAGCAAGACACCAAGCGCTTGCTCATTGTAACCCGTATGTGACGTGTAAGTTGCTTTAGAAACAAATGAATGTGACCGTTTGGACCAGCAAGCATAAATAAACATTTAAATAATTCAAGAGGTGCAACAGTGTGTAAATCTGAAAGGATTATAGACTTGGGGACATGGATTTAATGCACTCGAAGACAATACTGTTACGTAGTTAATACCTCTTCCTACAATGTGTACAACTTTATTCCCATCTTGCTGTTTTCGTACCTCTTTAAGCATTTCCATTATTTTAAAGCATAAAACATTGAAAAACAGTTCTAATGTTACAGGACAAAACCATGGAAAATCAGCAACTGCAAATGCAATGAGCTGTTTGCAAACATGTCTCCTCATTTAAATGTGTGACATGTTAAATGCAAACACAATAAAAGTCAGGAACAGCATGTTTTGTGTTCACATTTCTTAACAACTAACTTGTCACTTGTGTATGTAATATATGCACATCAGTGCGGTTTACCCTCATTGCAGACACTGACAGATCAGATATGGTGGAACTCTTCCATCATGTGGATTCTAGGGGACAAAAACTGCCACAGTAGCCCACAACAATGAATCAGTTGTCTGCGTCAACTTCTGCTCATCAGCAACATAATGGAGATCGTTGTGTTAAGTGGTCAACGCCACTGAACGCTATTCTTAGCACATAGCATCTGTCACTACATGAAAATTTCTGTAGTTTCAGGTTCAACGTTATTTTGAGTTCCACAAGAGCTATGCATGCAGATACATTAGCAGCTAGCTTCTGCTTAGTGTCCAATTGATGGGGTGGGTGATATGGCCAAAATATCACATCACAATATTTTTGGTTAGAATCACGATTCACAAAACAATCATTCATAATTTCATTTGCCACACCGCTTCATCTAATTCAGGGTCGCAGGAGGCCTGGAGCCCATTCCAGGAAACTCAGGGCACAGGGCAGGGGAACAGTCTGGATGGTATGCCAACCCATCACAGGACACAAATACACACACTGGCACACACTACGGGCAATTTAGAAACACCAATCAATCTAACACACATATCTTTGGCCTGTGGGAGAAAACCAGAGAGCACCCACCAAGCACAGGGAGAACATGCAAATTCCATGTGCAAAGACCCGAGGCGAGGATCGAATCCCCATCCACGTGCGAGGTGACAATGCCAACCACCATGCTACCTGATTCACGAAACTTTTGTTTTATTTACAAATGCATTCAACCAAACTGAGTTATGTGGTAATGTTAATTGACCACTTCACCAGCAATTCTATCCTTACAAGAAACATTGCTTGTAGTATTACAATAAAACTTAATACATGTAAAATACCTACAAACAAACTGACTCATAACGAAAGTGCTTTTTATTTGGTTGTAATTCAGTCAGTAAGACTTTCTGCTTCTATCTGGTTACCCCAGAATGTTGAAGATGGTGTGGCTGAGAAACATGTGCTTGTATGTTCACAGTCAGACTTCCTCATCCTGTTTGGAGTGCTTTTGTTTCAAGTGGTTAAAAAGATTGTTTCCACCTGTTGTACAAACAGCATCTTTGCAATGTTTACAAACTGCATGAGAGTGTTCCACATCGGATTCCCCAAATCCAACCCATTTCCACGCAATCAAAATAGCAACTTTTTCTGGAGCCAGTCCTTCATGCCACGCTGTTTATGGATCATGTGCTGTTTACTTTCGCGTGACGAGTACAATATATTACCAGTCTGATGGTATATAAATATAAATTTAGTTTAAGATCTAGGCGCTTAAACTAAGATCCATGAAGACAGACATTGAGAAAGAAGTGATGTATACAGACAGCGCATGGATATTATGCTGGCTGAGACTGGTTTGTTTCACATCGACCTGTTTTTGCTGTAGTTCTGTTGTAACCTCTGAACATGCAGGCTTCACATGATAAGCACTTATTAGTTTGTTCTGTCTTCATATTAATTACGTATGGCGTTGTATCACGGTTCTTGTGATAACTCTCAACCACATATGGTTGACACAATTGCAACCAGTCTCAATAAAATATAGTCATATCACCCACCGTCGCCATGTGAGCAAATCACACTTGGGGAAAGAGACCGTCCTAACGTTTCAAAGCTCACCTGCATTTTCACACTGAGTGACGTCAAGGTGTGTCAGCTGCAGATTGGACAGTGGCATATCATCAAAGGACCGGGGATCGAAACGGCTCACACCAACACCGTGTCAGAGGGTCCATGAACATGTGGGGGCCCAGACAGGCATGCCTGCTATTCCCCCTGTTTGGCCCTGCCAGAAGGCCCATTTGCTACAGATGCACTGAGTCATTTCTGCACATTTCAAAACAGCTACATATTTACATATTTTAAAACTGAAAAAAACCCACGGCCCTGCAAAAGGAGAAGCGGATAATGTACGTATGCACATAAGTAAAACCAGAAAAAAACCATCAAGACTAAAGTACAAAATACATAATTACACAGCTATTTATGTACTTCACGTTTCTGTGCTGTATTCATATGTCAGCCTATAACGTTTATGCATTTTCTTACCCTTCTGTGGGGGGGGCTGAGATAATATGCTACACATCACTATTTCTGTATGATCTGCAACCCTAGTGTACTAATTCTGTTCTGAAACGCCAAATCACGGGGCACTGAAGGATGCCTTCACCGTCACGCAGGTTGGAGTATTTTGGTTGTAAAGTCAGTAAAGGAAGCCCATCACCTTCACAAAGGAGTGGAGAAATCAGCCATGAATGATGAAAAGCAGATGATAAAAACTCAGTACAGGGATCCCTCACAGCCCTGAGCTGCAGCCCCTTCTCTGAATGAGTACGGTATTTGGGGCAGCACTTGGGTGATTCTAAAGCAATTTAACCAGACCTGAAAAGATTCTGAGCTAAACAGAAGAATAACTCATATCAAAAACCGAAAAGTGAGTGCAAAGGCCTCCTCCGCGTGGAGGTTCACTTTGCACACCGCACTGCAAAAAAGAGAGGCGAGGTGTGCCTGCAGCAAACCGGCTCCTGTACTCACTGCTGTTTGTGGGTTAGCTCCTGCTCCTTGGAGACGAGGTCCTGCTTGAGGCTGGCCAGCATCTCCACGGAGACGTCCACCTGGCGAGACAGCTCCGTGGCCTTGTCCTCCAGGTCCTGCTTTTCCTGGCTGAGCCGCACGCTCTCCTGCTTGGCCTTCTCCAACTCCGAGCTCTTCTTCTCCAGCTCAGCCTGCAGCCGGCCCACGCGGGCCGCAATCTTCTGCTCCACCTCCTCCGAGAGCTTCTCCAGCCGCTCGTCCAGCTCCAGTTTCTCCAGTGCCCGCGCGCGGAAGCGGGCCAGCCCTTCCTCGTAGGCTGCCTCCACGGCGCTGGCAGCCACGTTGGCGGCAACGGCAACAGCAGTGCTGGGCGCACCTGTGCCGGAGTTGCCCGAGCTCATGGCTTTCTTGATGAAGATCTCGCTCAGGGGGATCTCTACATTGGGGATGTAGCGGGCTGCAGCGGCCGTGGCGGCGGCCGCGAGGCCCAGGTCCTCCGGGTGCGGGAGATCGTAGGGCGAGCGCGGCTCCTTGGGATCGCCGCGGTGCCCGTGGGCAGAGCCGAGCAGGGGCCCGTCGCTCACCAAGGGTACGAGGGCAGCTGCGTCACACACGCTGTTGGACTTGGAGAGCACGTAGAGGGTCTCGTAGGTGTGGCTGTACTCCAGGTGCGCACGGAGGGAGGCCAGGCTCCGAAAGCGCTTGTGGTCCCCGCAGCGAGGGCAGCGGTACGGCAGCTCGAGGGAGGCCATCCCGCACTCACGCGCCGCCGCGCCGCCCACACGCCAGCGCGCCTGCCGGGCACCGGGCCATGACTCTCATTGTGAATGATAGGCAGCTGCCAGGCCGAGACTTGGAATACAGTGTCCATGCATTTTAGAGAGGCACTTGCACACACACATGCACACACACACACACGCACAACTGAATACACACACAGACACACACACACACACACACACACACACACACACACACACGACCCTCAAGAGTCCACTTAAGAGCTCCCTCTTTCTCAGAGCCGCCGCTTGCCTCTTCTTCACAACATCTGGCCTCTTCCTCCTGAAAGACAGAGGAAGAGGAAGAAGTTCAGAGCATTTACAAATAAATGTGCAAGCACAGCTTAGCTGTTTGGAAGGCCTTTTAGCACAGAAGCTTATTTAGTCATCCTACAATTTATATTGTTTTTAAATACGAGCACAGCTTGAGAGATGGCTAAACCAAACAGAATGTCTTCTTTTAAAAATAGCTCAGCTCAGATGAAAAAGAAGAACAGACAAAAATCTTGATGCGCTGCGGGCCTTTCCAAAAATAAAAAAAAAAAAACTCAAGATCCAAGCTCCAAACAACACCTTTCTTTTTGTTTTCAGAGGCAGCGTTGAGCGCCTGGTTGTGTTTTTTGTGACAGTGACGCTACTGAGCTATAAACAGATGTGAAAACCGGAAACCTGAGTTTCCATAAAGAACCAGACAGCGTGGAATAGAGGGAGTTGGGCAGCAGCCTCTAAATCTCTTCTCCTTCACATTGCACTGTTTTATACGCTGCCCGATTTTAATAGCCCATTTTATAGCTTAGCAGATGATGCAAGGCACGGCATTTCCCCAGCCTTGTTATGGAAGAAACTGTGCTGTAACCATCAGAGACTGAGGCAGTGAATGGCTCACACCAAAGAGCCATGGCTGTCTCTACTAAGTGGAAGATCACGCTTTACACTGGCCCGTTTTCAAATGCTGCGTCCACTAGGCGTAGCACTAGTCATGGTATTCGCATGGCACGAGGTTCACTTGCTAATTCCGTTACGCAGCGTGTGCCTGGGGCTCTGCAAACCTGCAAACGGGCAGCCTCCTCCGTGCGTGCGTGCAGGACAGTACATGCCATTTGCTGAGCAACTTGATTCGAACACCACGTGTTTAAGGAACATTCCTGAGAGCGTAGCAGGTATCCTAATACCCTTCAGAAATGTCACATGGCAGATATTGTCCTCCATGTCACTGTCTTGCATGCGTCCCTAGTGCTCACACACATGCAGCCAGTCACAAATAATGCGACTGAAGCTACCTACAGAGTTTATTTAAACAACTCCAGTTTTTCAGCGTTCTGCTCTCTGAACCAAACAACATGACTACTGTCATGGTCACGTGACCGGTCGTCCACAGCCGGGATCAACCATGTGCTGCTTTGGGGAAGAAAGGGGAGGGTTCTACTTTGACAGCAGACAAGTGACCATTAATTAAGTAGCCTCATATTCTGCAAGCAATTAATTACACGATGTGGCGGCACCAAGCAGTGCTTGACGGGACCACAGAAGCACTCGTGTGCAGTCACCTCAGGGGTCCGGGAAGCCCCTGCTGAGAGCGGACGTCACACGGTCCCAGCAGGAGGACACGAGATACACGCCTGGGCCCTGAGCTGAGCCACGGAGCCGACAGAGACGCAGCTCAGCCCTCTGCAGGAATGTGGGCTCTGTCGTCACGCAGCCAGAAACAAAAAAAAAAAAAACAGCTGGAAAAATCAGGCCAGCGCTCAGCAACGTGCATCCCGACCAGATGATATTACAGGGCTGTTATTATAATGGTATTAAGGGCAGCGACTGCTGAGCATTTCCACATAAACACCTATCTGAAAGATCCTTTCCATCTCACTCGTTTGCTAAAGGCTTTTTTTTTTCGTGCTGCGCCCGTTTGTTTAACACACTGAAGCCTAAGGTGAAAGTTATGACAAGCTGTCTGGTTTGATGAAGAGAAGGTCATATCAGTAGACACCTCATCTTCCTGCTCAGGAAAATAGCGAGCTTGAAAGACAAGAAGCCTGTCGATAATAATCTGCACAGTTTCACATATTATCTGTGTTTTCAGCAGCAGTCCCTGAGCTTCATATTGTACTAATGCTATATCCAAATGTGTCATCAGTAATTTAATAACATAAGATGTGAGTGTCAATTTTGCCATTAGGCTCTGCTAGACAACCAAATAAGTACAAGTGTTCCACTGCAGTGAGAGGCCTGGCCTCTCCAGAGGAGTGCACCTGCAACCTGACGTCACGGCCGTAAAGGCTTCTCGAGAAACCTTACACGGACAAAAGTTACACGGACCAGAAAAGTAAGTCCATGTGGCACAGTGAGCCAAGCCAGCAGTGCGAGGTCACCGCTAAACCAGACAGAACCACAGCAGTCCCAAACAACGCCATGGGTTAACCAAATGTGTGGAGCAAAGGCACGTGGGAAAGGTACATGGGGTCACTCAGTTAATCTGGGAGGATTCAGCCACCTTAGGGGCAGGAGTAAAGGGAACATATCACATTTTCGTATGCAAAAGTCATCACTTCCTCTTCCTGTCACTCACTGCTGTCCACACACACACACACACACACACACACACACACACACACAACATGAAAAATCTGAACATGTTTTCCACGGCAACCTTTCAAAAGTTCAGAGAACTCCAAATACAGGCTCTCAGTGAAGACATGAACAGTGCACTGTGAACATTAAGAAATAAAGTGCAGCCTTCTGGGAAATGGTTTTCAAAGCAAACCACACACTGAAGCCAAACCTTTGGAGTGCAATATTGCACACAAGCAAGGAATGCCAGATGGGTATTGGCTTCTGTTCATATCACATGATCCAACCAGGTTCTCTGGCACAGATGTCTCCCCCCACTAACTGAAGAGGAAAGAGTGTAGCCCCCCACTCTCATCTCAGCCAAGGACGCAGCTGCTCCGCTTGGTGTTCTACTCAACATCCCGTAACCATGGCAACATCACCACTGACAAAGAAACATTGCTCCTTAAGCCTCATCTTGCTGTCCTGAAAATGACAAACTGGATGTTTCCAAGCCAACGATAAACATATGACCCTCAGCCTATGGACAGCTTCCTGCCAGGCACTCAGAATCTATTTAAAATCTCCCAATCACATGATTGCCAAAACTCCATGAGCATTGCTTGTCCGTGGCTCAAGTTTGTGAACTGAATGCTTACAAACAGGGTCTTTGTGAAAAATCATGTCTATGTGACTCTAGAAAAGGCTTCATGTGACTGGCCTAGCATTTCTGGCTCTACGTCACAAAAAACCATGACATGATTTACATCATGGTCATTTGCTGCATGAAAGGTTTAGAGGAACTGAGCAGTTATAAACTCACATCAAGACATACTTTCATTCTTTTTCATTCACTAAAAGATGCACTACGACAATGTGAAAATTATCTTTAACCAGTGCTCAGGTCAAAACTGCTCTTTCGCCAAAGGGTATTTAATCAGAAAAACACCTTTGTGTTTGTCCAGAAACTAGAATGTGACAATTGTGGCCACACGGCCCATGACAAAACAAACCAGTTGTATCAAGGAGGTCGCCCCTGAGAGACCACTGCAACCATGGCTTCATCTCTGATCCGCATTACTCTCACATGAGACAACAAGGGGACCTCTACCTCGCTTGTCATTGTGAACACATGGAGCAGAGCATGGCAATTACAAAGAAAAGCCTGTCCTCGGCACACTGCGTGTATAGAACCGGTCTGTATAACTACCTCTGAAACAAAAAGAAGCAGCCAGAAGTGGGTGGAAAGGTGGAAGACAATTATGGCACCAGGACAGAGGAGCTAGAGAAGGAGGAGGTTCTCCAACCCCAAAAGGGGTATCAGGGAGCCGAATGAGTGGGTGGGCACCAGCATTTGACAGGGAGGGGGGCATCCGCAGTGTGGTCCCACTCACGAGAGGAAGTGTCACAAGAGACTGAGACCGGAACAAAACACGTTTGGCCATTAAGGTTTGCCTCACTGGCGCCACATGGCCACACATCGGCATGTGGTTCATTACACGCTCCCATGTGAGAACAAACTCCTCACCACTTTAAAATCATTATGTTCCTCTGACATTACACCTTCCCTTGGGAGGACGCATTTGAAATTGGCTTGGCACAAACTGGGTCCCTGCTACATTCCCTCTTCAGCCTAGTGTAATCAGGGACAAAACACGTGGCCCCATGAAAGGAATCCCACTTTACGTTCACTCCAGGTAACTGGAGACATGCATATTGAGCTGGCAGACAAAAAAGCCTGCTGTCAATCAAGACGACACTAAATTCTTCCCAGTAGGTGTTTTCTTTGGATACCAAAAGACACAAAAAACCTTCTTGTGGTCAAACCTTCATACTCTGGTGCCAGGACAGATCAAATACATGGAAAGATACCCAGACTCTTAATTATGGGTGTACCTACAACTAACTGATAAAAAGTTTGATAAAATCATCTTAAACAACATTCCAGCCATATTTATATCTCCAGTATGCTACTTACCACAAACTCATCACACACTGTAACAACCTTACATTCACAATAAAAACTTGTACGTTTTTATTGAGTGTGTATTCACCAAGCATACAACTCAAGTCTTTAGAGTAGACCCAGATCTGGACTGATGTAAGTGTTTGGCACACAAGCATTCATGGCCCTTTGGAATCAATTTCTTCCAACAACCATTTGTTCCTCTTGTACAAGCACAAAGCCAGAGGGCTCTACTCACTGCATCATTTGATATGGATAAAAATGCAAAAAGGTAAAAAAAATATTTATTTATTTATTTATTTATATATGTTTATAAGTAAAAGACAACATTAAAAATCGTCATGTATTTTGTGTATTACTACTGTATATTAATGGCCAAAAGGAATTCTGTATGGGACCATTTTGATCAAGATAATTGTGGTACAATGTAAGCTGTTGTGCAGCACTGAAATTCACAGATGTTACATCTTTGATGCAACAACACATCAGCAATAAACATCTGCAGGATCTGATGGTGAAAGGACAGTCAGCCCCTCCCTCCACAGCGAATAGCAAAACAACACAAAACATTAACAACGAAAAAAGGGACTGTTGTAGACATTGCCAGTGTGAGCAGACATAAGATGGCCAATGAGCAGGAAAATAAATTAGCTTTTTCTGCTGGGAAAAAGCTACTTTTGTGAGGTAGATAATGTGAAAAATGAACCGGATAATTGTTTGTGTGACATCTCACCACTTCTGGACGTGTATCCTCTACAGTGGTGGAAAATAAACGCTGAGACTATTTAGGCATACCCAAGATCTCACTGCCTTCAGAACGGCTATTCTGCACTGCTGGTGTGAAAGTAAATAGACTTTGTTAAAAAAGAACAAAAACAATATTTTTTACCTCCAACACAGACATGTTAAAAGTAGCATAGACTAAACTGTTGGTTGCTGCAGGAGCTGTATAAAAGTGTTACAGTACGAGTAAGAGCATTAAAAAATATAACTGGCTTCTAAATGGACTTTTACTGAGTCATATGCATGATTGTAGTTTTGTCAGTTAACCTGTTAATCATCGATTATTGACGATCAGCTGTCAATCAAAAGAATCTTCTAAAATTTGCATCCCTAATGTGCGTGTATACATTGTACATAGCCAGTTCCTGGCTTACATAATTCATGAGTTCTGCAACTCATTATGAACTTCCCCACCTGATATGGCAAAACCAACTTCTTCATTTTCCCCTCTAAATCAACTGCAGCACTTTTACAAGTTTGCTCTTTTTTCTCTTCGGGTCCACGTTGACTACACGTCACGGAGTCAAATGTGAAATATTCAGAAATTTCTTGTGTAAGGATGAATTTGTGTGTGTTGGAATTACACATCTACTGTAAATTTCATTAAGTTCCCAAGTGGCATTTTCCACATGGGTGACAAGATCTGTGTTTTAAGACACCTTCTTTTGAATGCTACAACCAGGAGCGTGGCACACTTTGTCAAAGTGACAACTGCAAAACAGCAGGGTCCACTCAGAGTGGTACACAATGAGAATGCCCTTAAGCAGGACAGACCTGCATGTTGCCTCAGACATGGGCAGGCACCAACCACAGGGACATCTGCATACCCACTCAACATGCAGGGACATGTATTTATAATTTTACAGTACTTTATTAATCCCAGAGGGAAATAGCTTGCAGCTGTATATATATATTTATGGGGAGGGGGGCAGACAGACAGTCAGCGCCTCTCACGAGCTGCTGTACACTCTGAGCTGGGAATAAGGTGTTAAAGAAGCTGTGAAGTCTCTATATCACTGCCTGACATACACCAGTGGACCATAACATTGTGACCACCCACCTAATATTTAGTAGTTCCCCCTTTTGCCGCCAAAACAGCCCTAACCCATCAAGGCAGGGACTCCTCTAGACCTCTGAAGGTATGCTGAGGCATCTGGCACCAAGCCGTCAATAGCAGATCCTTTAAGTTCTGTAAATTGTGAAGTGGGACCTCCGTGGATCGGACGTGTTCTTCCCACACATCCCATGCTCAACTGGATTGTTATCTGGGGAATGTGGAGGCCAAGTCAACAACCCAAACTCATTGTTGTGTTCCTCAAATCATTCTTGAACCATTTTTGCAGTGTGGCAGGGTGCATTATCCTGCTGAAATAGCCCACTGCCATAAGGGAGTACCGTTTCCATGAAGGGGTGTACTTGGTCAGCTTTACGTTTATGTAGGTGGTACATGTCAAAGTCACATCCACATGAATGGCAGGACCCAAGGTTTCCCAGCAGAACATTGCCCAAAGCATCACACAGCCTCTGACAATTTGCCTTCTTCCCAAAGTGCATCCTGGTGCCATGTCTTCGCTAGGTAAGCGACACACGCACCTGGCCATCCATGATGTTAAAGAAAACATGATTCATCAGACCAGGCCACCTTCTTCCATTTCTCTGTGGTCCAGTTCTGATGTTCACATGCCCAATGTAGGCACTTTTGTTAGTGGACACAGGTCACTATGGGCCCACTGACCACTCTGTGGCTACAGAGCCGCATATGCAACAACTGCGATGCACTGTATTTTCTGATATCTTTCTATCGGAACCAGCATTAACATTTTCAGCAATTTAAGCTTATTTAGCTTTTCTATTGGATTGGACTACATTGTCCAGCTTTCACTCCCCATGTGCATCAGTGAGTCTTGGCCGCCAATGACCTGTCAACGGTTCACTGGTTTTCCTTCCTTGGACCACTTTTGGTAGGTCCTGGCCACTGCAGACTGAGAACATCCCACAACAGCTGCAGTTTTGAAGTTGCTCTGGCCTAGTCATCTAGGCATCACAATTTGGCCCTTGTCAAAGTTGCTCAAATCCTAACACTTTCCCATTTCTTATGCTTCCAACACATCAACTTCAGAGAGAAAATGTTCACTTGCTACCTAATATATATCACCCACTTCCAGGTGCCGTTGTAACGAGATAATCAATATCATTCACTTCACCTGTCATAATGTTATAGCTGATCAGTGAAAATGCACCAGGAAGAACAGAAGGCCTCAAGCTGGTTGTCACATTAATGACCGTTCAGAGAGAAAAAGACTCACTCTGGAGCCAGCGGCACCCTTCTCATGTGACCAGCCCTGCCCTGACAAGGTAAAGGTGATGCAGAAAAAGAGGTTTCACAACATAGATGGACTTCTGCATCCGCATTCTGGCACATGTGTGCTGAAACCTGAACACCAACACTGCAGCATAGTAAATTACACAGTGGAGCACCCTTCAATGTGCCAGAAGATTGTCAAAGATATCAAACACAGTCACATTCCAACAGCAACTCCCAAAATCCCCCCCCAACTGAATCTCGTCGTCTATTCAGGCTTTATAGTCAGTAATCAATGCTAACATTGTATCCTCACATTAGCCAACTCTGAAAGGAAAAAAAAACACATTATGCCAAAGTCTGGTATTGACATTGCAATGGAGTACTCTGAAACAACATTAAGTTATAATGCTAGAAAAAAAACCACAGCAAGGAATTACACAAAGATACTATAGAGTCACTTACCATCTTTCACTCTCAGTACGCATTTTGATGGCTACTCATTACACAACTGTTACTCTGCTCCAAGTGTATGAACTGTATGTACACGGTTGTTCACTGGGACTGTGATTAATAATACGCTTATAAAATTAGTCGTTTTGATAAGGTATGTATCGTGCTCATGCTGGAAACAGTGTACTGATTGTCAGAACATTCATAGGATAAATTAAAAATGAAAACTGACTACAAATGTGAAATGTCTTTGCTACTGTGATATAAGGTAGACTCCATAGCTGTATTCTCCTAGATAAATAACCAAGTTAATACAAATATTAGCTGATTAACAGACAGCAAAAGGAGGAGCAAAAATATTATATGTCCATTGTATCCTCAAATTGTGAGGACACCACACAGGAGTTCAGAGATCTGTGTGCTAGTCAGGACCCAATACTAGCCACTGTATCACTTCAGTCCATGGTCGATCCTGGCAAAGGAAGAAGAACTGACATTAATGGCAAAGGCATTGCTCCCTTAGCATAGCCTGTTATTCAAAGCATGTCACAGAAAAAAAAATGTAGTCTCCAGTGTCCTAATAAAGTATGCATTGACACAGAGTTTCCTTCACTGAATATTTTTCCAAGGTCCTTAAAATAACTCTCCTCCTTTTCGACAAATTTGGCATATATTGAAATGCATAAAGGTCTACTGGAAAATCTCCAGACGCACAGATCTTTGAGGTGCCAGAGACTGTGACTGACCGAATTTTACCATTTTGGCACAGATCCAACTTCCTTCTATTTATTTAACGCACACGGGCCAACGCTGTCTGCCAAACAGTCCTGGAAGACCACTGTGTCACTCCTTCACTTCAGTGCATGGCTGAAATGCATTACGTGGCCAACAAATGTCATTCCCTGCACTGGAAATGCAAAGGGAAGAAAGCTCCTCCCACCCATCTGTTGACATTCAAGAAATTGTTTCTTTGAAATATTATTTACGTTTTCCAAGAGTGAAAGCTGTACTGCAAGGGCACATTTTCTGACTTTTGCTGCAGCCTACACAGCACATGGCTCCTCTCTCTCATTGCCAGAGTTCTAACTTATTTAGAACATATTCTATCAGCTAGGGGAAATCGGCGCACACATTCACAAGCCTCCATTCCTCTCTGGCAAAACTTCATTAGGATTATCAACAGGAGATCATCAGAAGTATACAAAGCAACTCCAATAATCAACGTCCTGTTTCGATTTCCATTATTAATAAAGCCCATCTTCTTTATGGTAATTTACCAAACGCACTTACTTCAAAAAGTCCATTATCCAAAACCACGCTATATGTGAGTACAGCAGATCACCTGTGCTTTGTGCTACTGTGACTGGTAGCTATAACATGCCCACATATTAACCCTTTGATTTCCCCTTTTTGTTTAGCTCAAAAATTAAGCACGAATATGCACCATAATGCTATTTTTCTAACAAATTCTTTAAACAAAATATAAATAAATTCTATTGTAAATGACTCCAACTGGTGCCCTGTGGTGGGTTGGTGCCCTGTCCAGAGTGTCCCCTGCCCTGCGCCCTGTGCTTCCTGGGGTGGGCTCCAGGCTTCCACTGACCCTGAATTGAATAAGGTGGTTAAGGGAATGGATGGATGGATAGATGGATGGACTCCAACTGGAGTTACCAGGAATTGAAGATTAAAAAATCAAGCTTCATAATGCAATTTTATATATAATAAAACAGCTTTTATAATTGTTTACGGTACAAACTAAGAATCTCCTAGTACTCAACCACTCAATCTCACATGAATGAATTATAGCTCATCATCTGTATTTTATCCTACCTATAGCCCTGAGACGCTGTTTTATATAAAAATGGTTTTGTCTGCGTCTGCTTCTCGCGTACACACAAGTTGGACACCTAGTCGTGTGAGTCTGCCGTAATTTTCCACGTTTTCTTCTTGTGCACAGCTGGGCATGGGTTTGACTGAACGCACGTGATTCTCTGCGGTGGATTAAAGACAAAACCCTGTCGGAGCATTTTGACAGCAGGAGGAGTATATACAAAATGTCTACGTTTAATAGCTCCCCACGACACTATTCCTAGATTTTTGTGTCATCAGTTCGATTTCGAGAAACAAAATGTAGGCTATTTCATCACCTCTCTCGCCGTCGTCATTATCATCCTCATCATCATTTTCACAACATCCTACCCTCTTATATACATATCTCTGATTTATCTTATTCTTTAACTGCTACTACGATGTGCTAACTATAAATTTACATTATTTTATTCACTATATAGCAATAAAAATCTAAGGCACTATACGTTGTAATTTACAGGTGCCACTTTAATGTCGTTTGGGTAAATTATACATCACACAGCTAGCCTAATTTTCTTGCGCAACACCTACCTTCTATCCCAGGATAGCGGTTAGCAAGCTGGCTGTCTCGAAAGCAAACGTTTAAATGGCCACGTTTAGTGTTTCAGAGTTATGGTGGGCAACATTCAGACATGGTACCCAAACCAGAACGAAATCAGAACCACCGAACCTTCTGTCAGGCGCTCCCCCGGCGGCGGTACTGATTGTGGAAACCAAATTAGGCCAGTGGCTTTAACCCACACTGCAGTCCCGCTAAGCTACCTGTTAAAGCAAGTTATTGATTAAGCGCCACTCTCAACAGAATTTCGATTAAAAGTCGATTGTAAATTATAATGATATTAGTCGATGCACGATTGTACTGTGAAATCCTGTCCTCACGAGCTATATCCTTCCTACCACATGTCATTCCGTTATCTTAGTAACAGTTAAATGCACTGTGCATTTGTCAAGAATTTCGTTATGAACCCTTTATAATGTATTCGCAACAACTCCCAGCGAAACGTGCAGGATGTCAGCATCGCAAAAGCAAAAGTGCATTGTAGCATCATCTGCCTTAACCTAGCGTTTACACCATTTTCTTGAAGCGCAAGCTATCATTACTGGGGGAAAAATGTAGCCAGTATTCAGAATATTACTCTGTATGTTTTGCTTTTGTTGGTTTTGCAAAACACCTTTAACCATAATCCACGTAAATGCGTTAAAGAAGGAGCGTTTCTCACCTGGTAATTTTTTCCCCATTTCTGTCTCGAGCCAAGGAACCTCTCCGTTGTTGACGTCACGCGCTCTACTCTGCAGCAGAACGCTGCCCGGCACGCGCCCGAAGCCTTTCGGCTCCGCTGGTAGAGTAATGAATAGGGGAGTGCTCCCGTGCGGGAGATTTCTCAAGAAATCTGCTACATGACAGGCGTCCTAGTGTTAACCTGTTAAATACTTGTCCGATTTGCCAGCTGTTACTTATTGTTAGGAAGGATATCTTGGACGGATCGTAGCGTCAAATACAGCCTCTGTATTTCAATGTTAAAACATAACTGCAGGGTAAAATACCTTGCTTCACACACAAAATATTCAGGTGTGAGTTGCAGTGAAGGATTCTCCGATTAATGTTGTGTGGCTTTCTTTACAAAAATGTATAAGACGATATAAAATTAGTAACTTATTATATTTACGTTAGGAACATGGATCACTGTTTGAAATGAACGCATGAACAAATACATTAGCGAACACTCGTATATACCCTTAAAACTAAATGAGAATCATGTGTAATTTGTCTTAAAAAATAATCTTATGTTTAATAGGTTGACAGAAAGTGGACAAGAGTTTGCTGTGCACAGTAGTCCTGAGTCTTCTCGCCACATACTGGCCCAGGATACTGACCATCTCGCGGACTAAATAATTAAATATCAAACCTGCTGTTAAATTTTCAGCGTATGCATAGGAAATGAAATGAACTAATAGCGAATCTAAAAATTTCACCGTAGGATATATAGATCCATTTGTTTGCAGAGCAAGATAGACACAGGGCAGGGTCAAGCAGTGCAATAAGACAGTTAAACTTCGCTGAAGACTTAATGTTCATGAAAAAAGGATAATGACTATGGAAATGTCTTTAAAGCATGCGCGTTAAAAGAATTGCTAACTTTGCTGCCAAACGGCAACTCACGCCAGCGCACGTGGTCACGTATGACTTTTTTTTCCCTCTGGTGACAGAGTTTGATTTTACGTAGTGGATCATAAAGGTTCAAAAGAGCCTCTGTGACAGAATAAACTGGAAAATGAGCCAGTGTTGCTTTTCGAGATTCTCATTAACGGTTTTTTGTGTTTTTGTATAGTTAGGTAGGATTAAAGACGGCCGATTCAGTTGACTTTCTTGAAAGGATATATGTTTTGAATCTGATACCGTGAGTCTATCTGGTAATTACATTATCAAATAAATTTAGGTGGTATCTATGTATAGGTTTCATGGCAAAGGTGAACCTCAGCTCCCAGAAAGTGTAAATGTCATCGTTAATTACAGGAGACATCAAGGAGTGAAAATCATGTGATGAGGCCGCATAAAAAAAACATTTTGGAGGTTCAAACACAAACCAACAGGTGGTCTGACACCTCATGGTAACACGGTTAAATTTCTCTAGCTTTCTAACATACAGGTACATCAGAAGAATATATAAAATGAGCCATTTTTGCTCTTAATGAGGGCTTACATAATGATTGTTTCTTTTTATAATACCCTAACATTTATCATTCAACATCTATGAACTTGTGCTGTTGCCTTTAATCAATTTAATTTCAAAATATATTCAGTTATATTAGGTGCACATACCTAAGATCGGGTAGGACACCCTTTTGCCTCAGAACATCTTTAAATTGTCACTACAAAAATCATATGTGGAGCTGGATACATTGCTATTGGATTTTGGCACAGGGCCACCAAACTCAAATGTATCATGCTAGGTTTTGTATTTCTAGGTTCCCTGTCTTGTCTAGTATGTGGGATTTATATGTCCAACTCTTGTTCTGATTTACACAATTTTCTAAGTGTTTGCAACTGTCCTGGTTCTTGTTTGTCCCTTATTTAAAGCCTGTATCTCCCTCAGTCCCAGGTCGGTTATTGCAGGTCTCCATGCCTATGTTTGTTTGCTATCTGTGTTAGTACTTTATTGTTATTGCCCATCTGTGTAATACCTGTTTGCCTACCTTCCATTCCCAGTGTTTTGCATTCTCATCAAGTCATCCCTAACATAAAGCCTTTTACACTTAGACTTTCTCTGCCTCCATGTTTTCCAGAAGATATCGGAAAGGGGCTCCACTGAGCTGAGATCTGGGGACTTTGCGGATCCTGGAAGCACCTTAAGACGTGCATTGTGACACAGTATGTTATTTTCCTGGGCACATGGACTGTGTCATGATGAGCCTCATGAAGAAAAGGGTGCAAGAATGGTGAGAGAACAAGTCAATGTGTAACTGTGTGAAATGAACACAAGAAAACTGGGAATGTAGGCAAGACACAAAAACGCTGACTCGGCTAAGAAGAGACGCTAGCTAAATAAGGCAACTAAATAACACAGACGAAGGTACCAATAGACAAAACTACATCAAGATAAGGATTACCTCAGAAACATATCCTGGAAAACTCAAGAGGATGGAGAATGACTGCTGTCTGAGCACTGAGTGACATCGTAACTGTACTTAAATGAATTTACTGAGACACAAATGCTGCTGTAGGTCACAGCAGTTATGACAATCGACAGGCTGGAACCATGGAGTGATGCACCTAGTCATAAACATGCTTAGCTACAGAATGGCATTCAAAAGATACACAGTATTGAGTTTTAAGGTCTTACTGACAACAGCCCAATGGAATTTATTGTGGCTTTCTACTACTGAAGCCCTTGTCTACTTCACAGTTTGAGCTGTGTATTCAGATATGCTCTTCTGCATAGTGTTACACTGAGCTGTTATCTTAAACAAATCTGGCCATTTGCCTTTGGGATTTCTCCTTCAACCAATGAACTGCCACTGATTATATGTTTGTGTGTGTGTTTCTGTGTGTGTGTGTGTGTGTGTGTGTGTGTGTGTGTGTTGTACAATTATGTGTATAGTCTCTATAATGAGAATAAAATGCAAGGACAGTGAGGGGGTGGCTATTTTAGTCACCAGGCTTGGCACTAACAATCATGGACTTTGCTCTTCTACCTTGGTCATTATCATGCTGTCTGTTGTTGAGACTTTGATCAAACTTCCAACAGAGGTCAATAAACTATATAAATCATAAAAACAGTAAACTGTATGTGTTCTCAATTCCGTTTTAATTTTCTTGTTGATCTACTGCAACTGAGAGTGAAATAACACTTCTATACCAAATATCTATGGTAATCTCTCTATCTAATGCATAATGTTCTGTGGGTCAGCAGCAGCATATGAAGTGATATAAACATATTTATCAGAACAAATAAGTTAATTCTTATTAAAGCACGGATTATGAGATTTTATAAATTGAAAGCACTTTGGAAACACTTATACATTTGCTCATCTTCAGTAGACACTTACCTAGTCCCTACAGCCCTACAAACACCCCAGGATGCTCACAAATTAAGGGCAGTTTATAATTACCAGATCATCTGAAGTGCATGTCTCTGGCCTGCTATAGGGGAAACCAGAGAACTGAGAGGAAACTCTGTGCAGGCATGGGAGGACCATATTAACTCCAACAAGAGCATGGAAAACATGTATGCTGAATCGACATGGCATTCATGATGGATTCAAACCCTCAATAAGTAACTGTGAGGGCATAGATTTGTGTATGGATGTTAGGGATATAACCCTACCAATACTGTGCTTGTACCAAATTGTCCGTTGGGTGTGTTCAGGGTGACAGGGGGTTGGGAGCTCATTTGGTCCCAACCAATGTTGAAACCAAACCCACACCCTTCAGTAATAGCGTTTACTGTGTTAGTTGAAAAACTGTATATTAAGCTAAAAGTGACAGAACATTCTTCACAATGACCCAATATGATAGTCTCATGTAGTGTCTGGTAAGGAAACTAAATGCAAGTCAGAAAATGAACCCAAGAGACCTTCCTGGAGACTGCAAGATAAGAGTTTACACTGTGATTGCACTGCCTTTGAAATTATTACAGAGGGGAAATATATGAGCATCTGTTAACATCTGTCTTCCACATTTTGAAATGTATTCTCTTCAGAGCAAAATGCATTTTAATTACTAGAAGTGTCAGAGTTTTTGCTTTGCATTTACATAATTTTTTCTTTAACCTACATAATAAGTTCTTAATTAAGCAATATATGCAGAACAGTGTTAAATCCGTAACATCATTAAAAAGATGGGTGCTTGACTACATTCACTTTCTTTAAGATGTGGTGATTCTGGGTGTTTGGATGGCTGAAAACTGAGGGACTGACTGAGGGAACAGGTGGATTTCAAACCCGGGTCGTTGCTGCCTGTGCAGCACACCGGACCAGAGGATTCCCACTGAGCCAAAGGCTCTGGGAGCTAGTCAGACTCTTGTCTCGAACCCTGGGGGGCGACGTCACCATCACTGAAGCAGACCCTCCACCACATGCAGCGGTCACTGTACTAATATTCTGTTAATATATTCTTGACATACTACCCATTGGTTATTAGGTCCTATCCAAAACTGTTAGTTATGACACATCTTCAACGTGAATATCGGATCAGACCGCCACTACATAAAGGTAATCATATTAATAGCCAGATTATCAGGACTATGCTGAATTTAATCAAAAGACAGAAGCTCCCTCTTCTGGCCAGCGGTTAGTAATGAATCACTGAGGTGAATTCTCTGTCTTGGTGGAAAACCCTGCCATGCCTTTATGCATTGTGCTTAGGTTGTTTGCGGCGAGGATGTTGGTACCATGTCTACGCTCATTTGCTGACAAACCCCCGTCTCTTTAATGTTTAAAATAAGTGTGTCTAGCTAAGACACAAGGGAAACAAAGTGCCAATCGATCATACTGAGGTTCTGTTTGGTTTGGCTGCTTGTCAACACAGCACTTAAGTTGGACCCTGCGCCTGAAACACAGTATTTAACGTAAAAAAAAATAAATCATACGAGCTTTCTCCCATTTTCAAAATAAAATAAATAAATGATAGCATGTAAATGAAATGTAAAAGTCTGAAGTGTAAAATGAACCTCCCTCAGAAAGACCTATGCCTGTTACCTAACAGGATGGGAGCAGACATAGAAACGATTCCATTAGAGATGGATCATGTTGCAACCGTATTTACAACTCTGCCCACATAAATGAATAATTACTACACTCAAGCCTCCTTTTCCCTTCGACTGGCTGCAATTAAGACATTTTGTGCTTTATTTTTTCTCTTACACAAACGTTCAGCATAGATATAATTAGCTGTGATTCGCCTAGCAACCGTTACACAAGCACGGTACTTTGACTTTAAAATATTTCTATGTGGAGTGGTTTTCGTTAATTAACAAAACAGAGAGGTCATGTTTATTCATTTGTTCCTCTTTCAGTTAATAAGCCACTCATTAACTTTCTGTCCAATTTTGGTTTAAGAATTCATTGATTAGACACACATTGAAAATCAGCACAGACAACAGCGCAAAAACCTGTAGATATTACGAAGGTATCCTACAAAAATCCTCAAAGATTCTGTGACGTATTAGTGAATGTGAGTGTAAACACTGAGCACAATATATCATCGAACCAAAACTAATACATCTATGTATTGGAGTATAGCAGACGTTTCCATGAGGGAATTCTCCTAGCAATATTACATGTTGGCCAACAGGGGGCAGCAGTGGAGAGTGTATTACTGAAATAAACGTAGGCACAAATAAATAAAATCTGATATGTGATGTAGAGACAGATTTTGGAGGCTACATTCTGACATGACATAGTCAAAGAAATCGCTTCACATTCCTACTTATGAAGCGTCAGTGTGCATTTTTTACTGTGTTAAGCAGGCCAGCTGATACCTGCATTACTATAACTGACGATGATCACGATAACCCTAACCTCTCCTGCGGCAACAGCCCCCTCCCGCCACTCATTTCAATGCTAACCTGTAGCACTTAGCACTCTCCTTTCTCTTACACAATGCCATGGCAACAAAGACAACCTCCGGACTCAAACAGCCAGGGTCGCAGTGTGAGTCAGCACCTTTCGGGAAAACTTCAGGGCTTCCGAAGCCGTCGAGAAACAGCCCCACTTTGTCCTGACACAGTGGTCTCGGCACAGGGGAGGGCTCGGAGCAGAGGATCAGTACAGATAGAGGGCGTGCAGAGGAGGCGAATGCTAAATGGATTGCGCGGCACTAGCTGGAACAGCAGGGGTGGAACATAGTGGGCCAGTGTACAGGAGGTGGGACGGTGGGCCTCTGCCTAAGGAGTGCTATACGATGGGTTATCGCACTGAGGTCTTGTTCAGTAAGGCCAAGCAGAAGACGTGGTATGGAGCGTGGGAAACATAAGGCCTGTGAAGGCTACGCTGAGGCTACTTCTGAGAGCTGCAGGTCAGGAGCACAGAGGAGGACCTAGGGGAGATGTAGAAAACACCAGAATGGTACCAGTATTAAGGCCACTCACGAGCTATGCAGAGTGAACAGTTATTCAAAATATTCTAGAATATGCATATTCTGTGTTTTGTGCTGTTCAAATCCCCACTGGGCTGAAGCTTTAATCCGCAACAATTATGTATTATGTGCAGGTAAACTGCATTGACGTGAATTCCATAATGCGGTGTCTTCTTACTCTGTGTGAGGAACATCTTGCAAGCCACCAAACGGCTACACCCCCACTCCAAAATAACTCCATGCCTCCAAAACATACTCTCCAAGTTAACCCAAATTCATGGTGCCAAGTAAACAGAAGCACTAAAAGATGAAGAAAGATCAGCAGGTGGCAGCTTCATGCTTTCTCTAGACATGGGTTTACTGAGCCCTGGGGTGACATATGGGGTTTTTCTCCATCATCTACAAGAATAAGACCTCCAGAGCCAACTGACTGTGGGGCCAAAGGTTCATCCAATGATGTAGCTCACTGTTAAAAGTCAAATATTTTGTAATTCAAGGAACTTGGCATGCAGGAAAAATAACATCTTACGTGTAATACAAACACAGGTTTTTGCATGTCTTCATCCACATCCAAGAAAAGCACAATCCTTTCAATATACGCATTCATGGTTGACAGAACGGCAACATTCTCACAATGCTGGATAACTAGCAATCTGAAAGGCATATTTTGATCCCTTCAAACACAACTGTTCCTGTTGTGTAACTCCTTTTTTTCACTTTCTCTCGTGAGGAAGCTAAATTCAGTAATCGATTAAGCGCAACCTACTCAGGTAACAGGGAAAGTGTTGTATTCTAATAATAACAGGCTGGACTTCTGCATTCTTTGCATGAGCCACAGCTGTTGCCATAGTAACACAGTATATCATATCAAGTATTGCTCTTGTGATTTTTCAGTGGAACTTATTTAGGCTTTCAGTGTAGGTATGACAGCGGGTTGGTGAATTGCGACGTGTATTTATATGTCAGTGTTTTTTCTCACCAAACGTTAAACCCTACAAAGAGGTGCATTAAAATCACTTTTACACTTTCGGTTCTAGGCTGTATATAGTGCCCTTTACGTAACACATGCTGTGTGAAGCACTCATAAGCTATAAATAGAAATATTCTTGCCAGTGCAAGCAACCACAGCTGTCGTATTGCCATTAAAAAGATTTTTTAAGGTGAACTGTAGAAAAACAAATTTAAATTACAAAGATAAAGTATTATGTTCTAAAATGTATGACAGTGAAATGACCACACACTATCATTATGACATCGGTTTACGACACAAACGACGTTCTGTATAACATCACATGGATGTATAAATTAATTAACTCTAACTGAATCTGGCAACCTTGTATGTATAACAGCCATTACCCACAATGGGTTACTCCACACTACTCAGTCATATCTACTCACATGCATTTTCTTTCCAGAGATTTATTTCAGAGTGACCCATTATTTTGTTTGCTACAGTACTGCTGTTATAAAGCAGTCTGAACAATCTTGAATACTTTACCATGTAAACACACCACATGCCATACCAAGAGGAAGAACAAACTGATTCACTGCCAGTACTTGGTCTACCTTCAGCATTGTTGGATACAAAACTCCAGAAATGGCGGTCATTCATCAACAAGGGTGCCAAAGTTTACAGGAGCTGACATATTTCTGAACATCATTAGTAAATTACATTCAAAGTGATCAGATATGCCTGAACTGACCTTAACCAGTTTATACATATCAAAATACCAAGAGCAGAAACTTTCTGTTTTGCTTTCCTTTATGCATATGTAACACACACACACACACACACA
>JABJVR010000068.1:48062-59941 GCA_025773905.1 Chitala chitala
ATATCAAAATACCAAGAGCAGAAACTTTCTGTTTTGCTTTCCTTTATGCATATGTAACACACACACACACACACACACACACACACACACACACACACACAAATATATATATATATGTATATGTTCTGTTGTGTGTATGACCTACATACATCCCTCAGTTCGACCATCTGGGCAGGATGGGGACACAGGATTGCTCATCTCCTCAGGCCTGACCTACACTCTCTCACCTAGTCTTGATACCATCTCATCATTTGAATACCACATGGTAACAGTCACCTCCTCTATAACTGTCATTTCTGTCTTTGTCTACCATCCACCAGGTCATTCAGTACACTTTGTTGACAAACTTTACATGCTCCTCACCACAATCCCTAATGATGGAACACCTCTGATTATCTTGAAAATTTCAGTTTCCACCTGAATGAGTCTCAAACTGCCAACATGCTTTCTGTCCCAGCGACGTTCAGCCTCGTGCCTCTGCAGACCCGTCCCACACACAAAGCTGAGAAACAACAGGACCTCTGATCTACTTCTCCATTGCACTGCTCTGACCACTTCATTCATTTTTCAGTTTCTCTGCCTGCATCACCTCAGGCTGACACACCCTCAGTCACCTTCCATCAGAACCCACGCTCCCTGGAATCATCCTGCCTGCCCTCTGCAGTAGTGTCCACTCTACCCACTCCTGACCATTTGTCATCCATGAGTACTGATGATGCTTCTGCTACTCTACTATCCACATTGTCTTTAACATTGGATGTTCACTGTCCTTTAACTTCCAGACCAGCATGCTCTACTCCATCGTGCTCGTGGCTTTTGGATGTCCTGTGTAAAGACAGGGTTGACCTACATGCTGCTCAAAGGAGGTGGTGAAAACGTGAGCTTTTGGTGATCTCCTGATATACATAAACTCTTCTCAACCCACCTCCTCCACCCTCCCCCTTATCTATTACAGTAGAGGTCTTTGCCTCCTTCTTCAATGAAAAAGTGACTGCCATCAATAGTCAGTTCTCTGAATGCAACTGTCAGATACTCTGCTGCCCACCAACGTCTACAATTTTCACTACCTTCTCACCTCTTGCAGAGAAGGAAGTCTTGGATGTCCTTCTGTCCCCACTGGTTCATGGCATGTCCACTGGATCCTGTCCCCTCTCATCCACTCTAGACCATCTCCCCGGCCTTCATTTTGCATCTGAACCACATCATCCACTCGTCATTGACATCTGGTACCTTATATATATATATACTGCATATATGCAACTACACACTCAGACATTTCTGTATCTGAGGTCTTTGGGTTTCATAGTTCTACTTCACAGCTACATCTTCAAAACTGGACTTATTTTTATCTACTCTTAAAAAACACAGGTGACTAATATGCTCTTAATTACAGCCAGTATTACATGTGCCTGCCAGAACAGCACCTTTAATTAATTACTTTGTGCATTAATTTATATTTTTCATTTAGCATTGTTTATCACAGTCTGCTTGACACTGAAATACCTTTGTGTCAACCAATCCTTGCTTGAGATCAGCTGTCTGTCTTCAAGAGACACATCCCCAATGGGTGGAGCTAGAACATCACAGATGTGGATTTTGTGTGTTACTTTAATGTCACAGGTTGGTGGAAGAAAACCAAAGCAAAATTAACCACCCACACAAATAAGCCCCAGTGGCCTGGTTCAGTCGAAGTCTTTGACACCTGCCAATTAAAAAAAAATCAGCTCAGGTTGCTGCAATCTACCCTTTGAATGTCCCAAGTCAAGCTGAACCAATGTGATTTCTCAAATGCACTGCATATTGGTACCGCGTTAATAAAGAAAACATAAAAACCTGAGCTGGCTCCTGATTCCATCCAACTGGTAAAAATAGGCAAATCTGTTTTCCTAATCCTCACCTGTCCCTCATCAAATGAAGGGGGAGGAGACACTGTGCAAGTTTTCCCTTGACAATGGAAGAGACAACTGAAGTATACTGGTAAATGTCCTAGAACTGAACTTTGTGGAGTAACCCAGGGCAACACACAATCTGAACATATCCTGTCATATAACCACAATTGTATGCGTGTGACATAGTCCCACAACAGTGATTAAATTTATGCATTTAGTACACGCTTTTATCGAAAGGGACTTACAACATTTCACATACATGTTACAGTGATATTGGTTTTCTGCATTTCACCCATCCCCCTGGGGGGGGGGGCGGGGGAGTAGTGGACAGCCACATGCAGCACCCATTATTTGAGTGTCTTCTTCAAAGATGCACCAGGAGGCTAGGATTCAAACCGGGAGACTAACACATCCCAACCTGATGTTCTACCTATTGAGCCATCCGGCTGCTGTGTACAGCAAAAGGTTTTACAGCACCTGTGCAAAGAATCAGTTGTATGTACTTGAAGTACTGAAGACTCTTTTGCAAAAAACTTGATTTGTGTTCTTAAATGCAGGTAGCTCATTCGAACATTCACACCAACTTTTACGCACCTGTTTCACACTGAACAAGCAGGTAGAACTCAAGGCTAAGCATATACATAGTACAAATAAAGACAAATATTCTGCACATTTAATGAAGTTGGTTGTGGATTAATGGGCAGCCTGCTTTCAGGTCTTCAAAGGAAGATCTGTCCTTCAGTCCACTAGTTACTCCTTTCTTTTGTGATGCAAGAGACCTAAGTTACCATAGAGATGCAGGAAAAGGAAACTCATTGGTCTCCAAGACTCCTTGAGGGAGAGGTTGAACCCTGCAATTCAAAACCACCTGGCAAGCTCTCAAAGCCAACCATAGTGCGTCTGCCTGCACGGGAATATTAACAAGGAACTTCGGTTTTGCAACAATTGCGAGAATTATGCGCTTTCGTATGCTTAACGAGCTCTCTCTCCTCCTCTTTTGCCAGCCTTTTAATCACCTACATTCTCTAGACCTCCTACAACCTTCTTCAGTATCAGACATACGACCATCCACTATGGAATGATTCAAAGGCCTAATCCACCAGACCTGATTGCCATTACTAGCGTATGATTATGCACCTTGATTACAGAGCCCACCCGGAGGTCAGTGCGCGGCCTCCTGCGCCTTCAGAACAGGAACTGCACGGTGATTACGCTACAGCGAACCTGTCACACATAGCCACGCTGTATTAAAACACCATCTCTTAAGTACGACAATGATTAATTGTGCACTTCAAACCAATAACCCAGAACCACTTCTTAACGTCTTCGGTTTCCACAATAGCAGCCCTGTTTCACAGACGCAAGATCATTCGTGTCTAGTTATCAGGAGTTTGGTTTCTTCAAATAGCAGTTAAAGTTTAACTTCCGTCCTCGCATAACTTCACATAGTAGTCAAAATAGCAATTGTGATGTGGAGTCTTTTAGTTTCAGAGAAAAAGTGCCACGTTTGGTTGCTTGTGCCGACAAATCTTTAAAAATATTCAACGGACGTAATCAGACTACACAATTGAAATCATCAGGAGGATAAACCAAAACTTAAAAATGTATAAGATGCACAAAACATTTAGGACACTGAATACAGCAGTACTCATACACTGTTAACACCTCAGACGGCACATGGTTCAAGGTTAAGACTGAACAATTTATGTTTTAGCTGGCAGCGAAAGGGCACTTTACACCTGCACGAGTAAACACGGTTCTCGAAATAAATCTAATCCTTTCATCGGTTTCATATGGGCGCTAAACGGATTTCTATTCCACGTTCGTTCAAAAATGTATGACTTACATACGGAGCTGGTTCGGTTGATTTATGCTCGCATTCTATCAATCGGGAAGCGTTAAATCTAAAGAGGCAGAGGGGGACAGATTTTACGCGAATTTATGCTGAGGAAATAACGCTGAGGAGGAGGAATCGAATAAAAGCTGGATGGGTCAATTTCATCACACCTTAAAGATAGCACATATACTAGCACGGTACATCAACGGACTGCAATCCTGAAGAAACGCTTCCTTCGCACACCTCACGTGTTCTTTTGCTCCAGTATCAAAGATGGTTGAACGTATTGTGGTTCTGGGAATGTTATGCTGCCCTAAAGTGATTTGTTAGTTTTATTCCTCCAAACGAGCTTTGTTAATGTTGTTATATTACACGAATGGAGGCCTAAGTGCATTGCTGACAACAAATGTTATTTTCTCAACAGCCAATTAGTGTACAGATTCCGGATTGTCCAACCACCCGCTCTGTTGTAGAAAGACGTGCTAAACTAGATTGAAATGATCAAAAAATATATATAATTTTAGCTGTTTTTCCCCCCAAAACTCCCAAACAAATTGAAATCAGTAATTTTTAATAGTAATAATATGTATAGCCCCCCCCCCCCTTCACACACACACAAACGCAATATACGTTTAAATTTGTGTAACAAAACTGAGGTTACATTTTCACTATATACGATTATGTTAATGTGGATGGTTTTCTCTGTAACTTTTGTTGTTTTCCCACAGAAAAAGCACGTTACGTAACCATAAAACATCAAGATGTAATGTAACACTTCTGAATGGAAATTTAGTCAGCAAACGGAGATTTTGACAGGAATAAAGAATCACTGTAAATATTTAAAGAAAGGCAAGTTTTATTTTATCACTTGTAAGAAAAATAACAACAGGTTTAAAGTGTCTTGTAAAAATTGTACATGTGCTTACAGTCCATATCTCTCAGTTAATATAACTTAAGGCAAATTCCATCTGCAGTTTATACCAGAGTACTTATGGCACACAACGTAAATAAACTCTAGTCATGTCTATTAACTTATCGGTTCGCCAGCATGCTTTCGTATTACATTGTAATGGCGTTACAACTTATATGCACTTGAACTTATGGTGCGCCGTGGTGCGCTACCGAAATACTTTAGTGCAATTTCACAGGCTTATGTTACTTATTTCGTGCAGTGACCCAGACTGCAATAACTGGAACTAATACATTTGCTTTTACATTAAGATGCGCGAACTGCATAATCTCATTTGCGTGAACGTTACAATGGCTGTAACATGTTCTGGATATGGGGCTGACCGTTCATTTTGTCAGCGCATGGCGATGCTTTCACAACGATTTCTTACTCTATTGCTGAATCACAATCTCAATCACAATGTCACATTGCTTGAGTTTTTTTTCCTCTTTGCTTTTGACAATTGTTCGAAAACATTGAAATGTGAATACTACGGCGATGGAATGCATCATTTTTAAAAGGCCACTGCACCTTTATCTTCAATTCATTTCACATTGAGCAAGTTTATAAATACATAATTTAATTTTAAAAATTCGCATGAAAGCAGTCATTTTGGAAAATATACAAACACAGTTAGAAAAATACAAATTAAAATACATTTATACAAATATATTTATTTGCCACGAATTTATATGTCTCACAAGTTATCTGTATATCCAAGTAATAAAATACAACACAAGAAGCATTCAAATGCATGACAGCAAAACGTACTTTCAGAACCTTGCGAATTATGTTACATTCGTGCTGCAACGTGGTCTTTTACACTTCTCTGTCCTTTCCAGCACGTGGTGGACCACGTTTTCCCAACGTAGCAGTTCGAAAACAACATTAACATGCAGTTATAAGAAAACATAGTCGAAGACAGTAGTGTTATGACTTTTTAAACGTCAAAAGCACGTGATACTGGACTCCCAGTTGGCAAGTTAAAGATAAGGTGCAGTATGTACCACCCCCTCAGTTCAGTTCTTCATGTCTTGTTTATTTTATTTATTTATTTATACTGGAGCTGTTCCTATATAGGAGTCCTGAATTCAAGTGATGCTTCTGTGACGAAGAGTATAGCTAATAGCGAATCTGTTTCGAAACACTATTTTCAAGACGACCCAAAGTTAATACAGAGGAACTCCCGTCTTCACGTTACGGATCAGGGATATTCCAATATCACGCAATTACAGCTTTGATCGAAAATTTACGTTTTTGTTGCATAGAACGCCGGTTTCGGCTATCAGCAGCACGTAAATAAAATGTTTCAATCCCTTTACGATTCAGGTCCCCTTCAGAGCACATCATTCTTCCAGACTAAAGGCATTCTCTCTTCCTTTACCCTCGGCATTGACAGGTGCACTGAGGGCTGATCTGTCAACTTGACCTATGCATCACGCAGCAATCGTTGCGATGTCAACTTGTAATCAGTGGTCAACTGCATCACGTAGCTTTAATCTTCCAAGACGGAAAGATTTAACGCCATGCACAATTAGGCTGCATAAAGCGTGTAATGCATGTTCAGATACCCTCTGGTAAGGTGAAGGGCCACGCGTTAATTATTTGCGGTTTCAGCTCCATCTTCTCCCTTTGTTTAAGGTGCACACGACCATGTCTTTTTCTCTCGTCGCTCCTGGCGAACCGCTTGCCACAGACATCGCAGGAGAATGGCTTCTCACCGGTGTGAGTCCTGGTGTGGGTCGTCAGGTGGTCGCTGCGACTAAAACTCCTCAGGCAGATGCGGCACTGGAAGGGCTTGTGGCCCGTGTGGATCCGGATGTGTCGATTGAGCTCATCGGAACGAGAGAAACGCCTGTCGCAGTTCTCCATGGGGCAAGAGAAAGGTTTCTCTTTGGCTGGGCCATTGGAGGTGGAAGGGCTCTTTCGAATGCGAGTTGGTTTTTCCATGCGCGTGCAATTTCTGGGGAATGTGTCTGGTAATAATGTCGAATACAGCAGTGAGTCTATAGTGCTGGACAAAGATGCGGATGCGTAAGCTGAGTCGCACTGGCTGGTTAAAGGCTGCACTCCAATAGTGGAAAAAACGTCTTGGTTCAAAGCGTTGTTTGGGACGTCCATGACTGGTAGTTGGTAACTACTAAACGCAGAACTACCGAAACTCTGAGCGCAGTTTTCAATGAAGCATTGCTCTTGCTTAATTGCACTTTCTAATTTGCAGTCAATTTCTGAGGAAGGACAAATGGGAGAAAACGAATCAAGGAAATCTTTTACATCCACTTGTTGGTCAGAAGGACAGTCACTCGATATTGGGAAGTTTTCTGTTTCGAAAGTTGAAGGCATATACGTATCACATTTATTGAAAGGATCCCATTCGTAACAGCTACTTTCGAATTCGTTCTTAATCACCACGGGAAAGATTGCCGATTCCGGTTGAGGTTCATTTTGTCCTGGGTTTTGGAGCTGAGTTGGGGAGCAGAAATTGCTTTTGGTAGAGGCTGGTTCCTGAACGGACAGGTTCGTCTGAAGGTCGGGATAGCTATGGTTGATCTGCTCTGGAGAGTACAACGGTGGAGGCGTACTGCCCACCGAGCACGTGGACGCTTGTCCCTGAAACGGCGCCACAGGAAAGCTACCCCCGCTGTTACCGTCCAATGGAGAAGGGGCTGCGGTCGACGGCCCCGGTTCACTTCCCTGAAACTCTGAAACGGGCAAAGTGGAGATGCCGACTATCTCCGTTATCATGTTGAGCAGCGTCTCCGTGGTGCATGGTGCCCCCTGGGATGTCTCAACATAGAAACTGCCAGAGTAAGCCAACGAAGAAGGCAAGATGTCTTTCGAACCCTCACCCGGGTCGAAAAAGAAATCCGATGCTTCGGTTTTGGGGTTGATTTGTGCGCCCTCTGGAAAAATAACATAAAGTGTCACCACATACAAAATCTTTACACTGAGATTCAATGTATCTAAATATGCATTGTTATATAAGAATGCGACCGATGCAATACGCACTATGGTGCTTTCTTAAAATCACGATTCTCTTTAATGAATCTTTACACAGACAAAAAGTCATTGCAGTGAAAGCAGTATTAAAATTAAAGCAAACATCTTAATATATTATCGTGTTCTGCAACAGTGGTAACACCAACCTTGAATAAAGTGGACAGGTGCGTCTCTTCCGGAATCCATGAAAATGTTCTGATTTTCTTTGGGCTGGATGGAGTCAATCCCAACGGACGAGCTGTCACAACTATCAAACTGGGAATAGAACGAGTCTTGGGAGCTCAAATCCATGTTGTTTAGCATGCTTCCGGGATCAAAGTCGCGGGCCGTTACTGACAATCCAGGTATGTAAGGAAAAAGAAAACAAACAACTGTTTGTTTTGTCGAAGTTAAAGTATATTTTTACAATAATCCGTAAAGTCCGCCGTGGAAAAACTCGTGCAAATGAAGCCGGATTCTCCTTTTATGAAATCTGTATCCACAAGAGTTGGTTTGATGATCGCCTGCTATCTGTTGCTGTGAATTCACACTGGCGGTTTACCTCCCCTCTCCTTATATACACTCCGGCTAGGTAGTCCCTCCTCCCCATTCATCATCTCCAGTAAGAGGAATCCCCGCTGTGTGTCACCTCAATGCCCATAAAAGGACAGAGGATGTGACGGGGTTCCCCAAAAAAGGCGACCTGCGTTTGCTGCGTAGCAAGCTGCTCTCCAGAAGATCTGCGTGCGAAAATGAGGCGCTGCCATTGCTGTGTCTAAGGTGGTCTAGGAGCGCTATAACTTTTTCCCTTGACCGATTTTGAGCTCGTAAGGTTGGATGCAAATTGGATGGGGTTGGTTAATACATCCTAGAAACAAAACACCATTCCTTTACAATAGACTCGACAACGGCAACTAGCAAGTAGTACTAAGATCGTTAAGTTTAATCGTCCATGTAATTGGCCTCGCAGTTTTGGGGCTTCCAAGCACATCAGTTTTGTTACCCTGTATGCTCTCTTGTAAAATTAGACTTCGGTTTGTCGTTAATTGATTCGTTTTAAATAAATCTTTAGGTAGCTACGTTTTTCAGCTAACATAATAATGTGTTGAAGTATACATAAAGTACTGTAGCCATTGATGTAAAGTACACTCCAGTAATGACAGTATTTTGTGTTTTACTGTTAATATTATTTGTGAATCCGAACTATCAAACTAATTGCGCTGTTAGTGTAAATATACTGCAGCAACTGAACTATTTCACAAAGCTACAATTTATTATTGGCTATATCGGTATAAAATAAACAGTCCGAGATGTCACATCTCTTTAAGACAATGTGACGCTGTACAAATCTCTATCCACAAATAGACGTGTTTTTCATACAAACCAGCTACCTTAGATACTTCATGGCTTTTCTTTGGATTGCGTTAAATGGAAGTGATTTTAAACAGCACGAATGTTTTTTTTAATCTAAATCCGTAATCTTTAAGCATCAGTTCATGGAGTAGCAAGGCACAAATTTCCGGATTGTGTTCTTTTCGAGTAACACTATAATTTGGTAGGTTAAAGTAATGATGTGAAGGGTCCTTTAATAAGGCGATGGGAACATGTTTCAAATGTTTAAAACACCGTGAAATTATGTAATTGCATTTTAAGTCATTTTTGGTAATTACTATTGACATTTCTTAGTAAAATGGAGTCCAGAAGTACTTGATATACAACAGGACTGCAAGTCTTCAGACAACACAAGCTGCGCATCTCGGTTAATCAGGACCAAGGACAGCTCCGCATTCACTGAGTCACTGCGCTACCGCATTCATTTTCACATGACATTTCAACAGCTTCAACGGCTTTCGAAAATTTCCCTTGAAATTTCTTTATAATAGCCACGTATTTAATTCATCGTAAAAACTTCATAAAGTATCCCGTTTGCTATAAAAACAATATCTGTAATTTTGACATTTTGAAAACATGGATGTAAACTTATTTGTCAGCCAGTCATCTTCTATACCGCTAACTGACTGACTGACTGACTGACTTAAACTTATTTGGAGATCTGTAAATCTAGCGGCCACGATCCTATAGATATTATAAATAAAATAACTGCTAAGGCTTGGCATTATAATAATGAATAAAGTAAATTGCAATATCTATGCCGCAGTCAAACTCATCCATCCATCCGTCCATCCGGCCATTATCGACTGCTTATCTTATGTAGAGTCAGGCGGGAGTCAAGCCCATATGCAGTCCATACCAGAGTTGTTATAAACAGAATAGAAGCACAAAGTTCAACATGTGGTCATGTATGGCAAGTGTAAGTTTAAATGGTACTGTATGAATCTTAGAGGCATTAATAGTTATACAGATCTCCCATAAGTACTCATTTGTAATCGAGTCCATGGAGGTTTTTAATTACCTTTCAACAACATTGGATTTACACTAAGAAACCTATAACACATTTACAATGTGTACAACTAATGGCTCGTCTGAAACAGTACCGAGATTATGTAGATTTACCATCCCTAAATCTCGAGTCCTCGAATTGGGGATTACCATGATTTACAACTGTAAAATGCGGACACTAGCCACAGACCTAATACATTAGATATATTTCCATTGATTATAACCACAACTATAGATGTTTGCTGTATCTTGTTCAATAGTCTTCGGTACGTTGTTTTTACTGTATGAATTCGATTTCATTTATTGAGTAATAATCATTTGTTCAAACATTTTTTTTCCCGAGGAAAACTTTGAATAAATTAGCCCCTAAAATAACTAGTTATCTTAGGGTCTTACATTTGTCTTTACAATGTAATCATTATCTCTGTTAGAAAACTATCGTTTGCAGTTATGCTGCAAACAGCCCTGAATCATGCACAGCTACGTGAACTTCGTGAATAGACGACTGCCCACCCGTCAATCTGCGAAGTTTTGCCATTCTGGGGATCGATACGTTTTACGATATTAGCGTACTAATTTCTCGAGAACTAAATATTGCTCGTCACCATGCAGTCTAAGTAAGGCTATTTTACATGACGGTCGCTCAATGAGACGTTGTGATTAGATATCAGTAGCGTTTCGTTTTACGTTTTTCTCTGTAGTTTTCAAGATGGAAATACGCGACAAATTGTTTAGATTCTACACCCGCAGTAAGTAGCCCACCAGAGAAAAAGAGTGGCCATATTAATAGCTTTGTGATGTATTGCAACTTCTTAACGGCTATTGCCGTTCTCGTTTGGAAATCAAAGCAATGTATGCTACGATTTTCCCAAGGACATGAAAAGTAAAGCTTTTCTTTAAAGCCACGGCGGTGGCCTCCATCGGCTGTGTCACCCAGACATCGAGCAGTTATTTTTAGCGCGAAGCAAAGAGGAAAATAACTTTGAAAATATGGCAGCAGAACATGTCAGAAATAGGTGCAAGTCACGGCTATAAAACCGATGTGCTTCCACCGACATACCACGTGCCAACAGCGTCCCAGTGAACGACTTGTAAAAGACTGACGTACACATACATTTGCTCTGCGCAGATTTTACGACTCGTTGCACAAGAACTGTACCTTGCATACTTTCTTTGCGGTTGAATGACCTACTATGTGCATTTGCGTAGCCTGAAACCCTAACAGAGAATTAATCAGATCTAGCATTTCTAAAACAAAATGTTAACAATTGCATTGTTACAGTGACCACATATTGACTATATACTGTACCTACCTTTAACTGCTGCCATGTACTAGAGACCTGGCGTTAATCTTTGATTTATGACTATGAAATATCTTTAATTTTGTACAGATAATGTTTCAAACAACTTAAAAGACACCATAACCGGCGTCTGTACTGCAGCCAGACCTTAACCCCTAAAACTAAAAACGTAAAAACGCACTTAGGTGAGTATTGTATTTAAACAGTGTCAACAGTGCTGCCATTGACCACACAACACTGAACATGTCAGTACTTTTAGTTTAGTGTTGTGTAGGTCTTGGCCCGTAATCCGAAATTGTTACATAAGGTCATTTCAGCGTCATTTGAAATATCGAATGTAAATATTTCAGTATAAAGACAGCGTTGGATTTCTTAGTGAATACATGAATTGCTACATTTGGCTCACTCATTAATAATATAGTCAGTCAGTCAGTCAGTCATTATCTTAACCGCTTAGTCCTGGTGAGGGTCGCGGGGAAGCCTGGAGCTCATCCCAGAGCACATAGGGCACAGGGCAGGGGACA
>JABJVR010000068.1:65813-76603 GCA_025773905.1 Chitala chitala
CGCTCAAACCAACCTTATATCTCCTGTATATATTCTTAATTGTTGGTTTTTTTTGGTGGGGGGGGTGGGGGCCCCCCAAACAAGAAGAGAATGGAACCCTGGATTTCCACATTTTGTCAGTATTGTTCTGCCATCATCAGCAACGTGAGAGCTGACCAACCAGTGAAGGGGTGGCTTCCTTGGCCCCGCCCTGTGTTGTCATTATACTGTTCCCAGATGTAACCCGTTTCCATGTACTGTCTGTAAACATTGTTGATTATGTTAGTCCTGAGCTCCTGGTACAGCCCAGCGGCCGTTTCCCGGTGTGGCCCATCCAGACTGCTGTAAAAGTGCAACGCCCTAACAGCTAAGTAGTTGATGTTGATCCATATTGCACCTCGCCAGTAGGGGGCGTCATGCTCTGTGTTTCGCTTCATGTAGAGGGGATCGACCTTGGAGAGTGAGCGTAGGCCATAAGGTGTCCACAGCTTGTTGGGATCCCTCATGTCCCGCAGGATGGACTCCATCTTGGGCGAGTCGGGGGTCAGCAGTTGCAGGAGGAAGGGGAAAAGGCTGACGTAGCCCAGCGCGTTCACGTACTGAAGCCTGGGTGCACGACGCACCGAGCGGACCAGCCGTGTCACCGGGAACTGGTGCCGGGGCTGCCCAGGTGGGACATGGACCTTCTCCTGCACCAGGGACACAGCCTGGGTGTGGTTCCCGAAGTCAGCAAAGGTTCCAAGCTGGTCGGACCAGTGGAGCTCGGCCAGCTGGGCGTTGTCCCTTAGCATGGCACTCATGTCCTCATACTCGCTGGGCGGCTCACCTACGAGCCGTGCCACACGGGCCATGACGCTAGACGCCAGGGCCATCCAGCAACGTAGGTCCACGTGGCGCTCATCCAAGGATGGGTGCGAGGCCCGGGGGTAGTCGTCGAGCCCCGACGTCAATGTCTTGGGGTTGAGAAAGAGGTTTGTGTCCTTGTCTCTGCCACGCCAGCGGTATGAGCCAGGGAGCAGGCCAGCCTGCGTAGTGTTATACCACTCGTACCACGTTTGGAGCCGTGGGAACAGTCGCCGGAGGAACTGTTTGGTTGCCACGGATATCTGTGCCTGTGGCTCCACCTCCAGCAGCGCCTCCAGGGCCAGGAACAAAGTAGGCGGGTTAGCGTTCTCGTTACGCTGCACCACAAACTCTGCAGGCACCTTGCTGCGTGCCTCGTCACCAAGGATCTGTTCTCGAGGAATCCAGCCCTCCACGTTCATCAGGTCGAGCCAGTGGGCTATGGCGTCACGCGACGCCTCTGGGTCCCAGCGGCCCACGAGAAGCTGGTGGAAGCCCTCGTCCCACAGGAAGCCCCTGGGGAAGAAGGAGCGGGATGGGACAGCAGTGAACAGGGCACCCTCCGGGTACAGCAGCGGGTGCTCGTTGTATGCGGACTGAACAACTGACTGGCCATAGAAGTAGCCCATGCCACCCAGCATGTTGCTGAGTGCTGCCTTGGCAAACTTAACCTGCGATGGGTTGTAGCCCCGGCCCTGGAGGCCAAAGGTTTCCTCAAACTTGTGGTTGAAGGCAGCTGCCTTCTTCTCCAGCTCCTCCGTCATAATCCTGCCAACCAGCTGGTTGGGCCGATCATAAAAGCTTCCAGACTCGAACAAGACTTCAATCTGAAAAGGGGTCTGGACCGTAACCTGGTGCACCACAAAGTCACTCTCCTTCCTGGGATCTACTTGATTCTGTTGCTGGTGGTGAGGAGGAGGCTTATATGTATCCACACCAATGTATGGCCTCCTTTCTCCAGAGGGGGGACTGTAAATAAAACGGCGGCTCAAGCTGTTCCGAACGATGTCTGTGAGCTTCTCCAGTCCTGGGCTTGTAGTCTTCAGGTGGTTGTAGCTGTAAGGCAGGGAGGCTTTGAAATATGGATATGCACACAGCACAAAACTCAAGCAAATAAAAGCTAAAAATCCAACTGACAGGACTAAATTTATAAATCTACAAGCAGATATGAGTACATGCAGGTTAAAAACTTCACCTTGCTACTCTTTTCATTGTTCGTGTGTATGTGCGTTTTAAACTTTTCTACACCAGGCCCTAGCTCTGAACTTTAACCTCCTAACTTCAACACAACCCTCTACATAGACCATACCTGGCATATTTGGGTCCAGCTGCCTCCCCTGCAGTGGGCTTGCCAAAGGTGACCTTGAAGCTCCCCAACTCCTCAGAGAAACCTGTGATGGAACCAAGACGGCCACGCTCCTCAACATGGGGCTGCAAGGTACCCTGGGAGTCTGCTGCCACATAGAACATCAGGGACACGACAGGAGGCTGTGGCACGGAGCTCTGGGTAACAGGTCAAGGAAGGGCGATGCGGACAGACAAACATGCCCATCAGCAAAACAAGCATTAAAAACAGTAACAAAATGCATCTTAGAACTTTAGGACACCAATTGTTGAGTTCGGAAAACATTTAAGGCTCTTTATTGCATAATTGAAGTTTATGTATTCATTTTACACTTGTGCTTTTGAAAATTAAACAGTTCAAAATCAACTGGTAGGATGGTAAGTAAAGAGACATAACAAGAAGTCCTGCTGTTTAACCAATGAGCTGGACACTTAACCCAAATTCACCAGCAAAACAGTTATATTGCTGGGTAACACTAAAACGGAGACGAGCCGCTTCCCTATAAATACACAGTGACATCGAGCCACATCACAGTCCTGATGCCTGCTGGGCTCACCTGCTGCTTTGCCGTGACCCTCCAGGTCCAGTCCCCACCGTGGTCGCCGCCAGGCCTCTTCACAAACTCCGTGGTGAGGGTAAAGTCGGTATCCCTGATCTCCTGGATGCCAAAGTTAAGGCCGTCGTGCATTAGCCAGCCATATCCAGGCAACCGGTCTCCCTGCTCACAGGTGTGCCTGAGGGCAACGTCACCCTCAGAGCTCTGCCGCATCCACATCAGTCCTGGGGCACAGTTGGAGGAGAGACAGATTTATCAGGACGTGCATCTGTAGCACAGCAAAAACAGCTGTTCAAGTGCTTACATTTTTTACAACATTGTGGTTGATCTTTATTTCTAACTTAGAAGAAAGACAATTGAAGAAACTAATGCGGTTATAGTAATCATAAGAAAAATGTTAAATATACAGCTTTTGCTACAGTTTTTCCGTACTACAAGTCTCACAGTATACAGTGTGTACATCAGTGTTGTCGTTACAAAGTATGAAGTGCATTCATTCAGCAGTTTATCTGAATACATAGGTCATTAAAGAATTAAAAAAAAAAAAAAAAAAAAAACTACAAAACCTGGACAGAATTCCAACCTCAATATACATTACACCCGCTCACTTTAATAATTAATTTGGCAGCATAATTACACCAAAGCATTTCAGGGCATGCATATTGTTATTTCTCTGATTTAAGCTGCAAAGCTTTCGTTATAAGTCCAGCTCAACGACAAGCCCCCCTTCCTCCACAGCAAGACAGACACAAATAAGATGACAGCACATTCCTCTCATTTTGCATACACACACAGACAGTCTACTGTGTGTTACCAAAGCTCAAAACAGATGGGAGTGGAGAGCGAAGCACAATGCAGTACCCATCACTGTAGACCTGGGGCTCCTTGTCTTCATCCCAAAGTAGACCTGAGGCCGATAGGAGCCCCAGAAGCGGTGCGAGGACACGGCCGCACTGGAGCTGTTGTCGTCAAGGATGCGTGCTGATGGGTGGAGGGTGACCACCCTCTTGGCCAGTGTGGAGCGCATGTAGAGGGCATAGAAAAACCAGGTGAGGCTGAAGATACAGAGGCCAATGGAGATGTTGATGAAAAGCTTGCCGATGTCCATTTTCTTCTTTCTGTCCTTCTCTTTGCGGTACAGGGCGGCAGGCTTTTCCTCCTTTCGGTGGGTAGAGGAATCGCTCTGTGGGACCCGCTTCACCGGCCTCTGCCTACTCATCCTTCCCATGGCAATCTGTTGCAGGCGGGGGGGTTGATGATGCTGAATTTAATAAATGTTACTCAGGTACACTTCACTGAAGACCTTTACTGCTTATGTCCTACATCTCAGGGGTCGGCAAACTACAGCTCAAAGTCCTACAAAACATATTCAAAAACAAGCATATTCAAAAACAAAGTCGAAGTTGACTGGCCCTCAACAGTGAGTTTTATGAGTTTTGTTACTAGCCCATCAGGTTAAGTTTCCTGACCCCTCTCAGCCTCTCTCAAGGTGACATGGTGGCTCAATGGGTAGAACATCTGGCTGGGATTCAGAAGTCTCCTGGTTTGAATCCCAGCCCAGCCACCAGGTTTCCTTGAGCAAGACACCCAGCTCTAGTTCATTGTAACAAGCATGCAAAATGTTGTAAGTTGCTTTAGAGAAAAGCGTCTGGTAAATGTAATGTAACCCAGTCTGGTCTTGTCATTATGGAAAGAGGGTGCCACACTGGTAAACTGTACTTTGCCACCACCCACCTGTACTGAGTTAAAGACAAGTTATTTTAAGGATAGCACCCTCGTAGTGTTACAAAGTTTACTGTCAGCTTCATTAACGTGTCAGTCGCGTTTACCAGCATTGTTTAGGTGTACTTCACAAAACGGACAAACCCAAGAATTATAGCCAGCCATCCCAACATAGGGTATCATCCGTTAGAAAAGGTAAACTACAGGATAGGTGCTGTCACGTGCTACCGTGAGGTAAGGTTGCGTAAAAAAAAAAAAAAAAAAAAAAAATCGACAAGGACCTCCAAATCGATTTATCTTATGAAACTCATTAAATAACGTATATAGTCCGTAGCTATAACTGCAACGCTAGGTTATCTCCACAAAGCAAAACAAACCGAACAGTTTATTTTCGAGCGTCGTGCTGCGTTTCGTGTTCTGTTCGGGTTCCCGCGTTCAGCCCAATTACTCATTACTGCCTCGACAAAAGAGCGTGGGCTCAGGCTACTACAGACGGAAAAAAAAAATCAGATGGCTCCTATAACAAAACAAAGGATCGCCAAAATCAGTGTTCCTGATTAGCAAAACACTACAAAAAAAAAAACTCATCACGTTCTTTGAAGTGGTTCTGTTATGTATTAAACATTTACAAATGTGAAATTTCCGCCTTTAAATGAATGGCTTCTAGCACCAGGAAACCAGTAATACCAGCAATATTCACAACATGAAATAAAATTAAATTGACCATTTTAAAGGGCGACAAGGAAATCGAACACGAATAATATATGCCATTGTAACGTCCGCGGCTCTAATTTCAACTAAAAGTAAATGTACCTTATGTGTGTGTCAAATTCCGATTGCACATTGTCAGCCACACCACTTCCTGTTCGCCTCGTTCCCATCTGCGGAACACGTGCTACAACTGCACGGTCGACAAATTTCCGCGTCATCGCCGAAACCTACTGAAAACAGTATAAAAAAAGCATTCCCTACCTATTATCTTGCGCTTTCTGCACTTCATGCTGTATTTTCAATTATCATATACTCATATGCATGACCCACATTCAGGTAACAATGGAATTGTAACACAGCTGTAATCTGTTATATCGGCGCATATGAATTGCGTCATTTAGTATTCATACCAATATTGGACACACGCTACATATGATGACGCCAGCATACTTGTGGGAGGGAAAATGTCTAAACTGACCTAAACACGTAACTGTTTTATTTACGCTGGCAAGGTACTTTATTGTAGTATTGGGAGCCATGAAAATGTTGAGTAATTAACGTACGTTTACTCAAATCCCATAGCAAGTGAGTGGTTTTACAACTACTTTGCTGTTTTGCCAGAAGTCGACTGGTATCATGAGCGTCTAGGAAGTAATTACCAGCTGTCATCACATCGACTGCAATTACGTCGCCTTCATTCCGGATAAAGTCGTTTTGCAAGGAAATGATTTGGGAACATGCTAACAAAATAGTGCTATAATTAGTTATCAGTCCAAATAACACGGTTTTTATTCGGCATAAAGGAGAGACCATTTCTACTGTAAAGGAAAACGCAATCAAGTGTAGACATGCATTTTAAAGAGAGTACGTTTTGGTCTGCTTTATTCTAAAATAGAATAGTGTCGTTTTGTACTTACATATGACCGAATTACCAGACAGCCTTTTAAAACAATGTGACATGAATCTGTTGGAGTATTCATTTTATCTCATTGTCACAAAAACAAAGTCATTGCGTGGGAACCGTGAGCGTTAATGAAAGGAATCACTCAGCCCACACCTAAGAATTTTACTTAAATAATTGCAGGTGTTTAATTCACATCAAGTACGACCACAAATACGTTAAACAGTTAATAAAAAATAAATGTAAAAAAAAAATGTACAAGAGGGTGTGCTTTGACACGCTAAAATTGTTACCATCAGTTTTCGAAATGTTAAAAACTTAAACATTGCCTTTAGTGAAAGCTCCGGGCCATCCTGTGTCGAATGTAAAATTTATAAAGAATATATACCAATAATCACACACAAAAACGTTTACACAACTGCAGATTTAGCGAAACTTTCTTATATGTTGATTCATTATGTGTTGCTCCTTTAAACTGAGTATTAAATCCTGTTTGCAGACATGCGTGCGTTGTCGAATGCGGTTTGTCTTCAGTTAGGCATTAGTTATAAATTGTGTACTAGTAATAATCTCTGGCACTGAGGAAAACTTGATTCTACCCAGTCCCTGACTTTTCCAAAAGCCAAATGAGGCAATGAAATGGTCAAAATAAATAAACTAACCAGCAAAACAGAATGCTTGATTTGGAGACAATGTTTGATTTTCATACACAGCCAGCCATCTCGGGTGAATCGCTACAACGAGCAACGTCATTCGCCTGGCCTACTCTCCCTCTCTTGGGAAATGACCAGTCATTAGCAAGGTGACCTTACGACCTGTTCTTAATGTGATTACTGGGTAATGACTGACGCATTGAAAAACACAATAATAGTGAAGTCATCCGTTTACATCCATAGAACCATTTAATTATCTTGTGTTTTTTTGTGTGTTCAGGGGGCATTATGGCTTATCCATAATAACTACCGTAGGATCTAGTAATGCAGACTATTGTGCCACATTGTGATGTAATAATGTGAGAACTCACTGGTAACTGACCTGTGACTGACACAAGTTCTTAATACTTAGATGATTCTTGTCACTGTGAGCATTGCAAAGTCTAAACTTCTGGCCTGCAGGGTCGCATGAACTTTCTGTACATCTTTTGCATATCATTGAATTGCAGAATACAAACTGATGACTAAACCTCCCCTCAGATCATACTCTGGTTTTGGCCTCTACCCTGTCTTCCGTATTTCCAACAACCTTCTCATCATATTTAATAGTCTGAAGTCCAGATCCACTGTCTGTCCATCTTACAGTACTAAAATGAGAATGCATATGTTTCAATGTCCATTTCATTTTTTATCAACAAAGAATACCAATTGTAGCATTCTTAATGTGCCAGTTCTTCTGGAAATCAACTACAGTATGTGGTCTTTTGATCCTAAGAGGGAGTCCTACTGTACCCTGCGTCTCAGGTAACAATCTTGTGTGCGAACTTTACCTGCTCTGCGGGCAGATTCCAGCAGCACAGTTAATATGCCTGTTTCCATGGAAACACTGTGCAGCAAATGGCACAGGCCTTCAGCACAGATGATGGTGACTGTCACTGAGGGACACACATCAACAAAATAATACAGATATTTGCACATGAGGAATTCTGGGTAATTCTCATGAATTGCATATGCTAATTTTTGGTACTGCTCAGCTCACAGTTCTCAATTTTATTAATGATTTAAATTATAAACCACAAACTTGGGACTATATGTGACCTTTACATGTTTTACACAGTTTACATCAGTTTGGGGTTGTTGAAGAATAACAACAATGCAATAAAGATAGGTTATAGGTGCATATTATATGCAGTACATTGGCAAGAAGCACTTGTAAACCTTTCATCTCTCCTAAATCACACCCAGTTAAAAACTTGGGTTTTTTTTTTTTGATTTTATTCACACAAATTAGGTTTTAGCACGTTTTGGGAAATTGTCATAAACTCGTCAATTTGGTTTAAAGTAATTTAGATTGTATGAGTCACATAATTGACTTTTGCAGCTAGGATACTCAATTAAGAAATCAGTGAGAAAATAAACAATTGCTGCACTACTGACACAAGTGTTCAATAAACAAGGTGTCCAACACACGCAGAAAGCTCGGGTTTCTCCTGGGTAAATGCAAATAGTGGACTCGGCTTGGCCTCTGGTTGAACATGTGACCAACATGAAAATAAAAGAAGACCGACACAGAGTGCGTGTTACCTTGCAGTACCTCCACGTAGGACACCTGCAGAAAAAGCTCTGGCCAGCAATTACATCATTATGTACTTATTACTGTTACCTCATGAGCACAGTAAAGGATACAGCCACAAGTTGCTTTCCTTGTTTTAATGTTTATTGGTTTGAGTTTTTTTTTTCAGTTTATACAAGTGTTTTTTTTTTTTTCATTCTTACAAAACAAGGCAGGTACATGTAACAAGAGCACATAAGGACAAATACTGGCAAAAGAAAATGAAATAACTGAAACACCCCACACCGAATGCCTTAGTTCTTTAATAAAGAAATGATTTCTAAGAAAGGGCCCTCATTTAAAAAATTACCAGGCAGATAACCCCTTTCCCCAACAGCCACCATTTACATCCACCTGTTGACCGCATGGTGGCTGTGTTGTGCATGTAGAAAGGATGCATAGCTCAGACAGAGTAAGGGGAGGGGCTTTTTGCCTGACCTCCCTGCTTCAGTTCCTGCAGTAAGGACTGAGGACACTCAGCACATACCCCTCCATTATGGCCACTGCTACCACCACCATTATCATGTCTCGTCTTCTAGTTCTTGATCAGCCCCCCATCGCCTTCGCTGACAAACCGCTTTCGTCCCCTGGGGCACAGAACAACAAGGCATATAGTCAACAGAAACAAGACACGCAATAAAACAAATTAAGGTTTACAGTACTGAATGGCCCACAATGTTAGCCATACTCTAAACAGCAAATAATGCACTTCATGCCCACAATGAACCGAAAACCAATTGTTTTCATGGTCTGATTCTGGAGGAGGGGCTGCTGTTGTATTCCTCAGTTAATATCTAGTCATAAACTGGATGTTACGTAATACAGTACTATAATAAATCAGTTGTCTTTAATCATTGAAAAAAGTACATTATTAGGCACAAAACTCAACAACACAGAAGGTTTGTGTAAAGAAGAGAGAACAGGATGAGCCATGCGTGGACATCCGACTGTCTGCAGCGGCCAGGACAGGCTCACCTAGACGGACAGGCATCCCTCAACTGTCTGGTGATGATGGACTCCTGATGGCACAAGTCCACAAAACCCTCCAGGATGCTATAGGCATGTGGGACATCAAGGCTGATTTCGGGGAGCTCCTGGAACACACGCTGGAATCCCTGCCCACAGGAGAACAGAGCGGCACTCGTAACCATGGCGAAGAGTCAGTAGGTACTCAGAGAGGGACAACACTCCTCAGATTCCACAGTCACAAACACACCCCTGCTTCACTCAGAGCACTGGCGAACGTGTTAACAGATACGCTTTAATTAGTCTCCAGTCCAGTTCGCACCTGAAGCACAATGCAGATAACTGCCTAGTAAATTAAGTCATAAAAGCATTCAGGAGCTGTGAAGGTGGTGGGGGTGGGCGACACTGCCAGTTGCCCAACAGAAATGGAGTGGGTGACCCCTGTGTCTAATCCAGTCAAACACAACATTGCTGGCTTCTCTTCAAAGTTTCTTCCCAGCCACTTCGGATGACAAACTAACCAAGAACACTGCCATCTGTTACTGGCTCTGGGCTGTTTAAAACTGCCACTGAAAGCTTAATAATGGAAAGAAAGGGAGCATGTAAATGCACTGTTAAATGTCACTTCCTTGCATCTTTCTTATATACACACACACACACACACACACACACACACACACACACACGCAGGCACACACATGGGTTGGGGACTGATGACCAAAGTTTTACATCCAATTTGCAGAGACAACTGGAGGAGGAGAAAAAAAAAACCCATTTCCAAGAGTTCTCCCCCACCTACTCTGTTCATCTGGTCCAGAGTGATGAGGCCTGTCTTCCAGAAAGCCTTAAGGAGCTTAACCATCATGTGTATGGGGGTCCCCCCTTTGGACTCCAGGACCATGACCACTGCCTGAGGTGCCAGGAAGAGACACACCAACAAGAAACGTTAACAGACAACCAAGAGATTACAGTTACTGTACCATTATACTATAGCTGTTATTCTACACAACTTCACCACTCTAGCAACCGACTACAAGTTGTGTAGTTTGAATTGAACAGCAATCTAAAATCTTTGCGAGGCGTGTAGTGTGAATAAGGTTTAAGACAGCCACATTCACTAAAGCAGAGCATGGCTGGGACAAGATATATTTGCTACATTATTTACTTTTTTTTGGATAACAGGGAATGCACTACAATGGAAAAGTGAACATAAGATCCAGTCTCCCTTCGGTGGCAGCTAGGGAGATCTCGTGTATAACAGGGAATGCTTGTAAAGACAATGCAATAGCACGAACTAGCAACATGATGGCAGTGATGTCCAGGATTTTAACCACCAACAAAAACGCCATTAATATATTTTCTAGGGCTGGTACTGATTAAAATTTTCTCATTCGATTAATCGAAAAAAATTTTAATCGATTAATTTCGATTAATTATTACATATAGATCCAACTATTTTTAGCTGATCTGCTTGCATTGCAACTCTGCATTAGTCAGTGATA
>JABJVR010000068.1:87636-159344 GCA_025773905.1 Chitala chitala
TCCAAGAAATGCACATTTTGGAATTATATGCCTTATTTCTTGTAGTTTTCACGGTGTCTGCTGAGAAGAGAGAGACAAATAAACAGCAAAAGGACATCTGTACGAAGCGTGGCTATCATTTTATTAGACCAGTGCAGCTACAACATCATAACAATACCATAGTGATAACTGAGTTTACACTACACAGTCAGCTGTGGTAGGTCCAGTACCATCTCTTATTGTAGAGGTTACGTTCATTTGCTAATGGGATACCACAAATGTAAACCATTGCTAGTTTGATTAGATTCTGTAGGTTACACTTCAAAATACACAAAATTGCATTTCCTTCTGATATGATTTCATCCTGTTAAAAATTGGGACAATTGTAAAATGCATTCTAAAGTTTTCAGTAACAGTGTGAACTTTTTTTAAAAAATCCTTCCACCCCCCTTTGTATTTTACTGGTGTATGTGGTACATGTACAGATTTACAAACCATAGGTATGGTAAATTTAGTATGATTTTAATAGTTTCTTAGTATAAAACTATTAATTTGGATTTTCTCCCTTTAGATTGGCATTATCGGAGGTTCCGGTCTAGATGACCCAGACATCTTGGAAGGGAGGACTGAGAAATATGTTGATACACCTTATGGAAAGGTTGGTGACCATAGTGATTCTCAGTTGCTGCCTGCAACATGTGACCTTGAGCAAAATGTGTGGGTAGTAGCATGTGATATTTACATCAAGATTCCGGCAGAGGGGACTGTGGTCAGTTACAACATGAAGAAAATGTAACTTTCGCTGTAAATATCCTCCTCTCCTTGAGAATGTTTCAGATGGTTGCAGATTCTGTATGTAAGCAGATGATTTGCTAGATAAGATTCATGCATCGTTTTTGATGTTGACCTGTACTGTCCTGTCTCCCTGATGATTTTGTGTTAATGCTGTCCAGTGTGCGCGTGGGCAGTATCATTAAGGAACCAAAAAAAAAAAAAACATTCCTGGAAAAATGTGGACGGAAACCACAGACTTCCAGGAGAAAAATGGCCTTTTATGAGAGTCAAACCACTGAACATGGAATTCTTTAATTTGTTCAGGTCATGCTGCTATACAAGAGTGTACAGTGGTGCCTAAAACCTGTGTAATTTATGTGGCACGCCCCTGAGTCTTGGAAGCATGGTGATATGACTCATATCAAGAATAGGGGCCATGTGTACAGAAATATTTACAATTAAATGTAAACCATTTAGATTTGTAATGTTTGTATTCTCTTAGCCTTCTGATGCTCTCATAGTGGGGAAGATCAAGAACGTTGAATGCATTCTTCTTGCAAGGTAATACCGGCAGTCTGCTTTGCATTATCAGGAGAATCTTTTTTTCACCTAAATGAGAGTGCCCTCTTGTGGCAATATTTTTGCATTCTTTCTTTGGTCTGTCTAGTACTTGGGTGGGGACCCTCAGGCCACTTGTGGTCTGCCAGTCAACATAAAATGACTCTTTGGATTTTTCATTTGTGATATTAAGACATTAAGTTTGAAATGAGAAATTATTTTAAAGATATGTTGCAAGTATAAATCTATGTAAACTCAAACATAAAAATGTAAATCATTCTACTGTTTTGAAACAGTAGAGCACTTTGTGTCAGCTCTGGCTGGTTTAAAGGGCCTTATAAATAAAGTTGTTGTTGAAAAGCTTTTAATGTTCACAGTTTAACAATTCTTTATTCTGTAATAGTCTGCAGACTACTTTGTATTATATGAAAGTGGGCCCAGATGGGGAGTGAAGTTTCCCACCTGTGGTCTAGCAGGATAAAGACGTTTAGATTGTGCTACAAAGTTTAACAGGTTCGTAAGCTTCTTTCAAGTGTGTCTTTTGTGTGTTCTCTCTGGAAAGGCATGGCAGGCAGCACACAATCATGCCCACCAATGTGAACTACAGAGCGAACATCTGGGCTCTGAAGGAAGAGGGCTGCACTCACGTTTTGGTGACCACGGCCTGCGGCTCTCTGCGTGAGGAGATCCAGCCTGGTGACATCGTCCTTGTTGACCAGTTCATTGACAGGTGCTTTTGCGTCACGCTTTGGCTTTTTCGTTCTTCCTCCTTTCCTCGTTTCTGCCGATTCACCCTGTTTCTCCCATATGGTCTCCCTACTCTATTGTGTCAGCTTCCTTACCCAATTAAAATACGGTTGGACTCAGCATGTAGATTTTTTTTTTTTATTGCGTTGATACTGATATTAAGGTTGGCCACCTGTTCCAATAGTGAAGTGTTTGCGTACTTGTGCAGGCTGTTTACTTTCTCATACGGGATCAGAGTCCTGTGTCAAGGGAATTGTATGATCAAAAAGGTACCCTAATTAGCACTGGCTCTGGATTCACAGACCTAATTTGCATAGAGTTGACAGACATGTTGGAGCTTGCAGGGTGGGTTTTAGAGATTTATTATTTTATATATATTAATTTTTTAATATTTTTTACAAGTGTGACCCGAAAGTATATTTTTTCCATTAATGTTAAACTTCTTGTTGATCTGAAAAATGTTTCTATATAATTTTGATTTTTAGGAATGCAGTTTTCACCACATTACTTTTGTTATGTTTCGTTGACAACTAATGGGGGAGAAATTTTTAAACTGGTCTATGAGCCTTTTTTCCATATTTTTGATTGGGTAGGCTGCATTAAATCCATGGTAGTAGAACATTTGGGAGTCTTATTTTAACATTTTAATAAATATAAGGCTTCTCAGCCTTGTTTTTGACAACTTGAATTGTCATAATTTTATCCATTTCATTACAGTGAATACTTGCTGATCGAAAGTGATTCATCAGCTTTACTGTAACTAAGCAGAAATATTAAAACATATGACATATTAAAAACAGAACTTGGGTTTACCTTACACAATCACAGAAATTTGACAAATGTTCATATATGAGCCAGTTGACATTTTTGTTGGTCACACAAAAGTGCCGTAATAGTTTATAACCTTTTACATGTGTGTTTTTGTGTTCCCTCCTGTCTACATCCTGTATTTATATTGTGTTTTATGTTGTGTATTTAGGTCCAGGATTAGGATTTATATATTTTTTCCTATTAACTGGATATTGTAAACACTCAAGTTAAACAGCTAATTGGTGTTTGGCATGGTGTTTGTGCTGGAATAGCAAAGTAAACGAATGCACTTACAATTTGTAACTCAAGGAATGAATGCTTATAATTAGTACTTTAAGTTGCATTGTGCTGATGGTGAGGATGGATGAAAGAGTTGAAAGAATCATGTGGTTCCACAATTTACTTGGCACTCTGCCCATTTAACTCGCCGGTTCTGTGTTGTCCTGGAGAGCTGTTTAAACACAGGCATTCAGACGACTTTGGGAGGTTGGAGAACTCATCCTTGACATGCGTTATGGATCAAAGTCACAAGATTGCAGAATGAACAGAGTAGGTTGGTGGTTACCAGGAGTTTAGTGGCAACACAACTCAGACGTGTGGGTTATTAGATGGTGGTACACATATAGCTGTCCATAATAAGGTAACTTGTGTGTAGGGAAGTGTGAGCTGGTAGCAGGGCCTCTTTGTCTTATTCTGATGATGATGTCCCCTTGTGGCGTTCAGGTACCAAACAGGTACACCGTCGTGCTGCAACACAGCTTTGCTTTTGTTACAGAGACAAAGTGAGCTCTTATTGACTCGGCCTATTTTAAGCCTTTGAACAAACGTTCTGTTGACACGGTAACGCGGGAAGAGCCCGTTTACACGCATGTGTCTGAGAGTAGAGCGAAGTGTCGTTCTTCTACAAGTAATCCTGCTTTTTAAAAAGTGAACGTTGCCACGAGTTGCCATAAGCAGTGTATGATGTGGAATGTGTAAGTATACATTTTTGTGACTTACTGACGAGTGTGCAGCAGATGTAAAACCCAGTCTAAAAAGTCACGGGGTGTATGTAAGGCACAGCGTCCTGACAAACACTCATTCCTGTGTGCACAAATGAACCTATTTGCGAGGATCCAGGGATGGATTTTTGTTATCCTTTTTTGCTTAGTTTTCTTCTGTTGTCTAGAGGTCTTATTGAGAATGGTCGTTTCTTTTGCTTTACAACTTCAACTTGCCTTGATTCTGTTGTGATTGGATCAGAAGAGGTTTTCATTTGGCTTGTTGTCTTTTCCCAGTTGATTTTGTGCATTTTTAGCCTCTTCAGCTGCTGAAATGTCGTTCGTTCGGTTTCGTTTGGATTTCCTGTTTTTTCAGTTTTTGTCTGCTCTCCTCCCCCCCCAGTATGCCTTCCTCTTTACATGTTCCTGTGTTGATGTGTTGTTGCAGTTTTTTATCATTTTGTCTTTGTGTGTGTTTCTCCCTCACAAATGTAATGTGAGCTCAGGAGAGGATATAAGAGTACGATTCTTTTGTTTTACAGCATTATTGATGTTTTTTCCTTCCGACTTTAGTTTACTGCACAGGGACCTGCACTGTCTGCAGAGTGGTACAGGATGGCTGTTCTGTGCAGGGTTGGGGTCAGGGTTGTGACTTTTCTTTCTGTTTATGTTTACGCATGTTGATTGTTTGTGGCATAATACACCTTTCCAGCTCTCACCCTTCTGTGTCTGGCTAAGGTGCAGCCTGGGACACCCTTGTGGCTTTTCTCAAGGAGTCAACCTTGCGCATGTACCTGTGCATTCCCCAGTAAATAAACCTTAGAACTTTGATTGTCCTTGGCTTAACAAATGCGTGGTTCACATGGTACACTTTTAAAAGGAGTAATTTCTCATTGTTTGTGTCTGAGTTTACAGTTCTTACAAGTAGTGAAAGGATACCTTGGACTGGTTTGTATTGCCTGTGAAGGGCCGCACTGGGCTGTCTAAAACAGAGGCAAGACAGGGAAAGGCAAGGCTGTGCATGTCAGGACTTGTTTGGGCTTGCACTGAAATGTGATGAAAAGTTCCTGGAGGCTTAGTAAGTGGTGTGGTTCTGCGTCATTTACTGATTCTTTTTATTGGTGTGTGTATCTATTAAATACACACACACACACACTGCCTGATTGGCAGATTTACCTTCCTTTTACAGTGCTGAACACGGATTACAGGAGACTTTTTCTCCAGCTCACTCAGTGGCTTGGCGAGCCCTTTGTTTGCCATTCAGGTGGACACATAATTTAGCTTTTTGTTGTTCTCCACTGTGTAGCTGTTGGTAGTGCAAGCGTTTGTGTCACAGCACGGTGACTTCAGTGTGAAGGCTGTGTAAAATGGACAAATGTGCATTTAATTTTTTTTTGTGTGACAGCAAAGATGCCCTGAGGTGACTTTGCTGTAGTCCTTGCAGCTCTATCTGCTGAGCTGAAGGTCCCTTTGTCTCCTGCCAACACTGTGTGCTGCTGAAATTTTTTCCATGACGGTGTCTTTGGGCTATGACTGTGTTTACAGAAAACTCTTACTGGGGGGTCCCCTTGTCTGTCACTGGTGTTAATTATTTACGACATGAGAGCCAGCTGATCACAGTACCCCCCTCCTTTGCTCCCTAGGTGGAGAGGGGCCAGCAAGCCAACAGGCACTTCACCGCTTCCTACCGGGCCACGTGTCTGCTTTCTGTATGCAAAGGCAGCTCAGAAGCATTGTAAGAAAAGATTATTAAAACAAAAGTACACATTGTTCTCCACAGCCGAGAGACAGACGGATTGGAAACTCGGCCTGATTTATATCTTTACATTGATTCTTAACAGGACACAATAAGTGAAGTAAATTTGAATAATGTGCTGTGCAGCGTGTCCAAGTGTCGACAGGGGCGTACTCTCCCAGGCTTTTCCATGTGCCACGATAGCATCCCGTTGCGTGTTGCATGTTGTGCCTGTGCCCCTAAGATTTGTGTAACATCTGAATCATTCTTGAATCAGATGGCGGTCTCCTCAACCTGCTTTGTGGCGTCAGGCCCTCAGGTGCTTTAGAACAGTTCCCTTTTTGTTTGGGGAAGCTGAGCTCACCTGCCGGCTTCCACTGAACGTGGTATCAAGCGGAACTCTGCCTTCTGTGGATAAGCATCTCTGTGTCTGCTGACCAGGGTCTCTGGGTGTGAAGGAAGCGCGTGAAGCGCATTGCACAAGCAGGAAGGGACATGGCGTTCCTGTTTTTCACACACCGACATCTATCTTATTTCAGTTTTTTTTTTTTTTTTTTTTGTGGTGATAAAATAGTTTCAAAGGTAAATAAAATGCTGTGCTAGGGTATGCTGGGGTTTTTTTTTTGTCAATCAGCTGTTTGTATCTAGCATGGAATGTTTTGTGACAAATAGGTCCATGCTGTCGTAGTATGGCAGGGGGGCTATTTTACAGTAAGAGCAGTTGAAGTGAGTTGTGTATGTGCTATTGTTATTTTTGTGGGCCCCTTTATGTTGTTTATGTTTGAATCAGTATCAGGTTCCTAAAAAGTGGTGATTGTCAACAAATAAAACACAAGTCAGGTATTCAGGGATGGGTAAAATTGATGGCTCACTGGCAGAACTGAATTCACTGAAGTGTTCTTTAATACTTTTAGTTTTTAAATGCTGTAATTTTGTAATTCATAAGAATCAGTACTTAATGTTTTAGCGTTTGTTTCACTGATTTAGTTTTGTTTACTGAACATATAGGTGTTTTGTTCATTTTTAAAGCAAATGCTGTGTCACTGAATGTTGTTTAATAGTTATAAACACATACCATTTGTTCTCTTATGGACATTTCCATAAGGGTGGTGTTTTCCAAAGTGGGGGGCTTTTTATGGCTAAAAAAATCTTAATATTTTGATCTGCTATCAATACAATTCAAATAAAATTTGTTGCACAAATTTTTAACACATTTTTGCACAGTTTTTATTGTAGAAAAGACATGGGACATGGTTTGTTCTGCTAGAGTACATGCGTTTGGCTTAATTGAATCTTTTTTGAATTGATATAAATGACATTCTCTAATTCAGTTCAAATTCCAGTTCAACATCGTATGGGCTATGCCAATACAAATTCCAATTTATGCATTTAGTTTGGGTACACTTGATAAATTGAGTTTTGTACAACCCTGGTTACAACAGAAGAATCAAAGGCTCTCAATCAAATTAGTGTTGAACAATCAAACTGTCATTTGTTCTGTTTGCAGTGTTTTTCATCACTTTTTTATTACATGATGTTTTTACATGGATTAAAAACACCTGAAGATATGGTCAGCTTCTCTTACATCCAGCACTGTATACACTGTATACAATAAAGTATATTGTGAATTTTTATACTTGAAATGCTACACATTCAAAGTCTTTGCACAGTTAAAACGCATTGCCATAGATAAAGACAGGTTTCATTACAAAACCTATTTACCAGTTGAAAGGCTTTTAACCATGTGACTTTTTGCTCTTCTGTTTAATGGGAGAAATGACAATATTATATGCAACAACCCTTTGGACATTTTTCAAAACATTTTTCTGTAATACATGGCACATAGTACAGATAAAGAAAATGTGTTCTTTTTGCTGATGTGTAATACTGTAAACAGGCATGTAATGAAATTCAGAATAAAGCGGACAGGTAACAGGGCTGTGGAGTCAGATGCGATTTTTGTGTACTGGAGTCAGAATCAGTTATTGGGTTAAAAATGGAGTGACACCGACTAGATGTACAGCATATACTGCATATCCGGCATGTAATTCAACCCCCATAAACTGCAGGTATAATGCAGGATTACTCCTATATTTGCCAGGTAAATCAACCCCCATAAACTGCAGGTATAATGCAGGATTACTCCTATATTTGCCAGGTAAATCAACCCCCATAAACTACAGGTATAATGCAGGATTACTCCTATATTTGCCAGGTAAATCAACTCCCAAAATGATGTTCAACTTTTTGGCGTAGTCCAGGTCTATGGAGTCATATGCTAACGATTTAGACTGAGGGTAGGCAACAGAAGTTGACAAACTCCTATTTCATATAAAATAAATGTTTTACTTACTGTTATGATAGGTAATTTAATTATACAGTTGCTAAATTGGTCAGTTTATATCAGTGCTGTTGTATCGTAGATTAAGAAGTTGGAGGTTTTGTGTACTGGCTCTGCAGCCCTGCATGATATTGAATAAAGTATTAAAAAAGCAGCCGCCATCTCTGTGTCTCGACATGTTATTTTGCTTGTAAAAGTGTACATAACTGATAATGATTTTTAAACCTCTTGAGTCAACTGCAGCGTCAGCAATAAAACTGAAATTTACCAACTCTTTTAGTAAGTAGACATTTATAAAGGTCCTTTAACAGACATGGTCACAAAGTGCTAGTGTAAAACATAATAGAAAACAGTAAAATAATGCAAACAGAGTGGAAAAGTATAAACTGACACTGTTGACGGAAATAGTAGTTAATGTTACAGATATTTTTGGTATCAACATTAGCGAGGGCTGTCTCTTCACATGCTGAACAGCATGCATGCATGCTAAGTAGTGGGTGTTCTGGCCATCACCTGATATTTTTCACTGGAAAAATCCAGAACGGTTGGAATTTTGGGAGGCAGCTCCCCAGACCTTGTCTTTGTTTGGTGATTGGTGGATTTTCATTAGAGAGGGTGTTTGTGTGTGTATATAGTACTGAGTTTTCAGTTATGTTTAGGTGATCGATCTTTGGTTCTCTTTTTGAATTTCACGCTTTTAATATCATTAAACCCATAGACAGTTTGAGTTGTGATAGGAAAAAATTTGCGGCATAATTTCATGATGGCACAAGATCAATTGGGTCTGATTAATGTATTGATCCTCCAGACCAAAGTCAAGAGAAGCAACTGATAGGAATTGTCAAATATTAACTTTTCAACATAAATTTTCCTGTGCAAAGATGAAAAGTGCGTAAGTAATAGTACTCTCTTCTGAGATGTGATTGAAGGGTAACGGAAGTAGTTACTGTGATCTGTATCCAAAATTTTCACAGGCTTTGGAATACTTTCCTTTCAGTGCTGAAATGCCAAATATGACAAGTCATAGCCAGGTTTGCTGTAAAAGATGTTTGCTCTCCTGGGTCGCCATTGTGCTGAGTGGCAGTGCTTACTGCTTCCAGAACAGGAAGTGAAAGATAGGGTCCAGGTTAAAAAAAAAAAAAAATTGGGAGTGTTCCCTGATTGGCAGTTGAGAAGTGTGTCATGTTGTTCAGTAGAAGTGGTGGATCAGGATGTGTTTGTGCTTTTCTGATTGCTGCTAACCCCTGTCTCATCATCCCCATGGCATCACACCCTGCCAGTTTGGGTAGTTTTTTCTCTCGCGGTTGAGCCACACCCAACATGTGACAAGACACATTGTTTGTGGAATGATTGTTATGAGTGGCAGCCACCTAAAAGCGAAACCTGCCTTGAGCTCTTTGAAGGACACATAAGCGGGAGGGGCAACAGGCAGAAGGCCACCTTTTGCTCATATCTTTGTCCTGGGGCAGAATGTGTAGGTGAAGGCATTGGTAGGGTCGGGATGGGGGTGGTGGACAACATCTGTTACCATGGCAAATGTTACTGGTATTGAGTGCTGTTTTTTTTTTTTTTTAAGCACCTAATCATTTAACCCAAGTACAGCTTGCATATCTGTGAAAGGCAGACTTGCACATGTGTAAAATTAATGTAATTTCTTAAAACATTAAGTGAAAACCAGTAACATTCTTTGAGGTGGACTCTGTCTGCTCTTTGTATTTATAACCAGACTGAAAAAGGATTTGAATGTCACAAGTCAGCATGTATCTGCTCGACCTCATGCAAATCTGCCTGTGCTTTCTGTTCTATTATGGTGTTCACGGAAGCTGAAAAGAGTGTTTTGCATAGAGAAACTTATGAGTGCTAAATGTGCTAGTGCTTAAAGTGTGTGTGTGTGTGTGTGTGTGTACATGCCTAGTGGACATGGGCATCTTCATATTCAGAAACTACAAGAAGTCACAACAGCAGGAGATTCATTGTGGATGAAAACACAATGTGAGTACATTAACTGGTACATTGCTGTGCGCTTCAACTCGTTCTGTAACTCGTTCAAGTTGCCCTTGGCTATTTCATCAACCTGTCGGGTAAACCATGTTACAAGCACGTGCTGTCCTTGGACCTGAGCGCATGATACATCATTCACATTTCCACCCATCATGACAGTACTTGTATGTGGCCCCCCCCTTCCATTCTAGAACCACAAAGAGGGCACAGACGTTCTATGATGGGAGTCCCAACAGCCCGCCGGGCGTGTCCCACATTCCCATGGCGGAGCCGTTCTGCAGCCGGACCAGGGTGGTGAGTGCTGCTTTGTGTCATTTTGCTTCCATGCTGCCATTTCAGAGCATTGGCTCACTATTCTTAGTGATTTTTTTGTTTGGGCCCTTGGCACAGCAGACTAATGCTCTTCACTGGAGGGCATCAATCGCTGTGTCTGGCCAGTCACCTACCGGAGGGAGGTTTATTGCATGTGGGTGCTGCTGACAGTTGCATGGTGGCTACAGTTTAACTGTCAGCAACAGTCTCAGAGTTCTCAACAAAGGCTTTTGTTAGTATCCATATGAACGCATTTAAACTGCAGTTGATGCCTTTAAGCTCCACTGTGTTTCAGATTGTGCTGACAACATAAAATGTGAAGCCTAACCTAAAACTGTATGTTTTATATGAGAGGAGTTAAAGCACAGAATGAATGCACTGGGTACAAGGACAAATGACACCTAGCCTAACCCTAGCATGATTTTTCGGGATGCTCGTAATATAAGACCTACCCTAAAAATAATCCCCAGTTAAGATCGTCAGCCAGACAGATGGATTTAGTACGTCCGTTGCAACGATGGACATATTGAATTATAAAATAATATATAATGTAAATAAATAATATTATTGACACTAATACTTAAATGATAATGAAGTATTTGTAAATCCCCAAGCAGGCGCCTTTGGACGAGAGGTAAACGCCTACCTAAACAGATGAACTCGAGACTTATTGCCAAATGTACATTTTGTACATTAATAAATGTAGATTTTTGTACATGAATAAATGTAGATTGTTGTACATAAAAAAAAAAAAAATGACATCCCCTGAAAATAATAAAATAATGACATCCCCTGAAAATAATAATAATCTTTTGGAGCAAAAAGACCTGCTTTTATTTATAAGACCTGCTTTTATTTTTGGGGAAATATGGTAGAATAAAGTCACTTTCCTAGTAAGCAGTTATGGCTTAGGAAAAGACATTCTTAACTTGGTGAAATGCAGTTATGTGTAATACTTGGTACAAAAAAGTAAAACGGACAATACAGGTGCACACAATAGCTTTTCAACATGGATGAGTTAGCAGAAATGAAAATGACTCTGTAGATCGTTTATGTAATGATACATTGTGTATTGGCACTGTTGTGTCACATGGAACACCTACATGTGTGTAAAGTAAATGGATATTTCCTGAAAAAAACTTGTGTATCCCTTCAAAGTTGTATTGTATTTTCTCTTCCTGCTGGTCGACTAGAAGTATCTGCACCTCTTCATTGTGCCGTTGGTAGAGTTATATGTTAAATGATAATTCTGAGACATTTTTTCATTGTCAATTACTGACCGGTCTCCCCCTCTCCTTTCACTCCTGACACCAAATATTCCTCCACACTCCTAATAAAATGGTGCTGTTAGAACACACAGGTTTTGCATGCTTGAATTGAACTAAATTTAAAACAAAACCAAAAATTGTACTGTGTTCCAAATAATTATACGAATGGAATGTTTGTTTGCTTCTCCTAAACAGCACAACTAAGGATATTTTTACAGTCAATAACTATAATACAATGTGAATTTTAGTACAAGGAGAAACATGGTAAGGACAACAGGTTTTTGTAATAGTGTGAAAACACAAAATACATTGTTCCAAACTTTTATACTGAACGTAATTTGAAATCATCCTATAGGTCATAATGAACTCAAAACAGAAATATGTTGTATATGGTGCATGAATACATGATTCTTCTAAAGATCACATTTACATCAAGCTACTATTTTACTGAAATTCTACTGATATGTCTTGTGCATAATAATTTGGAAAGGGAATGGGAATCATGTTTATGGCCAAGTATGTTTGTCACATACAAGGAATTTGTCCTCTGCATATAACCCATCCCCCTGGGGGGAGCAGTAAGCAGCCACACATGGCACCCGGGGAGCTAGCACTGAGTGTTTTGTTCAAGGACACACCTGGCTGGGGTGGGATTTGAACCAGGGACCAGGAGACTTCTACATCCCAGCCTGATGCTCTACCCATTGAGCCACCAGGCCGCTTAAATAAAAAAAAAAAAACGGGGGGGAACACACACACACACACACACACTTACTTCTTTTTTTATTTCCATTTCATGCAGTGTATGCAATGTACAGCTGTTTCACACTAAAATGGTGCCTGCAGCCTAATGAAGAAATGCCTTAGCCAATGTCATCACTTATTGAGTTTGCTCGAATGTGAAGTCTATCAAGCTGTCCTCTTGCTCCTGAGATGTAGTGCTCATTTGTGTAAAATTGCAGTGTACAAGTGTCTGTGGTACAGTATGGCTCCATATGCCAACTGTGTGTCTGTGGAAAAGGTCCGATAGTAGGATTATAATAATTGTGTCTTATCTGGTATGATTGGTTATTTGTTGGGAAGTGCTGTACTTTTCAGTATTCCCCGTGTTTACTCTGTAGGTGGTGCTGGAAGTGGCACAGGCCCTGGGGGTGAAGTGCCATACGCGGGGTACTGTGCTGACCATCGAGGGACCCCGCTTCTCCTCCAGGGCTGAGAGCTTGATGTTTCGTCAGTGGGGCGCCGATGTCATCAATATGACCACCGTGCCTGAGGTGGTCCTAGCCAAGGAGGCCGGCATGTGCTACACCAGTATCGCCATGGCAACAGACTATGACTGCTGGAAGGAGCACGAAGAAGCGGTAAATGGAGGGGGGTGTTCACAAGATGGAAACTAGGTCCATGAATAGTGGAGGTGACTGTGCTGCTATGTCAGACGACAAGATTTGAACATGTTATATCACCCAATGCAAGATATTTATGAATGACTAAAGTTTTATATGTCTCTTCATATGTAACCCAGTTATGTGACTCTTGCGTTTTGTGTAAAACAGTCACTGCTTTGTCCAGCCTTCTGATAGCAGACTTCAAACTGCTAACCAACATGACAACAGTCCCCCCCCATTCTGACCACATTTGCTCATAAGCCTTTTTTGTTAAATTCTACAGAACTTCACACTGAGACAAATGCTCAGTGACAAGACGAATAAGGTCTCCAGTTATGAACTGTTGAAAAACTGACGCTAAAGTGACCAGTGACCATTTTTCCTGCTCTGACAATTAGCTTTATTTTTAAAATTGTACAGGATTTACTAACTTCAGCCCCCCATTCTCCCATGAGAGCATACTGGTATGCAAAAATTTGTTCGTCTTTAAAATGGTTTCTTTTTGATCAAGCCATGTTGGTTGCGTTCTGGGAATGGAAGGGAAATGTTATGGTGGATGTTGACAATCGCCTTATTGTAAATCGAGTCAGCGATCTGGCCAGTGTACTTGACGCTTTTGTGCAATGCAACAGCTCAGTTTACCAGATTCAGCCATAGCACAATGTTGTAGAACTTGCTAATTTTTTAAGGAGGAAAACTTAAAGGAGTTTTTCGAATGATTTGTTGATTTCATCCCACATTTGTGTTGAGGGGTTTGCTTGCCTGCTGCAGCTACACATTCCTGTAGTTGACCTTTGGCTGCACTGCCTCCACATATATAAAAACCACACACACTACACTCTCCGCCACTTCCTTCCACCCCCATGATGCCCGGAACGAAGGCTGCCAGCGGAGGCTGAGTCAGGGTGAGTCAGTGTCCGCATCCCGGCCAGTGGCTGCCAGACCGGGCCCTCCCACGCGCACACACACACAGGCCCATATGCTTTCCCAGAGTGCTTTGCAGCACCAAACCAGAGAAGCCTTCCTAGGCATTTGATTGGAGGAAGAACCTTCAGCTTCCACCACAAGTCATTTGTCAGGTTGCTTCTTGCTGTAATATAGAAATGCTTTACTTAATCATCCCCTACTTTGGTGAGGGTTTGGGGTGTCACTATCCTCACTGACTTGCACGCACCAAAACTCCCATATCGACCATAAGCGCCTTCAGTGATTAAATGTCTGTTTTCACATTTTGCCAAAATACAGTTGAATAACTTTCCAGTCTAGCTGCTTTCAGGCGAGTTTGAAGTACGGTTGGTAGCAGAACCTGTTTAGTGCTCCTGCTTGGGAGCAGCTTGGCAAATATTTATGTTTTTCGTTTTCTACTGTATATTACAGGTATGTTCACATTTTGTGAGGCTTCTATAAATGAGAGATTGTCTTCCTTCATTTCCCTTCCATGCCATTACATCTTGCGTACATGTTCAGAAACTAAATGTGTTCGGACACCAGATGACAGTTCCTGGGAGACTGAAAAAGCTGTTTCTGTGAAATGAAAGTGAAAGCTGCTAAACGTGAAAAACAGGCATACGTAGGTTGAAATTATGCTATCGCCTAAACTTTGTCCTTTTGCTTTGTTGCCAGCATACATGACCTTAAAGATCTTCCTCTTCGTTTTATCAGCACGGTGTTTATAGCAGTTTCTAACTTCTGGTTAGTAAATGTTTTGATAGGAGATGCACTTTTTGAAGCTGACACTGTTGGGCAGTTCAATCAAACCTAAATATACTTCAGGGAATATTTTTCACCAACAATTTCAGATGCCCATTTTTATTTCTTTTTACGTCTTATGAAAGATGATTAAAAACGTGGTTACGTCAAACCACTCCAGGCAACCTTTGTTAGTTCTATATTTTTACTTGGGTCTCCCATTTTATGACAGGTCTGCGTTGATAACGTGCTGAAAACGATGAAGGAAAATGCAAACAAGGCGAGCAGCATTCTGCTGTCGGTCATTCCCCGGATCTGCGACATGGACTGGACCCAGACAATAAAGAACATGAAGGTACGTGAGAGAGCGGGTGGGCACCGATACTGGCCGTGTCGTCGCATCAGCCTGCTTACCCAGGGTCCTCCTGCATGCCTCTCGCACCACAAAAGCCATCCAGCAACACCAAATGTTCAGTCTTCTCCATGATTTGAGTCACATAAACATTAAAATAAAAAAGCTAGACTGAAAGTACATCTAGACAGTAGTGCGTTTTATTTAAGTATGGAGGGAAAAAAAATATAATTGGGTTACATGAAACTGGCATGACTAAACATCAACAGCAATTATGAAAGGTGTGTTATGGCATAATTAGGCCAAAATCAGTTGTAATGAGTCATCAGAGGGTTGCAGCCAAAGTGCACATCAGTAGCTGCTCTGATCACGTAGGTTAGGCACAGAACCAGGTTATTGGTCAGGTGGCTGCTTTATCCTCAGATTCCATAGCTTATCAGCACTGGTCCAATGTTCCTGTCACATAATGAGGTAGAGGTAATGGGATGTGTTTGGATATGTCAGCACTTGGGCTAGATTTCATGCCTGGCACCTGCCGGGTCCTGCTGAAAGTGTACGCAAGCAGCTGGTTTATGACGTAATAAAACTCACAAAAACAATAATCTCTTCTTGGAATGCACCAAGGTTTTTGTGAAATGCCCTGGCCCTGGAGATGTACTTTTAAAAATTGTCAGTTTTTTGAAGGAGGTGTGGCTAAGGGTGACACCTTGATTTGTTATGGGTTTTCATGCCTGGTCCTAACGCAGATTGGAGGGGAAAGCAGGAGGCAGCTTTCACATGACAATGATATTTCCATATATTGAGACTGTGCTGATGTTTTTTTAATTTGGAAAAATATCCTTTTACTACACATTTATAGATAGTGTAGTAGCGTTTTCCTAACCGCCTTTTGTCATTCAGGAGACGGCCATGTGCTCCATCATGCTGCCCAAACACTGATGACAGACCAAGATTGACCAACATGGGAGCCTGTCCATTCCCATGCTGTGGACAGGCCTGGACCCTGAATGCAAAGCCACGGGTGCGTCAGCAGCAGCCACGCTTCGTTATAGTCACTGACTCCACCTCTAATCAGAAGTGCCTGACCGCATGCAGGCTGTATGGCTTTTCGCGCTACCCATTTCTGCTGTTAGTAGAGGTTTCACGGTTCACTAATTTTGTACCCCCCCCCCCCCCCAAAAAAAGCAGTTACTGTAGTGGTACTGCAGTCTATACTGTTAAGACTATCATTGAATTCTGACAAAGTTAAAACCAGTGACTGTATGTGCTTAATGGAAAGAAAATGTGCTTCAATTTGTACTAATATCAGCTTGATAATGTATAAAGAACCGAATGATATATTTTGTTTTTCCTCAATGATCACACTTTTGGTTTTGAGTGTGTTTTGAAACACAAATGAATTTGTGATCAATTGACCATGTCAGTTTTTAACAGCTGTACAAAAACCACTGTGTTTAATTAGTTCATCCACAAAAACACCTCTTCTGGACCATTCATATAATTTTAAAATTGGATGTATGACAAATTGGCATTCTGCAGAGCTTCTGATTTATGGATTACTGTTTCATTACTTTATAGTATATACTGCCCACATTCCACTCTGAATATTTCACATCTCTTATCAACCACACTCATTATTTCTTGTTTTTCCTGTGTTGCTCGATTTGTTGCATCCTGACAAAAAAATTCAACTACAGCAAGAAATCCGTATGTTTAAAGGGACCATTCAGTATTTTTCACGTATGTGATGCATTACTAAAGTAAAGAAGAACGAGGTTAAAGGCAGTACTGTCCAGTATATGTAGGTGGTCACATCATATCGTGTCATTTGTCTTTGTTTATTGTGGATGGATGGAATTCAGTACAAAAACGCATAGTAGCATTGCCTCTGCCATTAAAAAAAAGCTTTTTAAAAGAGTCTTTGTTTTCGTAAACAAAGTAATTTTTTGTTGCATCACAGACATTTTATGTGTGTACGCTTAATACATCCAAACTTCACCTTATAACTAACGAGGCTGGTTTCATGATTTAGCTCAAGAAGGTTTAACTCAATACCTGTGCGCAGGATGTGTGTCTTACGAGCCGAGTTGTTCACTGTTGGTGTTTTATTTGCGATGATGAATTACGGATGAATCGTTTATTTTTTTCATCGTAAAACATTATTAGACTTTGTTATGGGCTGGGCATTTGTCATTTGAATCTAAAATTGCGTTTGTGTGCAATGCCTTTGTTGTAAATACGTTAATATTATGATTCGCTGGAAGTCACGTAAAACTCTTTACCCGAAGCCTAGTCTAAAGGACGTTTGTGTACATCATACTTCCGCGGTTTTCTTAGTTTCCTCCCTTGTTTGACAGTACATGGTGTATTTTGAACAGCTGTTCCAGGGTTATTTGTAGTAGCCTACCGGCCTGGAGCGAAGTGATAAGCGGGAATTAATGGGTGCCGCGTTTCTGTCTGCGCCTACCTCTGAACTTGAAGTATTCAGAGCGCAACACACACGCCGCATTTCAAACATGTAACATCGATATTACCAAGTATAGATTATGGAAGAAACAGGTTAATTATAGGTTAAATATTGACGTTTATTACTGTTAACGCGAAAGCTCGGTTGTAGCTATTTATTTTTACTTACACTGAGGACAGCTATGATCTGCCGCTCTGTCAGTGTGATTTCTACAGACGATTTCAGTTTCCCCGGTATGTATCATCAGATAGTCCGTCTGCGATTGTCATCTTCGAGTAAATGCTCGGCTGCCTCCTTAATGGACCGAGAACAACGTGATGCAAAAAAAAAAAAAAACTATATCCTATCGTTTGTAATTAACTCACGTAAAACCCGTCGTTAAATCAGTTTGTAATTGTACAATGTTTTGAATTTGAATGATTTCGTTTAGTAACTAGGAGTGCGAACCGTATAATTGCGAATCATTATATTTAAAAAATTAATTACGTAATTTATGGGTATTTTGATTCCATTTAAACATATGATACAGAGTGTTTGTCTTGGGTTTATAGAGAACGTTTATCAAAATAACAGTTTATGCAACCAACTTAAAATGTGTATTGTGTTGTTTCGCTTTTTATTTTTGAATGACTAAGAATCCATATTTTGCATGATCAATGTTTTAACTGCCATCGATTTACGTGACAATTGACATCAGATTTCCACGTAACTGCAAGGTTGTTCTGCAGCTGTTTTTAAAGTAATTGTATAATTACGTACTGCCATATTAACGGTCGCAATTTAATTTGTAGTTTGTTTTATAATTTTAGGCGGTTATTCTTCCCTTTCTGTTCGTTGTTCTGTTCACTCCTTTCTTCAGAATGGGTAAAACGTTTTGTACAGAAACTAATATTGTAATTCATTGCAGTTAACTGCCATCCTCGTTTTTCAACTAACCGTTTTAAAAACCGTATTTGCCAAATGCCGATTCAATTATACAATAGCAGGTAAACAATCCACAATTAATATATTGTGGATCGTGACACTGTACATTACCAAACCCAGCGAACTGCACTGAACATAGTTACAGTGATGATTTAGTGATGTAGGCGTATATTTTCTAAAATACTGACTAGTAATTAAGGATATGAAACCGTTAATTTAATTCATTATTAACCGGAAAATAAAATCAGTCCTAAATGAATAAATTAAATAGTTAACAGAAAAATCCAAAAAATTACTTCCATTTAAATTAGCAATCAAGCGTGTATACATTGGCACTGATCTGGACTACAACTTACAATTCGTTTAAAATAAATATATCTTCATATAACATTATATTACAATTATTTCAGAAAAGCCACGACCGCTTGGTGTCCATTTTCTTCAGCGAGATCAACTGGTCGCCGGTTCCAATTATCCCTGACATTTATATCGGCGTTAAACTGGACTAAAATCTGCACAGTGTCCAGAAATCCGTCTCTCGCGGCGTCGTGGAGCGGCGTGGTACCGGTGCTGTCCCACACGTTCGGGTTTGCTCCGTATTGCAGCAGTAACTGCACCACTGCTGGGCTCCCCATCATCGAAACCTTTAGCAATAAAATGAACATTTAAACCTGAGTTTGGATCTATATCTAAATGTGTAAATTCTATAATCTTAGGGAAAAATGTATATTTTAATGTACGAAAAGTTAAAAACAATCTTTGCAACAGTCATTTCAACAATGGGTTCAGTAAAGGTTTGGAAATCTGCACTTACTGATACATGAACTCATAGCACATAATTACAAAAGAAAACCATTACACGGCTACAATATAGCCTAAAAGAATCCTTAACTATCTCCTGGCATTCCTAAATAACAAATCTGTTGTTGTTTTTATATAAACAGAACAATAAAACACATACTCGCATTTTAACAAGTTCATTGCTAACACGAACAATATTGTTCTGAGAGGTTTTCTTTATTTCTCTTAGTATAGACACGTTCTCTCATACACTATTGGACGTAGATCCCCGATTGCCAATAATGCGACAGTACATTAAGGTTTAAATAAAACTTTTCTTTGGTGACTATAAATAAGAACTTCTATCTATCATCATCGGAGAAAACAGACGAATTTACGATTGTCATGCTCTTGCACATGCTCTTGCGACCCAAAGTGTTCTGGCTTTGTAAAGTGTCACCTTGTTGCCATGTGCAAAAAATATTGTAGAAAATGTTATACGTACTGTGAAACAATAATGTTATGAACGATAATTTACATAAGAATGAATTTACGCTCAATAAACGCTAAAACGCTGTCAAAGTGGGCGTATCCCACGTCTCTATACCTGTACAACAACCACAAACTTATAAATCCATGATAAAATATAATTTTAAAGCTTTCCCTATATATAAACACGATTTCTTTCACATAGCACGTAATCCTCAATTTAATGACTACAAAACACTAAGGTGGTCAAACATTTCTTAAGCCAGTGGATGAAATCAAGTTATATCATAGCCTATATCACATAAATCTCATATGATAAGCACGTTTCTCACGTAACACATACATTCAGCATTAGGCGGGTGCACGGATACCTATATTTACCTAATTTACTTAATTTATGCTGGTTATATTGAACGTATTTATTTCAGAAGCGTACGTAGATCACAGACAAATTCTTAGCGTCGGAAACGTATGCATGTTTCTCAATAAAGAAAGCAGCAGAATAGAAACATGACATTATTCGAAATGTTTACATGCTTTGATGGGTATTTCATGATTCTGATGCAACCAAACGAATAGCCGGTGACATGAACCATTGTGCGCTTCATAGCTACAGCCCGCAGAGCTGCGAGATATCCAAAATGCGAAACTGTTCGAAGACCAACCTGAATAGGTGTCCGTCCAAACCTATTTTCAGTATTAACACTAGCTCCATGTTGTAGTAAATGTTCCACCAGGTCGACGTTTCCCGTTGCCGCTGCGGACGCTAACTCATCATCATGGTCCATCTTTAAAAACAAACCGTCTGGTCCAGTTACGGAGCTCGATGGAATTTTTTCGGCAGGTACTATTTCTGTAAGCATCACTGGTCTGGAAAAACAATCTAAGCCATTTCGTAACATTCAGCCGGCTCTGCTGTTCACTGATCTTGCTCACATGCAATACGGTATTAAAGTGCTTTGCATTAACGCCGCATTCATTCAGTTAGTGTTCTCGTCACAACAGCGTAGCGACAGATGTGTTCGGGCTTGCCTGTTTCGAATAAGATCACGTCACACCGGCTTCTGCAGCGCTCTGTTGCGCATGCTCAGAACAGCTCGTTGCGAAGGTGTGTATGCGCTTAGAATTAGACGCCACACAAAACAATGTGTACAGAGGACGGGCGATTGTTGCTCGGCGTAACCCTACAGCGCGTCTGCAGTGTAATTTAAACTGGACTCAAAATGTATTCAATGGACTTTACCACCCCTTGTCCTGTATTCTTTTAACCTTGTCATTCGCCTTATCTTGTACCTCACAGTTTATAAATAAATAGATTTAAAAAAGAGTTCGGAAGAATAACGTGACAGACAGAATTTATGCACATAGATTTTAGACTGTTGACTAGTATGGAGCAACTAAGTCAAATCCCTAGACTGTTTTCCTTACGTATGCCTATAAGACATGTTTCTGCATGAACCGATAGTGTAGCCTGCCGGTTACACCCGTGGATTGTTGTGAGCGATAATATGACGGTCATACGATTTCCCCCACGAGTACTAGACATTCTCCTAGGGAAAATGTTATTCGGGTAATGGTACATGTGTTTGTCGTTTGCTCTTATCATCTATTCACTATGAACATATGTGGACGCCGTTTAAGCGTAAAATTCAGGCTACTTCATTCAAACATTTCACTACACATTTTAACATGAACTTGAACGTCGCAGACTGTTCGTTGATATAAATTCTGGTAGCTTTACATTTCACACTAAGAAAGCAATTCTATCTGTAATTCATGCAACCTTTTATAATCTCAACCTTCAATAAACACCAAACAAGCTCTATGTAGCTCCAAATGTAATGAGAAATCGGTTTGTTGAGGGAAAAAAAAAGTTGAGCTCTCAATTTACATCGTATCATTTATTTTAGGTGGGCAATCATGTTACATAATCAATCAACTGCCAATATTTGTGATTTATTTAAAGTATCGGTATTCAAAAATATTTAAAACGGCAAGTTTCTTTGCTAGGAAAATGCACATAGTCAACTTTTTAAAATAACCAGCCAACTATTTAAAAATAAAGTCGATCATAGATGTACAGGCAAAACCTTTGCCTTGGATGACAGAACGCACAGTAAACCGACTTTCGCGTTTCAAGTTGTTTTGAATTATAACGTAATTATTATTTGGCCGCATACTTTGGTCAGTTAATTATTTTCAGATTGTATAAACTATTTGGTTAGTAGTACTAAAATAACGCAGGCTACGCTCTGAAATAGTCTTTTTAGCATCGTGCTAAATTTCCTGTTAAAATACACGAAGCCTCGGAGGACTAGTGCAGCAGAACGAGAAAAAACAAATGGTCCGAAGACGGCTTGAGAAATAAAACCTGGAGAGGACCGTCATCTGTTACTACGATGTCATTTGATTACAGCATTCCTAAAGTACTGTAGCTCTTTCGTGGTATTTAATTTCAAACTTTTAATTGGCTAGTTTCGAAGCGCAGCAGCTAACGGAGCCGTAGCCTCAGAGTAGAAATACCCGTCTGCTAAGACTTCCAACCAAAGAGGGTGCAAAAACGGGACAGAAACGAGTGTAGGTGTAATGGAAATACAACATCACATGATACTTTATTACAGCACGTGATACACATGATCGCCGCACAAATGCATTTGACAAAGCTTGGGAAGCTCTGGAATTCACACGAATAGCTATTAAATGTGCATATACGTACTGAATTAAATTAAAATGAAGCGTTTCTTCATAAGTTTACATTTCAAGTGGATTGCTGCGCACATTAACTGGGTGTTTCCTTGAACTGAATTTGATTTTGTTCATAAAATATTTTGTAAACGTTCGCCGAATAGCAGTAAAACACTTGAGAAGTTATATTACGCATGAACCTCAGAAAGAATATGTTGTAAACCTATGAAAAATTCCTAGGTTGCCTACACAATATCATGTATATAATGATATTGCTTCTTCTTTATTTTAAGAATCTCTGTAAATATCCCAAAATGTTTTTTGTCAATCCTTGCTGCCCCTGTTTCCCTTGTCCCCTGCCCTCTGCTGGACCTACCTCCTTATGCAGATAAAAATGCTTGTTTCTATTATCTGTAACTAGGAGTGAGCTGTGTGAGGTATAGAAGGGCAGAGATTTGGGTATAGATGGTAGAGACATGTCCCTAGTAATATTGTGGCAATATTAAATTGTCCCTTATTTGTGTCTGAACCACAAGATACTCCTTGCAACACTCTCCAACCTCGGGATATCTGGTACCGTGGTATGATGAATTGCCTCCTACCTTTTGGAACGTTGTTACAAGGTATCTAGGAGGGGCCAAGTGTCAAAGCATTCTGCTGAAGAATGGTAAACCTAGGCTCTTCTCATCTCTGGCACCTTAATGGTGGAATGAGCTGCCTCTTACTTTGAGGACTTCATTGTCCCTGTCCACATTCCGAAAGCACCCGGAGACTTATCTTTTCAGGGAGCACCTCAAAACTTGAAACTTCACCTTCATCATATCTGCTTCCTTATTGCTCCATTGTTACAAGGCTGTTTGTTTGTACATGTTTTTCTTGTTTCAAGACTGTAGTTTTCACTTTACTTGTATGACTTGTGTGAGAATTGCTGGACTTAATTGTGTGCATTTTGATTATAGGACAGCACTTACTGTCAGTTAGATTTCTGATACTGTCTGACCTCGTTTTTGACATGCACGAGTACTGTTATTCATTGTAAGTGCCTTCTAAATGAATAAATGTAAATGTAATAAATGTTTAGGTGGGTGTGGGGTAGGGGCTGGTTTGGTACCTACCAATGTTGAAACCAAGCCTACATCCCTTGAGGAGACTTATCTTTATAAGTCTGTTTTATCTGGTTATCTATTTAGTCTGGTTATCCTGACCACAAAGGCAACATTCAAACCAAATTTAATTCAAACTAAACATGGCATGTATTTTTTTTGTTACCCTCATTGTTGGGACATTGACTCCTCATGTCTTTCAAACGTTTTTTGTTATAAAAGTATAAAGCTGCCTTCTGAGAGGACAAGTGCTCATCTCTGCCATATGCAGAAACACGAGATCCACTTACAGGTGAATGGCAGGAGGACGCTTATTGGTGAACAGCGCGTACATGTCCGAGTGATACATAATGCAGTATGGAAGTGATTTTTGGGCGGATGGGTGTGCGGTTTTGGTTCTGCATTGAGGAGGGGCCCTTGTCCGTCACGGACCACTCCAGACTTTGCAGTAGCTGCATGTGTTCTATATCATCAGCTAGCGGTCCTGGTGGGTCTGACTCAGGGTTTGTTTCATCATGGGAACATCCAAGAACAGACTCTCTCCTGTCTCAGTTGCTCAACACCCTCCCACCCCATCCACACATGCATATATACACATGCACATCATCACGTTGAGGCACATTCATTTACCAAGGCCTAGGTTTGGGAAAAATAAATATCAGAAGTAAAAAAATGTTTAAAGACTGTAACGTAGTCAAATAGAAAATGACCTGGAAGCAATTCGTGTTGAGACATGCTGGCTTCTTAAATGGACATCCAAATTCTGCTTGCTTTGACATTAAACATGTCATGAGAAGCTACAATGACCCAAAACAGTAGATCTCCATGCAATATTTACCAAACATCCTGACTCAATTGGTGGTCCATTGAAGCCATCTGATATGAATCATGGATGTGGTTCGCCTCTGATAACTCAGTTTTCTCTGGCAGTGTTATGTTAGTACAGTTTATTTTCAGTATGAGAGGTTCAAGCTTCCTTTTGGGGTCTCATGTAGCAGAGCTTAACCTTTGTGTGCTGGTCTGATGTTTACCTCTGATGGGTGGCACTGAACAGGGCAGAGCTCTCTCCTGGAAAGTGCTCCTGGTTTCATTCACCCAGTTATAGGAATGGGAGTACTCCATTCACCCAGTTATAGGAATGGGAGTACTCCATTCATGCAGTTATAGGAATGGGAGTACTCCATTTATCTAGTTATAGGAATGGGAGTAGTTTATTCATGCATCCTCTAGCACCCTGGTGGCTCAATAGAACATTAGGCTGGGATGTGGAAGTCTCCTGGTTCGAATCCCAGCACAGCCAGGTGTGTCCTTGAGCAAGACACTTGGCCGCTAGCTCCCCGGGTGCCACATGTGGCTGGCAGCCCACTGCTCCCCTCAGGGGATGGGTTAAATGCAGAGAAGCAATTTTCCTCTGGGGTTAATAAAGTACTCTAAATCTAAAATGTTATAGGAATGGGAGTACTCTATTCATCCAATTATAGGAATGAGAATATTGAAGTTGTCCAGTGAAAGGAATCAAAAATATTTTCTTCATCCACTGAGACAAAAGACTTTGTACTGTAGAAAGTACTCTGCTCATCCAGTAAAGAAAGTGAAAGACATGGATTTAGAGTTTCTGTACCTTTTAGTTTCTTGTTGGAGACAAAAATGAGGAAGTGCGTTTTTGAAAGTTCTGCAAGTTTAAAATATAGGAATTACTTTGAAGTGGATAGTTATTCAGAATGTGGTGTTTCCACCCAGCTGCATAATAGTTTTCATCTTAAGTCTTATATAGTGAAAAAAAAGAATAAAATGATGTAATGACTTTTATCCACATTAGCTTTGAAGTGGTTTTTCTAACTGCCGTTTCCTCCTGCAAATCATATACATCAGGAATGAACAAAACACAAACATAGGCTTTATTTATTTTTGCTAATTTACCTGCTTGCATAGTATGGTGAATCCCAGTGCCTGGTGGAGGTGAGCAGAACTGAGGCTGACCATGACATTTACATCCTGAGTTCCTGACCAGCTTGACGCTTGTCAAGAGCCTCTGCCTGTAAGCCAGCAGCTGCTGTTAATTACAAGCCTCTTTGTTAATTTGAGTCTGCATCCTGAGTTGCTGTACTAAAATGAATAGGGTGGGGCTCTGCCTCTTGCTGGGCTATTTTTGTCTCATGAACGATGCAGGGACATGGCCAGAAAATGGAAGGGGAAAACACCTCCTTCATCTAGTTCATGCAATAATAAAGTCGGTCTCTTCTACTGTTTCCCGAGAAAATGTTTTGAAGTTTTTTCTTTACTGGTGAAACAGTCTAAAATAGGATCGTTCCCTCTTCAGAACAGATTACTGCCCATGCAGGACAGTTTCTGGGCATGTGATTTGTGGTTTGATGATGTGACATTTGTTTATTTGTGAAACAGGCCATGCTTATCTCTCCTACCTTCATTTGGTCTTTCAACACACACTGACTGGCAGGATCCAAGCACAGGAAGTATTTTATGACAAACCCACATAACACAGTAACCAACAAAGCAGCGTGTACACACAACTCTTTCACAGATTGTGTTTGCTCGTACAACAGTAGCAAAACGAATAATGTGACATATAAGAAAGCGTAATTTAACAAGCCTATAAAAGGTAATGTAATAGAGACCCTTAAAGTCTAAGGTTCATTATCATGTTTTGTTGGCATTGTAACATTGTGCTTGTGGTCTTCTCTCAGGATCTGCAAGCCTACATAGATCTGCATGAAGAACTTGCTCATGGAATGACTGATAACAGTATAATCACACTGCACAATACACATATTCTTCACATGTACAATTACATGAACATCGTATACATGTTATTCTTTACATGTATAATCACAGATATACATTTTTTATTCTTTACATTCACATATATACATATTCTATAACTTGGTAATTACAAAGATTGTACACTAACAATCTTTGAATTATCCAGCTATAGAACAGAGAGGTAAGATAGCTAATGTTTTGTTGTTGTTTTCTTCTTCCTAAGGAACTTTTGGTTCCTTTCCTTGGTTAACGTCAGGTTTTCTATTACATTCGGTACCTACATGAGTGTAATAATGTATGATACTGTGTGTGTTGTGATAGGCCACATAAAAAATAACCTGTATCATAATTTACAAACTGTAAAATTCAGATGAATTTAAAACCAACAAGTTGTTTTGGCTGGTTTCTAAGGTAATTGAGCGAGTTGCTGAAAGACGCAGCATCCCTTGAATTTTTCAGTTTATTTTACTGTGCTTGTAGTGGACCGTTGGTTGTAGTACACAACAAGCTAAGTAGAACATAGCAACGAGCAAAGACAGTCTAGTGGTGATCTGTCAGGATGGGCTTAGATGGATAGCTGAAGTATCCAGGCTCTAACTTTCCATCACAGCTCATGGGTTACAAATTAATAATTTTCTAGCACCAACCAGATAGGGGGCAGAAACAGTGGCACCAAACATAATTTTCCATGATGCAAAGCCCCCCCCCCCGACGCTTTTATACAAGTAACGGAGATATGTCATTGCCTATTAATGACACAGATGACTCTGGCTTCTGAGGGATGGGCAATGGTGTAAAGGTTTTTTTTATATGAAATAACTCACAGCAGTGCCCTTGAAATCATATGAGACTCACCTCTCTGTTGACCTCTGTGCTGATTGCCAATTATGAAAACTCCAACCTTCCTTTCACTTTAGTCTTCTGAAGGTTTTCTCTCAGTTTGTTTTAACCCTTTGAAGAGCACACCCAGAAAAACATCATTGAAACATTATTATTGACATTATTAATGAAAAGCAGATTACATTTTTTAAAACAACGACAATGCAGGTCCTTTATTGTAAAAAGCCTCTGCTGAATGGTTAATTATTCCCTCAAACGGATAAGGGGTATTAGGAAATGTTTGAAATACTGTGTTGCACACTTGCAAAATCCATCTTACATCTTAATAATTTTAACCTACCAAGGACTTCAGTTGTGAAATAGTAAACTAGATATGATGTAAGTTCATTCTTGCCACATTATAGGTCTTTTTCAAAGTGTATAATGTTGGAAAACACTCACTGAACTAATCAGAATAGGAAATATTTTGCACGCTTGCAGTAGTATAGCATAAAAATGTTTCTGGATCAACGCAAATTAAATTAAGCCACTTGCAGGAATGTGGGCTGGGTTTAAACTTAGGTTATCTTACTGCAGGCCATGAAACTTTGAGATGGGTTTGGATTGTCTTTATGATTAGTGGTTGAGAAATTTGGGAGGTGCTCAAAAACTTTTCCATCTGTTTTTAATGTGTGTGTACTGGAGTGTTAATTGGGTGCCTGTTGGCAAATTTACTTCACCCATGTTGACTTTTGACAGTGGGTTACAATACTCATACTGGTTTGACTGACAGATGGGCTAAAGAGCATGTGTATATGTAACATACACAACCCAAACAGTGACAATACCTCTCATATCTCCAGGGTGAGCATATTTTATAAGCTACAGAGCTCTTGGAAATTATTCACTGCTTGGAATATCTGCACAATTGTAGGAACAGCATATCCACAGCACTAGGCGGATATTGCCAACAGGAGGTCAGATGTTTTCCTACTAAATCCTGTTCCCGCATGCTGTAGGCAGCCAGCGATCCAGCCATGAATAATTTACAAAAGGAAGCTCTGGTGTCCCACTGGAGAAAACCCAACCATGTTTGTCTGGCTACATGTAAAAAAAAAATTCACGGGATACTGTCCACCCACCCCTTTTATATTTAGCTGCCTATTTTCGTTAATCTGCATGCTGATTAATTTCTACGTGACAAATCTTTCAATGGAGAAAAACAGCCCTGCTTTATGTGTTTTATGTGAGTTCCTGCACTGGAAACTCAGTAGAGAAAGAAGAAGACTTTAAAATAGACTTGTAAGCATACAAACAAAACTGATCTGATGTGGCTCATGTTGGCATGGAGGATCTTGAATGGTGTGCCAGAACGCCCTGCTTTAGGCTTGGTGTTTATAGCTAGAGTCTGTGTGGCCTAAATCCCATTACATCACATGCTGATGACATCACAGGGAACAATGTGCCCTTTGAAGTGAATCTGAGGGGGCAGGACTACAGCTGCTAGCCTCCTTGCCCAAACCTCTTCATATGGCCACTTCTGGTTAGGTTGAACAACAACTTTTCCTGTGCATGTACATGTGAATGTGTGTGTGTGTGTGTGTGTGTGTGTGTGAGAGAGAGAGAGACAGAAAGAGAGAGACAGAGAGAGACAGACTGTGTGCAATTTCATAGCAGCCATTTTCAAAGGAGCACTGCATCTCATACCTGCACAGCTGTTCCACAAACTCTAACCTTTTTACTTTTCCCAGAATTCCTTGGATGTGACATTTGTTGTCAACATGCGAACTGTGAATCAGCACCATGGACAGAAGTCACTGGTGAGGCGTAGCTGTGCCATACACCCTTTGTGAGAAGGAACTAGACTTCTAGCTTTTTAATAAAGAAAAAAAATCAGTAAAACCATGTTTCAACTTAAATTTTTATCCAAGTCAGTGCTGATTTAACTCAGTTGAAAAATTTACAAGCAAAAAATAAGGAAAATAAATTGTGGACATACAGTCTGCATTATTTAGAAAAGAAACAATACAATATTTTACCACTATGTTAACTCATATTGATATGATTTCAGAAATATTAGAAAACAAAACAATTTTAAACATTTTTGAGACCATATCAATGTAAATTCCATTGAGGTGAGTGGTAATGTTTTTTCTATAAATATTCACAAGGTCTCAGCATTGGTAAAGATAAACTGCTGGTTTCATTTGTATACATTGAAGCAATGTATCTACTATGACCATTCATGCCCTTAGAACTTAGAACTATGAACATTCCTTGCTTTGAAAGGCTGTTCCACTCAAAATTACTCTCCTAATTACCTTCTTTCTTGCTGGTTTTAATCATGCTATGTCTGAAACCCGTGGATATCACACCAATCCTATATGGCCCTTTATGAACAATTATAAGTGTCCACTCACAGATCCAGTAATTCGTCTCCTTGGTAGCTGCAGGTGATATTACAAAAAGCTGCATTCTCTACATACACATATTGTTTAGCAGCCTGGTGGCTCAATGGCTAGAACATCAGGCCTAGCTAGGGCAGTCTTCTGTTCAAATCCCAGCCCTAGCAGCAGATGTGTCCTTGAGCAAGACACTCAAAAAAAAAAAAAAAAAACTAAAAAAACTGCTAGCTCCCCAGGTGCTGCATGTGGCTCCCACTGCTCTCCCCCAGAGGGTAATTCCTTGTATGTGCCAAATACATGTGGTCATAAACCAGATTCATTTCCTTAGTATCTTTCTATGACTGAAAGTAAAAAGAAAGTGTTTATTAGATAAAGAGGACATGGGAGCGTGAAATAAGAAAACAACAAATCACAAGTGAACCAAAATGCATTAATATGCTGTCATTCCTGTGCTACTTAATTTAGTTATTTTTTCTTTCGTTTTTTTGCAGAATCAAGAATCAAATTGGTGAACATGCACTTGTGGGAAGGTGAAGGTGACGTGAGCACCCATAAGGGACTGTGTCCTTCCCCAGAAGTGCCATCTCCCTGCACTCTTCACAAGGCATGTATCACTGTACAGTCACATAGATGTGTGGGTGTCTTGGCTCTTTCTGCCATTAGACACGATGACCCCATTGGTGTTTTGGTCTAGAGAGCCGTACAGCGTGTCGTAATGTAACTACACTCCATGCAAGTTCTCTTGTGTATCTGTGCTGCTGTAGGGAAGTTTACAGCTACAGCTGATTACAGCCGCTTCAGGGAGAACGTGGCTTGTGTCAACCTTTGAAACTGTAAACAGGCAGTTCTGCTTGGCTTTTCGCCCACGGTCAAGCCTTCCTGAGAGGCGTTGAGGCGAACTTATGTTCCTCTCAGCAAGACTGACTGTAAATACTTGTGCTTGGTAGTCATCCTGCAAAGCGAAGCTTTCTTTGGCACTTTTCTTAGTGTCTGTACTTTTCAGTGTTAGGTCTCATCCTTTGGAGATGTATGTGTATGACTTCTGTAGTGAGTGACGGCTGAACTTGCTGAACTCAAAGCAGGATATTATCTCAAAGCAAAGGCTCTGTCTTGCACATAATGAATGAAAAACCATGTAAAACTTGAGTAAAGAAAATGTCATTAGCATTTGAGATGGAAATCAACTCCCCGCCCCAAAAAAAAAAAAAAAATTAAACTCATTTTACCGATTTTGCAATGATGTTTGTGTTTCACTGCCTCACAGCATCATTCTTTTTAAACATCTTTAGGTGTTAATTGTGTACTGTTATTTCTGGTATATGCAGTAATCTGCCTACTTGCATAATTGTCAGATAGACAAAGCAAATCTGGCAATCTGGGTGGAATACGTATTGCACATTTTCACCGAGTCCTTCTATCTTTCTGTTAATACACATTTTAACTTTTTGGTTTATGAACACTTTTATGCAGTAAATTTTACTATGTTTGGAGAGAATTTACTAGATATACTGTATAATACAATAATAAAGACGTAAATGATGTTTCTACGACCGAGCTCTTATTTTGAAATGTCATTCAAAGGTAACGATTATTTAAACCTTCCCCTGTTTGTTTTTGGCCATGTTTATTTTTACTGTCATGTCTGTTTTCTGTTATTTGCGGGTGTTGTATTTATTAGTACGTAGAATGTTTATAAACATTTAAAACCTCTGGTACATCTACACATAATGTAATTAATGCAATTTCACTCACAGGTAATGGATTTGAAATGTTGTTCTCTGTGATCGTGTTTTTCCACATGACTGACAGCCCTGGAGTTTTCAAGTCCCTGTCCGGGGGGCATGCTGGACAAACAGTTTACAAACGAAATGTCTTCTGAGTATTGTTGTCCAGAGGGAAAAGGGGGGGGGGGGATCTACAAAACATTGATGTTGAACATAACGGCCAGACGCGCGATTTATACCTATTGTGTATTTTCTGGCTGGGACGTGTGACGGCCGTCCACACTCCTATGGATTATGACTAATATTACTACTTATTATTATTAGTAATAATAATTGTTATTACTATTAATAATTATTACTGGTGCTTGTATTTATATTGACCTCTTGTTAAAGATTTCTGTTACTGTCTCGTAGTTTAACACCACACAAAATATATAAACGCAAACATACTCCTTGTCCATTTCATAATTAGAATTAACTCAAACATCCATTTGTGAGAAAAAAATTATAATCGCCTGTTTACTTTAACATTCTGAAACTACCTGAAGGTAAGTTATTAAAAGCTTTGGTTCAGATAAGGACTTGTGACTACAACAAGCTGTCATTGCAGATAAGGTAATGTAGGGATCATGTCACGCATTTATGGCCTGCGATAAAAGCTTTAAATGATTCGCAGCTAAAATAAACCTTCGATAAATATATCACAAATATGCACTTGAACTGTTTATTGCTGTTTTTACTGCTGGGCAATAGTGTAATGAACTGTAAATTTACAGCGCCTCAGTGCGTAAAATTATTCTCTGTTCAGTTATGGTTATAGCGCAAATTACGAAGTCTTTGTCATAACACAGGTCTACATGTGGTCGGGTCTAACAGCAAGATTCAGAGGCGTCAATGTGTCTGTTATGACGATTACGGGAGTACAAAACCTGACCTAAAGTACGTATTGTCCGTGTGGGTCTTTCCCATATGATGCTATTATAAGCACCGGTAATTTAATCATGGTTCCTGGATCGTGGTGCTGCTGCTGCTGACGCTGGCGGTGTACGCAAAGGGCTTTGGGGAGTTGAATGCAATGGTTCATTAGGTGTTGGCCAGCTCTACTAAGGCCTTAAAAGGGTTACCAGACGTCCGGCAAAAGAACATGTGCTCGTTTTTGACCTCTGGTCCAGCGTCCGGCAGGCATTAGCCGAAAATGTGGAAATGTCCGACTTTGTCGCTTTCATCAATCACAGACTTGGCCGTGTTGTTGGCTGTAATTGCGCGCCACCATCTCTGTTTTAATCGTAAAGAGCAAATCCGAGGTTAATTAGTATGACCGTTTTAATAAATCAACTCGGCCACGCCAGTTATGTGTTATTTGTTGTATATATATAACGACATCACATAAATAATTGTGTTTTTTGTCCTCCTTTGGATATGCAGGTATCTGGTAACCCTAGGCCTTCATCACTTCTTAATTGTCCACCGTACGTTAATTAATTTATATTATGAAACATTAATTTTATCCACACAACCATCATTAACAAAGAAATAACATGAAGTACTAAAAAAAAAAAACGAAAACTACCATTGAAATAAAAGCGCATTAAATACAATTTCACACATACAAAAATTGCACACACACACGTCCCCTTAACATTTTTACATATTATGGAAAACATTAAATAATTATAATTGGCAATATTATATATATAAAATATATACATTAGTTTTTCATTGGTCGTCTGCTCCCCTCACAGTTGAGTGTTCTTGACTTACGAATAAGAATTGTGCTTTACACAGTGCGGAATGATATATGCGCTAATGAATTGCAGCTTTTAACAAAACGTGATATAATACAGAGCGGCCACGAGGGGGCAAAAGTAAGCAACCAGTGAAAGCTCTCTGTTCGGTTTACATTAGTACAAAAAAAAAACTAAGTTAATTTTTATTAATATAGTACAAATACAAAATATCCCTATTTAACCAAATTTGACTATTTTTTTTTAAACTAAACATCCTGGCATTTGTTGGAGTGGAGCCAGACCTGCTCTCCATGTACAATGATCAGGCCAGTAGAGAATATTGAGTAGTAGCACCCCCTTACCCCACGTGTTGTGTCTGGTATTTGGTCTCCCGCTTCTTTTGGCAGTGCGTGCTGTGGACAATGCTTTTCATGTGATTCTGAAACATGAGGCAATTTGTGTCCCAGGTCACCTGGCTGGTTGAAACCAATTTTGCCTGTCCGTCACTGACTGACACTACACCATGAAAGATTCACCATTTTACTGATACCCTGATATAGTTGTGGGGCAACTACCTGCTGCTGAGATGTTATTCTTTTAGTTTTGCATGAAGCAGGTGTGAATTTTCTTACCACATTTTAATATTTTGACCAGAACCTTTTAAATAATGTTAATTTTCCTTTTGTTAAACTTATAGGTAAGCTTGCATTTGACTGACTGCTGAAAATCATATAAAAGATGAAAAAGAATAGTTGTTTGAAATGGGTAGCAGGGTGGTGGCTGTGTGGATACCTAACAGCCCCATAGCTGTTCGTTCTAGATGTCCCTCTGTATTGCATAGCGTAGTTTGCGCAACTGTCGTCTGTGTGCTGTGCCTTATACCTAACAATCCTCAGCTGGATAAGCAAAGTCAGAAATGAATGCGTATTTGTCATAAAATATATCTACATATTGTATCTTCATATAATTTCAAGCACAGCTGTAAATATCAGAGAAGAAATGTGTTTTTGCATGGAAGTCTACATAAGATTAAAAGCCTCCGGCATGTCGTTAGAGTCAGGATTTTTACCATCTAATTGAATCTTAATTAATGGATTGCGAATCGTGCTGTGTTGCCTCTGGTAACATCCCAGTGACATCCTGTCACGCTAACGCCCTGGGCTCGCACACTGAGCTCCTTGAACACGTGTCAGTACATGCTTCTGAAGCAGAGCAGGGAATTGTGGGTATTGCAGGGAAGGAGACGCAAGGCAAACATGCAGCGTGCAAGCAGCGCACATGCATTTGGCAAGGGTGCTCAGTTGCATTTTTGCTGCTCAGGTTTCAGCTGCAACAAATTCGGACTGGTTTTAGCCTTTTTGCATGCCACTGATTTGGCAGGATTCTGTTGGTAGGGTACAGATAACCTTTGTGTGTCCTTAATCCTTGGGTAGATCACCTTGTGGTCTAACCACTGTCAGCTAGACTTGTGTCTGTTATGAACAGATATATTTTAATTATTAATCATTATTAACAAGCAAAAGCTTCAGCCAAAGGGGAGAGACCTGGCAATTTTAAGATTTGACATTTGTTTCAAACCTTCCTCAATATGCCTAACAGGATGTGACTTATTCTAAGAGAAAAGATCTCATGTGTGGTTGTTAGAAAGCAATTTCATAAAAATTTTTAGGGCCATCATATGACCATCTCAATTGTGTGACTGTACTGAATCTTCAGAGCTACCATGCACCTAATTTAAAATTAGGTCCAGCAACCCTTTACGTGAGGTTTTTCAGAATGCACCCGTGGTCTGGAAACCAGTGGCAGTCGATGACCAGTGGGTCACGTGATTATCACAGTGCCACAGCTTGCCACTACAGTGCTATGCAATAAATAAATAAAGATGGCCTTTTGCTTATCTGACAGGAGTAATTAATTATAATATGTTAAAAAGAAAAAATACACCAAGATGAATGTAGTGCAAGTCTAAGGTAGAGGTGGCAGGTTTTCAGGAGAGAGGATGTTGGGGGAAGGAGTCTTCTCTCGTGTGAGTAATGGTTACAACTGCTGCATCTGTCTGGAACAAGTTCTGACTGGAGCCCTCCTAACTATGGATTTTCACAAAGCACCCTCCCCCTGCCTGCTGACTCACTCACCTCCTCTGTTAATCCCACTCTGCTTGTGCAATGGTTACAGCCAGGTTATCACCCCAGTACTGTGAGGCCATGTGCCCTGTTTCTTTGTGGTGCTGACCTTGCCACCAAGGAGTCAGGCAGAGGGAGAGTGCCTTACCAGAGCTCTTTACCCACGTTGTCACTCACCTGCACCTCTCACATGGCCCCACATGTACAAAATTCATGAGACCTTCTAGGCAGATGTTTACACTTGTTCCACAGAGAACTATTCTATGACCATCTTTTATATTTACTTGTCTGCGTGAAAGATTTGTGTTCAAATATCTTGTTTAAGGCCTCTGCTCATTGTTTACAGAATTATATTCCCTCTGCCTTGTCATATAAAATGTCCAAACACACTGAAATAATTTATCTGGCAAGAGAAAAATGGGAAAACTCACACCATGTATTTCTGTGTACTTTCCACTAGATGGCAGTCTGCTGTTGGCTATGATAGGAGGGTCTGACCTTATTCCCTGCCCGTCTAATTACACATTAGCACGTAATATTCCGTTCCACTACCATAGATTTCAGATGAATGGCTTCCCCTCCCCACAGCTCCCCCTCCCCCCACTCTGTTCCAGGCAGCTTCCCTCAATTACTGTCATAGGAAGGCAAACACACAGCAGAATTTTTTATGCAGTAAGCCAAGGGCGAATGTTCTCAGTATGTCCAGTATACCCAGTAAAATCGGTGTTTTTTTCTGTGAGGGCTTTTTATTTTTAGGGGCTTTCTGCTGGTGAAAATGTTGGAGAAAAAGGCCTTTGTCTTGGACGCCAGTTTCCTGTTACACTTACCTTTTTGGGATATCATTTTAGAATGTTTAAATTTCATAGTCTGAGATAACCATTATTCACCACCGAGTTTCAAACTGCACAGATGGTATGCTGAAAATGTCAAAAATAACATATAGAAATAAGATGTGGCTATATATTTGCAAACATCATAAAAGAATGAGCAATAACGCAGTTCAGGAAGGTGTTGCAAACCTCCCAGTCCCCCTGAATGCCCTTTCACTGCTAAATCGGCCTTCTTATCCGTATTATACCCAACAGCCCTCCTCCTCAGCAGACTGAGGGGCTCAAGTCTTCTCCTTGCCTGAGAGATGATTTCAGTTGATGGCTCATTCACGTGCATAGACTGCTCTCGAGTTTGATGGGGGGGGCAGAATGCAAGGGGAAAGAGGCGGGAACATTGTGTACAACGCCAGAACGTAGTTGGCGAAATGCTTTGGCGTTCCCCGGCGACTCGTTAAGAGCTTATTCCAAGAAGCCCAGCGGAGCCTGCCCAAAAATCCCTCATACATGAAATCTCTCATTTCCCTGCATCAAGTGTGAATAATTGAATCATTTGACACAGCAGATACGTGTGTCACGCACGTCGACGGGGACGGCAGCGCGTGAGTGCAGACGGTGTGTTGTGCCAGTGCCACCCTGGCTTTCCACGCATTGTCCCGCGTGCTAGTTCCGCACCTCAGGTGAGATGCACCTGCTTCTCTAAGCAGCAATGGATGATCCAAGGGCTTAGTGACACAACCATGGGCTCTACTACGCCCCTTGGTGTAGATAACATGCCACGGCACCTGGAATTCAGCCTTTTTTGGGTTCAGGGCCTTCAGCCAAGATCTCCACCTGGCTGTTTTATTCAGACACTATTACCAAAGCAGAGAGCTGCGTTGGTCAGCATCATCAGTTTGGACTTGTGTTTTGATGAGGTATGGTGTGGTAGGGTACAGGGTGTAACTGGGGGAGCAAAAGGGCTAAGCAGGGAGGTGAAGGCGGGTGTGAGGGGGCATTGTGGCTTCTGTAATTGAATAGGCTGGGTCTTGAGCTCCTAATTACCAACACTGGCACAGTGTAGGCAGAGGAGTTTAAGAGAGCTCTTTCTGTGGGTAAGTGGTGCTCTGGTGGACAGGGAGGCCGAAAAGAGCCCCCCCAACCCCCCTACGCTCTTCACGGCCTCAAGAGGGCATTGTGTTAGTGTGAGAGCATGGAAAGAAATGCTTCAAACTTGCACCCCTCCTCCCCCCAGATGACTGATGTCATGGAAAAGAAGAGTGGTAATGAAGGAGGTTGGGGGAGGGGGGGGGGACAGTGAGGCTCGCCGGCAAACATTCCCAAAATAAAAGCTCAGACCCTTACCCTCCCCAGCCCATCCAGGCCACCCAGATCTTGTCATTTTGAAGTGTAATTTTTACATCTTGAGTGCATCCGCATGCTATTTAATTTGCAGTTGCGGATCGGCAGCGTGTTGTAAATTAGTTCTCTGGCCTGCCCTACAGGCCGTCTTTCTCAGACTGCCGTTAAACCATGTCTGAATTTCACAGCCATAAGACTTTTTGTTACATGGACCGAGCTGGATTTTGTGAAACTGAATTCAAGCTTGTACAAAACTTCCTTTTTTTTTTCTCTCAGGCTGGTCATGTGCGAAAATTTTTTTTTTGGGCTCCAAGGATTTGGGCCCTAAATCTTTGAATGTTGTACTCAGCTTAGGATGCTGTTCATCAGCCTGTGTTTACTCAGATGACAGCCTGGCATGCAGGTCTGTTTGATGTACTTACCAAGCAAAGACTTGTACTTCTTTTTTTTTTCCTATTGAACAAAAAGTTTTTTTAAAGCCTTAGAGTTTTGATAAGTTTAAGGCAGACTTTGTGTTACGTGAAGAATATTTACATTTATTTGTTTAGCAGATGCCTTTGTCCAAGGCGACTTGCAAATGACAACGAAACAGGATCTCTGCATTTAACCTGATGGCGCTGTGTGCAGCTGTTAGTCAGTACCCAGGGAGCTAACGCTACATGTCTTCCTCAGGGACATACCCAATGGCTGAGGTGGGATTTCAACTGGGAGACTTCCAAATCCCAGCCTGATGTTCTACCCATTGAGCCACTGGCCACCAGTTATACTTTAGCAACTAGGGTTGAGTTTTGTATTCTAGTGAACGGTGCAGGTTAATTATGTGGAATAGATATGTTGAAATAGAAGAACTACTGGTTTCCCAAATGTTCACACCCCCCACATACTGCCATGCATGTGTGAGGACTGGAATAGAGCAAGAAGGGACACCTTTGTGTGCGGCTCCAGATGTGCAAAAAGGTGTCAGTTTCATAGGGGAGACTCCTTCCCAGACCAGAACCAGCTGCAGGCTCTGTATCAGCAGTGTCAGTGACAACCCAACCCCCCCTCCCCCATCCATCGCCCCCACCCCTCGGGGGGGTGGGGGGGTGTCACAGGAGGTGTGGCCTGCACCTTACATTGCACCCTATGTCTTTTAAGAGAAACCCAGTCAGGTGTTAAAATATGAACATAGATTAGTTTCTATGCCAACGAGGGCTGGCCACTCAGTCAACAAAGGCCTGCTATATGTTTTTTTCTAGCTAACAACTTGGGTTCCATTCTCTAGTTTTAACCTTATATAAAATGTCCTAAACCTGTAAATCAGGGAGATGTTTGAAACCGATGCACTTACTGGCACTGAACAAGTCTTTTGTTAAAAACAGTGCAAACACACCAGGGCTTTGGTGTGTTTTCATTTTTTGTCACTGAATGTAGAATTGATTGGAATTACAGAATTTAATGTACAAGAAAATGATGTTAAACGCGTCTGTGTGCAAATAATTACACGCATACTTTTAGCCCTTTCTAGTATGGTCTAAGTTAATTAGTACTTAGATCCTTTCTGTTTATTTCTGCCAGAGCATTTCGGGGGCTAGGCAATCATTTTCAACACTTTTCCACTGCATTTTCCACTGCCTGTTCACTCTCTTCGACCTCCTTTGTAAATACTGAAAAACATGGAAGCCAGGTAGGTGCGGCGAGGAAAGGGTTACCGTGGAAACAATAACATGGGATGGGGGGGGTGGCAGGAGCGTGCTGCTCCCTGGAAGTGTCAGGCTCTCTGTTCATTGACAGTGTCGTGCACTCACCGCCCTAGGAGCTCCAGCAGCCTCACAAAGACAGACAGCTCGAATTAATCCCGGGGGGGGGGGGGGGGTAATGCGTGACAGTTTGGCAGTGCAGAGAATTGAAGGGGGGGGGGGACGGCAGTGACGAGGAAGGTGCCCACATTTGTCAAATCCGTAATTAAATGATGAATCGCCCTTTCGTTATTAGCAATAGCCACCTTCCGAACCAAAAAAATGTAAGCAAATAGAGAAAACCTCCATTCACTTTGGTCAGAGAAACAGGCGTGCAAATCCATAACCTGCATTGTTCTTCTCACCAACGTTTTCTGAGAAGAGTAATGCAGAACAGTTTTTTTTTTTATTCCAGTGCAAATTAGTTGATAGGGCCAGTCAAATGGAAAAAAATGTTATTTAGAATGAAAATAGCATTGAAAATAATAAAATAAATATTAAAAAACAAAATTTAAACAATGCAATTTCAGAACGCACGAAGGCAATTTCAGAACACACGAAGGCAAAACCTCACGTGAAGGGTTGCTGGACACAACACAGAAATAGACACACACATGAATTGTGTAGTGAGCCAAAGGACATGTATACATGTGACATCATACTGTCCATGGACTAGTGTCATGGGGTTTGGCTGGTCTGGTTCAAGTGTAATGAAATATGTGATTTTATAAGCGCTGAATTTCCAGCTCTCATGATGTTCGTGCACACAAAGTGAATCCAGGAAACATGGTGTTCAGTTACAGCATGGCGCTTGTCGAGGGCTCGACCGCATCACATGTCCGTGACAAATATTCGCGCATGATTATAGACAGCACAGGCGTCGTCAGCACCTCTAAACTGTTGTTTCACACCCCTAAAATCCACAGCTCTTGCACATCTCTGCTAGTGATATTCATGTTGCGTCCGGCAACATGTCTAACGTCCCTCCCACTTTCATATGTGTAAAATTTTCCACTGGAGGGGCAAGCAGAGTAAGTGTAGGAATGGTTGTTTGGCTGATAGCTGAGGCAAACCTTTACTTGTGACAGCTTGCAGGTTCTCTGTGCTGACGTTCTGATCCATACTAGCGAACCAGCTTCCCAATGAGGCCTGCACTTCCTGGGGGAGGTTCCCAGAGCCGGTTCACTTCTTCCACCTACCTTTGGTGCCGAACCCACAAGGGAAGACTCTTGGCCCAGGATGCAGGACCACTACTGGATAATCAAATTCACCCTCCTTGCAGCGCCAGCTCGGACGCTCAGACCTCATCGCCGCTGTGCTCCACAAATCCGCTTTGCCTCTGGATTTCAGGTGCGAGGCTGTGAAAGTGCTCAGTGTCCGTGCTTGCTGGGCAGAAAAAGGGGATTTCGTCTCCACACTCTCTCACAGTTTATCCAGAGAATAAATTTGCTGGAGGAGAAATTCTCTAAAAAATCCGTTTTTATAGTTACGGGCAGCCGAGAAAAAGAGTAATAACAAAACTAGATGCCATCTCCAAACAATGTAACGAATGAGAATGTTGTCATAGAAACATAATTTGGTTCACCCAGATTAACCGCCAGCCTGGTAGTTCAGCGGCAGTTGAGAATGGTAACGTTCTTCGGAAGGCCGTGCTCGCTCCCAGTGCACAGACCCAGCTGTTGTTGAGGTCCTGCTTCAACAGGCACAGCATCAGCGCTAATGTGACAAGACTGGTCTTTCAACACATTCACCAGAAGGCAGGAGCACAGAACCTCTAGGCCACAGCAACGTTAACCATGCTCTGAGAGGCATACACTTGTCACCTGCACATGTTCAGGCAGGGAATCAAAAAGGTGTAGTGTGTATATTATGTGTGTTACAACCAGTCGTAACACTCGGTGTATTAGAATCTAATAATGAAATAATACACTATATGAACAAAAGTATTTGGCCAAACTTGTTAATTACTGAATTAATGTGTTTCAATCAGACCCGTTGCCACAGGTGTATAAAATCAAGCACCTAGCCATGCAGTCTCCATTTGCAAACATTTGTAATACAAAATGGGTCATTCTGAAGAGTTCAGTCAATTCAAGCATGGTACTGTGATAGGATACCACCTTTGCAATAAGGCAGGTTGTGAAATATCATCCCTGCTGGATATTCCCTGGTCAGATGTTAGGGATATTATTACAAAGTGGAAGCGTTTAGGAACAGTAGTAACTCAGCCACGACGCAGAAGACCATGTAAAATCACAGAGCGGGGTCAACGACTGTTAAGGTGCATAGTGCGTAAAGGTCGCTGACGCTCTGCTGATTCCATAGCTGAAGAGTTCTGACTTTCACTGGCATTCATGTAAGGACAAAAACTGTGCAGTCGAGAGCTTCAATGAATGGGTTTCCATGGCCGAGCAGCTGCATGCAAGCCTCACATCACCAAGTCCAATGCCAAACGTCGGATGGAGTGGTGTAATGCACACTGACACTGGATCGTGGAGCAGTGGAAACGTGTTCTGTGGAGTGACGAATCGGGCTTCACTGTGTGGCAGTCAGATGGACGACACTGGGTTTGGCTGATGGCGGGACAACGTTACCTGGCTGGCTGCATTGGGCCAGCTGTTTGGTGGAGGAGGGATAATGGTAAGGGGGTGTTTTCAGGGTTTGGGCCGGGCCCCTTATCTCCAGTAAAGGGCAATCTTAATGCTTCAGCATACCAAGACATATTGGACAATGCTATGCTTCCAACTTTGTGGCAACAGTTTGGGGAAGGCCCTTTTCTATTTCAACATGACTGTGCCCCAGTGCACAAAGCAAGGACTATAAAGACATGGTTTGATGAATTCAGTGTGGAAGAACTTGACTGAACCCTGACCTCAACCCCATCGAGCACCTTTGGGATGAATTGGAACAGAGATTGGAGCCAGGGCTTCTCATCCAACATCACCTCATGAATACTCTACAGAATGAATGGGAACAAATTCCCACAGAAACCCTCCAAACTTGTGGACAGCCTTCCAGGAAGATTGGAAGCTGTTATAGCTGCAAAAGAGGTCCAACTCATGTTAAAATATATGTATTTGAACACCATGTCATTTCAGTCCCTGTTGGTGTAATGGTTAGGCGGCCAAATACTTTTGTCCATATAGCATATGTAGCATGGTGACTGTGTGGTGTAGATAATGAAGCTGGACCCTGCTGTATCACCACGTATCTCCTAGTACAAGACTGCTGAGGTCTGGTTTAGTCTACTTTGTAAATTAGCTTTCTTAATGCAGACTTCACTGTCTACTCAGAGGAAAGCATTTCAAACTATACTGGGGTTAAAAACACCAATCCCATAAAAATACAGAAGATATCTTTAAAAAATCAATATATAGAAACAATGGGAATTTATCTTTCTGTAATCATACTAATGATTAAGACTATAGATTAAGTGACACTTACAAAAGTCAGTCACGAAGTCAGTGTCTTTTCCCAGCTGCTGATATATGGAGGCCTTTCTGATTACCTGTTAACAGCAGTAGTGCTATTGCTGCCAGACTAACAGCGACTCTGAACTCTGCGTCAGAAAGCACAACGCTGTACTCTCTGCCTGGTGAGGAGACTGCCGTTTAATGGCCGCAATTTCTTTCACATCTAGTGAGCATCTGCCGCTTCCTATTTGCCCCTGCAGGAGCTGAATGTTGTCAGACCCGCAATGCTAATACTTTTGGTGATTCTTGGAGTGGTGCATTCGTCTGGCACAGGCATCTACAGACCAAGATCTCCAGTGGAGGATCATTTAGGAGGTAACGTCTCTGGCGTCAGTAAGGGTGGAATTGCATAAATTCCCATTAGTAGTTGGACTGGACTATGGTACCTTCAGTATGGTTTGGAGAGGAAAAACGTGAGTATTGGAGCTAATTTTCAGGGGTGAAAAAATGAAATCTAAATTTTTTTCCCCATCTTTTACCCTAAAAGGTCTAATGAGGGAATTCCTGAACTTCATCTCTCTGTGAGATAAGAGGGACGCATTTTCTTACACATACACCTGTGCTTAGTGTAAGATTGTAATCATGTTTTAAGGGCTGCAAAATGGGGGACCTTCTCACTATATGCGACAGAATAGGATTGAAAATGCAGAACGGCCAAAGAACATAGAAACTTCTCACCAAATGTGCATTTCAAGATGTGGTCTTATGAATGTTTCAGAGAAGTTTTCTGGAGAATTTGGGGGGGGGGGTCTTGTGGAGATTTTAGAGAAAGTTTGTGTTCAATTTGGGGAGGTCTTGTGGAGATTTTGGGGAACTCCTTCAGGAGCTACTGAACACTCAAGTGAATCTGGCAGACAGAGTTTTACCCTGAGGCAATACAATGATTCCAGATCCCCCTCACCCTCACCTTCACCAGGCCTTCTGACTGAAACATCTCAGCCAGTGGGTGAGGGAACTGGGACTGGCCCACGGACGTGACACTGCTCCTGATCGGATCAGCTGTCCTGTCTGCTCTGGGGTCTCATATACAAAAATAAAGAACAAAAAAAGTCTGTGGACTGTTAAAATGCTAGTCACAGGAGCAGACTCTCTAAAAAGTATTTTTAATGCCTTTATTTAATACGAAACTGAAGGAAACCAAACAGTGGCATAGATACAGCAAAAGTTTAATTAAATATATTAACGTATGGGGTAAATCTCCATTAAGAAGCGAGGATGAGATAAGAAAACGAATGGGATCTACATGGAGAAGGACAGCCAAATCGAGAACGAAATGGGCAGAATGCTGTGACCAGAGGAGCCGAATTGACACCTGACAGTCTGGTTGGTCAGGGTGACCAAGGTGATATTGAAGTGGAAAACTGAAAAAAACTCTGAGCAAACATGTTTTAAACAGAATGGCTCCACTGTATGCACACATATGGACAATGTTCAGCTGGACAATGTTCAGTTTAATTTTTATACACAAGACCGCTGGTCTGAGGGTAGGACAACACAAATCTTGCACGCTCAGGCACAGAGAACCAGAGGCCATTGTTCTGTAGGACAGAAGATACAAGTGGAACAGCCTGGGCCAACATCATCCGGAACCTTCCGGGCTGTATATGTAAAGAGAGAAGGCAGTGAGCAAGGCCGAGGTACTGATATATGCTGTTGCCCAACTCTGTGCGTCTATCTGAGACACAGCGCCATGACAGTTATGGGCCTTCAGATAAGATAAAGCAAGCCAGCAAAACAAACAGCCCTGGCACTGATTTCATCCAAAACTCTGCCCCCCACATTGTTACTCAGCTTCATCTACCCAAAGCCACAGGATTGTACAAATTTGCTGCAAACGAAATTTTTGACCTTTACTGTGTCCACAGTTTCTAAAATGTTTACCACAGTCTTTGATCAACAGTGATCAAAAAAATAAATAAATAAATCTGCACATTTCAAACTTGTGTTCCCTTACCTCCTGTTCTCTGATTGAGAGAGCTTCACTCTCTTATCAGGGACGGAAGTGGAGGCAATTATGAGGCCATTAAGAACGCCTCAGAAAAATTCATGAATCAAACAGCTGCACGTCAGAATGTTCTAGACACGCTGGCCTTGATGAACCTGTTGCTTTATGTGCTGATCAGCCAAGTCAAAAACGATTAGCTTTATTTTTCGGGTGGGGGGTTAAGCCCTAAATGCTGCAGCATGCATTGCCCACCCTAGCAGGATGCAACCATTTTTGAACCTTTTTTTTTTTTTTTTTTTTTACATACGGATGCCTTTCAGTGTGCTGTTATCTGCTGCCTGCTCCTCCACCCGCTCTCCACCACACAACGCTCTATTATCTCGTCCTGACAGGCAGCGCCGCCCCTCCGCAGCCACGCCGCTCCCTCGGGGACGAGCCGGGTGAAGCCCGCAGCGAACTCCATCGCGATGTGCTAAATACGCGTTACTCTCCCAGCATGCTAATGTACTGTACGCCGCACGTGCATGGTGCGCGCTGGGAAGGCTTGTCACACCGAGTTGGGGAAATTAAGGACCAAGCTCAGCACCCATAAACCTGGAAAACCAAGAAAACCCCTAACCCTTGTTTGCTATTAAATACCACAATCTTGATTTATACTAAATGAATTACAAGGTTGCCAAACATGGCGCTGTTTAGTTAAGAAGTGACTCTCACTCCATTGATATTGTACTGGGGAGAAAACAAAAGACCACAACATCCTAATGATGTCTGTGATATTCCAATTGCTACTAATTGCTACTAATATTCCAATTGCTACTATTACTAAAACTAATATTTTTGAATAAATATGTTCCTCTTTGTGACAGCACGGTTAGGATGCATTCAGGCAGGCCCATCAAACATTCGAAGCAAACTGAAATTTACAGACTGATTTATAAATGCTGAACAGCATCATGATAAATTGTGTTACAAATTACTAATCTAACAGAAGATTTTCATTTCATCTCACAGTCCTTTTTTAAAAAAATTGCACTGTAACTCGCAGTGGCATTGGTGTATGTTTTCATGATGAGCTGGTAAAACTGAAGAAATAATATTTATACTTTTATATATGTTGTAGGCTGATTGGTGCTTCCAAATTGCTCATGGTGTGAGTGTGTGTGTGTGTGTGTGTGTGTGTGTGTGTGTGAGACAGTGCCCTAGGATGGTTTGGCACCCCATCCAGCGTGTCCTCTTCCTCGTGCCCTTGTTAAACCTCACCTGCAGGGTTGCATGAGATAAGCAGTTTGGAAAAACTATAGAATGGATGGACTTTTATATATAATGAATTGTCTAAGACAGTGATTAACACTGATTTCATGTGTTTTATTTTATGTATTACACACTATTCTGTGTGGAATTTTCTGCAGCTTAAAAAAGGTTTGCGATGCAAATGAATGTCAGAAATAGTTTCCATTCTCACTGCGACTCGTATATAATTTTTTAAAAGTCCTTTTTCTTGTCATCTTATTATTCAAAAAAGACTCATGGCAAGGTGAAATTACCGACACTGCTGGGAAAAAAAAACAGACTAGGTAGTCTTTTACCTTCTGTTTCGAGAAACACTGCCAAGGCTTGATTTGGTGATGCTATGCCAAATGCATCGCTGATTTGGCTCCACCCACCTTTCATCAACCCCCCCCTCCATGCACACTTCCCACCCACTTCTATCTTTACTTTCCTGCCTCACATGCAGGCAGGCTGCGTTTGGTCAAATTGCACAAGCCCAGAGCAGCTGTAATTTCTGGAGAGGTGGCAGAGAGAAGCTTTGAAGTACAGTTTGGGAGAAAAAAAGAGAAAGAGGCAGGTCGGCTATGTCATTGGGCACGCGGGCGATATGAGGGGGGTAGGGTGGGAGGGAGTGCAGGGCGGTAGTGTTAAGTGCTCTCAGTAAGACGTGAACCACCCCCCTGCCCCGTCCCCCGCTGCCGGCCCCGCCGTCGCCTTGCGGCGGTAGGGTTCCCTTTGAAGCAATTAGCCTTCGACCCGGACAAGCTCATCAGAGCCAGGCGGCGGGGGCCAGACGGAGGCAGAGCCCAGCCGGAGGCGGCTGTGCTGGCAGGGATGGAGAAAGGCCTCATGCTGTACGCAGCCACACGGAATGATGTATCACGGCTGCGTGAGTCTCTGTGACCCAAGGGGTGCACACAAGCGTGTGACTTCGCGTGTCACCAGAGACAGCATTCCCAGAAATTTCACACCTCGTCAGTACATTTATTATTGTTAATTTGTACGCAGAACGTTCTTCTTTATGTAGATGTTTTGCCTGATGCAGTAGGAACTGAATTGGGATTGCAGGAAGGGCAATTTGTATAATGTGCGTCCAACCGGCGATGCAGAGACGTTGTTTTTTTTTTTTTAAATCTACCCTTGACGTTCCTACACTGCCCCCCCCCACCCCCTTCCCCCGCAAATGTCATGTCTCCGAGACAGCTCTGCTGTGACGGAAGCGTTCTTAGACGCGCAAAGCATCCAGCTGATAATCTTTGCATCCTGCAAATGTTTTGTTTTTCAGGCACAAGGTAAACACATATAAATATATAAATATAATAAAACATACAAATAGAAAAATATACATCTGCACATGTGGGGAAATTGCCCCCCCAACCTCCCCTCCGTCCTGTCACGGTCCTTCGCGGCTAATCTCCATGCGCCCCGTGACCTGCCCGCTGCAAACCCTGCTAAATATATTATTCCCGCGGGGACCGCGCTGCTGCTTGGTGTCAGAAATCAATATGTATGAGGCGCGTAGATGGGAATTTCTAATAGATCTCCACGGCCCGGCGCTGCTCTTCAATATCTGCCTCGGACTATTAGTGCCGGCTCAGTGGCGGTGAAATAACTGAGATAATCTTTTAAGGTGCCGTCCTTAAGGTGGAACCGCAATTCCTGACTCTTAAGCCTTACACCCCCCTCCAGTAGACACACGCACACACACGCGCGCGCGCACATGCTCCCCCCCCCCCCAAAAAAAAAAAACCTGGCCCATGTCATGGACCGTTGGCTGCTGAGGGTTGTTTTTGTGGCATCACTTCCTGCGATTTCTATATTTTGTCTCTATTTTTTTTTACCAACCTTAGTGAAGGGGATAATTTGTACACATGCATCACCATTGAATTTAACAGTTTTTAAAAATCTGGCAGCACTCTCAGTCTCTCTCATTCCTCCCCCCCCCACTCTCTCTATCTCTCTCTCTCTCGTAGCTGAACGGCACGCTCCCATTCAAAATTTCAGCAAATGATTATCTTCCGTACGGCTTTAGGGTAAGGGGGGATTGTTGCTTAAAACAGAAATCACTGCTGGGTTTAGGATTATTTCTGGAGCTGATGAGAATGTTGAAAACAACATAAAAAGTGGATGCACTTGCCCAGAGTGTCAGACAAAATCATCATTTTTTCATGAAAAAATGACGTGGCCCCCATCCCTTTCCCCAGCCCTCTGAAGGTAAATATATGTGGCGTACTGCACTGCACGCACTCACACACACACACACACACACACAGACACACACACACACACACACACAGGAATATTCTCTTTCGTTGTTATTATCCATCCAGCTCTCTTCTAAAAAGAGGCAGGAAGAGGAAGAAAAAAAGTGTGGGGGGGGGGGTTGAGGGGGATTCGCAAACGAGTGCCGCAGTTGTCTGGGGGGACGTGCCGGCGCGCTAATTGCCCGTATTCCTAATGTGAGGGTGATTTGCAGCACTTAGCCACGGCGCAGGAGAGCGGCAGCCAGGCTCCTCGCTCGTGGTGGAAAAGACGTCCGGCTTCAGCAGGGGGGCTGGAGGGGGTGGGAGGAGGAGAGGGGGAGGGAGAGCGAGGCGAGAGAGATGGGGGGGGGGGTTAGTAGCGCAGACAGCACGCAATCCCCAGGGGAAAAAGAGAGGCTGAAATCATCCTGCGGTCGTAGGCTCCCCCTCCCACCATCCGCCCTTCCATCTCCGTGCCAAGCCCCTGCGGGTGTAATCTGTGCTGCTCCAGGTCCCAGCATGCGCACTCCCCCCTCCTCACCCAAGTCAAAGGTTACCTCCTCGCTGCACGTCACCCATCAACCGCAGACACCCCTGACGGCATGGCAACAACAGTGGCATGGGCGGCCATTTCTCACGCCTGATCATTCATTTAATTGACTGTACAAATTGTTAATTTTGTTATTTCCAGGAAATTTTCGGTAACAAGGGCAACAGTGAAAATAAGCCTGGAGACTGACAGTGACCAAAATGTTGTTTTTGCGTTTAATTAATAGAGCTGCACTGATTGTGCGTGCGGCGCGGCTCGTGGGCCGCTCCTTATTGATTTCCTGCTCGGCCTGCGACCAGGCAGCGTGTGTAATTCACCTGATTTAGGACGGCAAAGTGCCTCCCTCGCTCCTCTTCCCTCTTATCGCCTAGCAAACTTTCATCAGGGCCCGCTCAGAGATGAAAAAGATCGAATCAGCTTTCTTCTATTTTTTTTTCTTTCCGTGGTAAGTTTTCTTTGAATCCACACTACCCCCCCCCCCTTCCCCAAGCATATTGGCGTGGTCCTGAAATTGTACAAGATATTATTGTTGTTCTGGAGCAGAACCATCAAGTGACTTAGACAGAGGAAGGGGGGTGGAATCCTTATTTCCTCTCTTGTCTATATGCTGCAGCTTGAGGAATTGTAATATTTGGTTTGTCATCCAGTTGCAACATTCCAGTGGTGTTACCAGTATGGTCAGTAGCATCTGGTAGAAAAAAAACAGATGGCACCTTGAAATGTATGAAAGAAAACCTGCAGTGATTCCTGTAAGCATGATTATACCTGGGACATCACTTTTACCATTGATCAGAGCAAGGTACAGGCTGCCCAGAACGAGGATTTGAATTTACATTTTGTTTAACTACTCTGTCATAGAACTGACAGGGACTAGAAGCAGGTCTGTAGTACAGACGTCTTTCCAGACAAACCATTTATTCTGAGATCTTGGTATTCTTCGTTATGTCTGAGGGGAAAATAATAATGTGAATTAGAGCGGCTGGCCCTTAAAACAACACCCACCCCCTCACCATCATGCAGATAAGGTTAGGACAATAATTGCTTATCAACCTTTTTGCAAGTTTGCATCTAAGACCCTGCTTCCCCTTTTAGACAAATGCAGACAGTTTGCACCTGATCAGTCACAGAGCACAGTAATGCTGTGATCACTCATAATATCACACTGCTGGACATTCAGAGTACCTGTTATATTTTGTTACAAGGGGTTCCCTATAACCACCACCCACCAAGCCCTGGTCAACTACTGACGTCACTCAGGTGTGTAGTAGCCAACACTGACTTGCCCTGTTGAGGGAACCAGGACTGTTTGATAAGTAGGCAGGAAGGAAGAACAACTGGGATGGGGACTTGCAATGTGATGGGTGGGGAAAGGTCATGGCTGAAGAAAGCTTTGTGGATCCATTGTTGTCATTGTCAGTATTGCATTAAGCTTTTGGTGCCTTATGTCTGAGGTATACTACAGAACTGTATTTAGCTTTTAGCTATATGAGGTGTCTTATGTTTGAGGTATACTACAGAACTGTATTTAGCTTTTAGCTATGTGAGGTGCCTTATGTTCCTGTGGCATACTGCCATAATGTGGGTTGGTGTTTGTTGGACACATAAAGGATGGGTTGTAAATTTTTTGAGTAAACACAGTGGTTGATAAAAACTCTCAACTGTTTTTTTTTTAAATAAACAGATGTAGAATGTTTTGCCTTGAGTTAATATACCACTCAAATTAACATCCCCGAAATCAGGAAATGGGCCACCAGTCCCTGCAACACTTTTCTACACCTGGAGCACATAGTGTGTCTATGGACAGCCATCTTCCTCGACGGTGCAGCACACTGAAGTACTAAGAATCCTCTCCTCCTTCCAGAGGGAAAAAGATGTCAGATTTCTGAGAAAGCACAGGGAAGATCTTTGGAATAAAAGTCATTTGTCCTTTCACCAGTCACCATGCTTTTTTTCTTAAAGCAAACTCAATCTCACATTGAATTTCACTTATTTGTGTTGCTATACCAATCTTCATAATGAAAAGTCAATAAAACCTATAAAAGGCAGTACACAAAAAAAATTAACAAAGCATATTCAATCTGTATTTCTTGTGCCTGGTTTATTTCTATCAGTGTGTTTTCCTTTTCCATTTTCCTCTCCCCCCATCCCCAATTTCCCCCCAGGCATTGCAAGCTTCTCTGTAGGGTGAAACTTTCTCTGTGCCAGAATGCTCTTCCATGCTTCCACATTTGGAAGTGGAGGGAGGGGGGGGCAAGTGCTGCATACACCACACTTGGCAGTCATCCAGAGCTGTGGCAGTGTGTCCTGGCACGTGCCTGCTAGGTCTGGCATTAGCACCTCCGCACCTGTTCAAATCACCCACTGTCACTCCACCGGCCACCCTCCACCACCCCACCCAGCTTACCTACCACTGCATCTGAGCAGCAATGGAAGCCTTCTTTTTTAACACCAGGATGGGAAGTCCGAAACTATGTCATATGTGATAAAGCAGACACAGAACGAGAGTAAGGGAGACAAAGACAGACAGAGAGACAGAAAGAGAGAGAGAAAGAGAGAGAGACAGAGAGAGACAGAGGAAGGAAGTTAGAGAGTGAAGGGAGAATAGGGAGAGTCTGCCTGAGGCAGGGTCGTTACACCAGTGGTCCTGTGTGAGAATTTCAGACAAACCAGTTAGCTGTTCCCCTACAGGCACAAGTGAAGGAAGAAAAAGGCAAAATGCAAAAAAAAGAGAGAAAACCTTGCTGTTGACGGACACAGACTCGCTGAGGTGGAACCGAGGAGCCACAGCTCCAACAAAAAGGTTTAGCATAATTTAATTTCCACTGTCGGGAGGCGGTTAAATGCCACCACAAGATCAATACACCTGGAGCTGAAACAGCCTTCCCAGCATTCCCTCCCCGACCATATCAGGACGTCGCCGAACCCTTTAAAGACAAGCAACGGGCGGCCTTTGAGCTGAGCATGAGGTCGTGCTCGCTGTTCCTCCCTCTCCAAGATGGGTGTGTGTGTGTGTGTGTGTGTGTGGATCTATGAGCACACACACATGTAAGCATGTGCCCTTGCTGGAGCATTCGTGCCTTTTTAAAGGCATGGAGTCAGGTAGAGGCTTCGCAGCAGGCGGCGATATTGATGTGGAAGCAGCAGCACACAACAGAGACGGTTCTTTATTAGTTCTGCCCTGGGTCTCGGGTTCATAAACCCTGGGCGTGCCAGTTGGGGTGGATGTAAAGATATGGCGGCACTCAGGTAGGAGCCTGATGCGCTGCAGAGTGCATGTCTGTATTGCGAAGTAAAACCGAGAAACGGGGTCTTTGGCACCGTAAACATCTGCACTGGAAGGTAAAACGTCATTAGTGTCGCACTTTCTGCTGTTTAATAGCACAAGGCCTTTGACAGGTTGTAGCGCGGTGGCAACCATAACCTCTGTCCATGTGTCCAGCCCGTGTCCCTCTCCTAATATAATCGACCAAAATAACGTGTCTTTCCTCTTGGCCTCTCACTCCTCCTACGTTTCCCTCATGTGATTTCCCTCATCCTCCAGCGCTCCATCAGAAGTTATTTTTCTTTCTTCTGTAGAGGTTTTTATCTCCCCTGCCCCCCTCCTTTAACTCGCTCCTTTGCGCTGCTCCTTGCTGGTTACCAGCCTGACCAGCTCATCCCTTCGCTCCTGTACATTTCAAACGCCTCACGCTCTTTGATGTTTCCTTTCTCCAGGGCCTGCGCTGCTGCTCCGTGAAGAACAATGCTGCACGCCAGTCTTGACGATTATCGTCTAGGCTAACAGTAGCTCGGGCCTTGATTTTGCATTAGCTAATTGTGCTTACCATAGTTTACAAATCATGCAGCAATACCTGGGTTTTAAAGCATGACACAAAAACTCAACATCTGTGTTTTTAACCATACTATAAAGCTACAATAATGTTATTATCAGGACTCCAATGCCTTTAGTATTATTACTGTGTTTTTAGCCATGGTTTTAAGACTCTAGCCATAGGTGACAGTGTTCTTAAACAGGGTCCAAAGCCTCAGTTTAGCCTTAGCTAACTGTTTTTAACTAGGGTGAAAGTTGGAGTTTTGACAAATAGCCAAGCTAGTTGTACTAAATGTGGCATTTTGTGCCACCTTCATTGCAGGCATGTGTACCTGAAGGTCATTGTTCATTTATACTGAGTATACAGTGTACCCCAGCACTTACACATTCTTACTGAAGCAAACCAAATGTGGAAAAGGGGCCTTTATACACACTCCCCACGCACCCCCAATTCTCCGTTCCAATCCTGCATGGCTCATTGTCTGCTATGTTAATAAGTGTTTTACTTACAAACCAGTAATTATCTCTACAGACACATAGACACATTTACAGTCAGACTCACAAACAATGCCCCCCCCCCCCTTGGATCCTTTGTAATTTTGGGACTTTTACAGCCCAACTTCTGAAAATCCTCAAAGTCCTGAGAAGCACTTTTAGGCAATACTGCTTTATATTCATTGATACAGTTAAAATGCAAAATTTGCATAATCTTCTATTATTTTCCAAATGTTTGTGTCATTAGAGATTTGAGTATTGATATATTTTTACATGTCTTTAAAATTAATGTTAAAGGCAACAAAATCATCATAAAGACAAAGAAAGTTCACATTTCGCTCAAAATATTTTAGCGTTCCCAGCTGATCTGTGATTGCAGAAATGGCAGAAAATTGTTTTGGGAAAAATGTGCATAATGTCAGTTCTTTGATTAAAACTGTACATCTGGCCATGGTCTTTGTGCGCACACGTTTACTCTTGTGCACATGCGTGTGTTTTACTGTAACTATAGTAAACTCAAGGGCTATTCCCAGTTTTCTGATTTCTTTCTAAACATTGTTCTGTCCAGTCACCTTGTGCACTGATGAGGCATGGTGACACTACATCTCAGTCTGAAGACAAGCTTTGGAATGTATAGGGAGCCCCATCCTTCAGCAGGACTCCAGGTTGTCCTTTTCATAGTGACTCCAGCACTAGCAGTGCTGACAGTAAAAGCCTGGCCCCGGTGCTTTTCAGCTAACTTATTTATCTTCACCGATGGGAGAGGGGGTGTGGCTCAGAACCCATCTGTGCCTGCATGAGGATGGAGCGTGCGGTGCCGAGGTTAACTTGAGGTTTAAGGGAAGATTATCCTCTAAATGAAAAGCACCACAAATGCAAAATTGCCCCTTGATTAGGCAGCCGTGGGCCATGGACGTGGGCTCTGGGGTCTGCGATGTAGCCTGTTACTACGTCGCTCTCCCTCATTTGTTTTAAATATGCAGCCTCCTTGGAATCGGTGATTTTTGTGGCAGAATAAAACACAAGGAAACAAATGGAATAGCTAAACCAGAAGGTTATAGGTATGCATCCTTTGTAGCGGATGACTGTTACACTCTTTCTGTAAGGCTGTTGAAATTGACATTATTCCAACAGGCACTCTGCAGTACAGTGCTGCATTTAAACCTCTTTAAAATAATTCAGGATAATTCAGGTGATAAATGAAAATAATGCTGCGTATACAGAGAGACAAACTGGTCTCCTCCAGGTAAGCATGCTGCTTCATCAGTAATGCTTGGCCATATCTGCTGTCTTAAATGAATTCTTTGATCATAATGCATTCCCACTGTCAATCACAATACTGCAATTGCAGGCGCAGGGAGCAGATCTGCAGTGAACAAGTGCTGCTGCCCACGTCATCCAAAGTGCTGTGCAAGTTCAGTGGTGCCCAGTATCCCCCCAACCCCCCATCCAGTTCATCACCTGGCGTCATCAGTTACCTCGTCAATTTGTCCCTCCTCCTGAAAAATAACATTTAAAGGTCTTGTATTTAAAGCCGATCACCTATACATCAAAGCAAGCCTCCTGTTGTGCAATTTTATTCATGTGTTTATTCAATGGGTCAAAACAGTATCTGCACAACAGTGAACTGATTAATCATATGGTATTCATACCTGTAAGCATGTACAGTATAAAGAAAATACAGGTTTTACTGCATGCTGAATAAATCTGTTCATCCACCCATTTTATGTAGGAGCAGTCTTGCCAAGGTTGAGGCCATACCATACAAAAGCTAGCCTTAGATGGTAAATCCTGGACCAGACAGCTGGGTAGGTTAAATACACAAATACAAACATATATCTTCATTCAAAAAAACAGGGCTTCGTGGCTCAAGGAACAGTTAAAATGACAAGTAAATGAGGACATTGTTTTGAGGTGAAATGGTAGTCCGTCAGTGCCCTGTGTTATGTGAAAACTGAAAGATGCTCGTCTCCTGAGAAAAACGTATAGAATGTCAAGGCTACACATTAGCAAACCTCAATCCCTCTAATCCTTTGGCAACAAAATCTGGTAGTCCTCGAAAGACCCTGGAAAGTTCCTCTTTCTAGATTATGTTATTTATTTCTTTCCTGTAGCAGAGTAAAAAAATGAGCTTGCATGCTTCTTTGGCCACAGCACATAACTTAAGATTGTACCACATAAAAGCTATATGACCATATATGCACATTTGCATACTTAGCAGAGTGTGGTGTTGACACTGACACGGACTCTCTCGGCTCGATGTGACCACTCAGTCTGAAAAGTGCCAGAACACAGAAGGTGCGGAGCAACACAGTTAGTGGGAGTGTGGTGTAGGTGCGTGTAGCATTTCAGACCTTAATTAATTAATGATTCCAAATGTGAAGGGTTTTCGGGGTAACCTGTCACCTGTTCCGTGTAAAGGGGTTATCTTTTGAGAAACCTACATACAACAGTATGAGCTATGGCACATTTTTTCCCCTTCTAGATTTGTGGAGGGGCGGGCTTACGGGAATATTGGCAGAACATAACAAAAAACAGTCAGATAGATGTTTTTATATTTTACAGTTACCTCAGGCCTCTGTTGTTCTCAATTAAATAAAACAAAAGCATTTTGTATTATATAGGATACGTTTTCTCTGTAACATCCAGGGGTGTGCATGCAACTACAACATAGTGCATTATGCATTAAAACAGCACAACCTCCTTAACCATGTAATAATCAGGACACACATACTCTATGCAAAAAAAAAAACACTTCACTAATTTGAATGAGAAGAGAATGTCACAGCAGATTTGATTAAGGAAAGGTACATATGTCCACAGAAGCAGCAAAGACCTTTCAGCTTCGACATAGCCGTCTCAGGCCTCATATACCACGAACCCCATCTGTATTCATCGTCTGAAGCACATTGATTATGTTATTGTCTACTACCCAGATGCTTTTGGTGCACTGAGCTACACCCCTGGGCAGTAAATTACACCAATCACACACTGCATTGTGGTTGGTCTGCATTTAGGTCTGCCAAAAATGCTAATGTTTTTGGGTATCATGGTGAAAGGTTTGCCTACAGTTTTGTATATGGATATAAAGACATTCTCAAGCAAAGCTGCACACATAACAGTTTACCACACCCCCCCCACGACATGCACACACAATTAATTAAACTGTTCGTATCTTCAAAATGATCTAATTAGCCTAACTTTAATGTGTGTGAGTAATTAAGATATTACAGACCCCTTCCTTTTTGAATCGTCTGCATGTGTTGAAGCTGTGCGGGGTGAAGGGGGCGTCACCCTGCAGCGGTCCTCCGGGCCTCAGTGGGGCGCCGTGCGACACGCCTCTGCCCGCTGCAGCATGTCACTAACCTTTTATGCCTCAGGCGTGCGGCCAGGCATACCAAATCGCAGACCTGTGCAACACATGCTAATGCTGGCCGCGGAAGTGTCGGGTAAACAGAAGCAGTTGGCCTTGAGGTGCTCAAGGTGGGGGGGAAGGAAGCTGGGGCAGAGTGAGGGCGGCAAGGGGGTCTGTCGGTGATCGACACTCGCCGCCCCTCGTGTTAATTCCATCTGGAGCCGCTGTAATGGGTTTTGCCGGAGGCCCCGCAGATGATGCCACGGTCGCTTACCTGGGGGAAGGGCAGCAAGAGGCGCCTTGATTAACAGCCGCTGCTATCGCTAGTGAGAAGGACGCAAGAATAAGGAAATAACGATTTTTTTTTTACCCACCTGAGCACAGTACTGACATAGCAAGCAGGATGCAGTGGAGATCAGGGAGCTGCTCTGCCTTTTACAGAATCTTATCACTGGCCGTATTTCTTCTCTGAACACAGTAAAACATTTTGACAAACAGATTTATCAGTTACATCATATTTCTTCTCTGTTTTAATCAAAGGCCTGGGCGGTGGCTGTGACGTGAGCTTAAATTAATTTTGCCATTGATCACAGTGAATAGAGTTTGCCCGCAGGTCACACACAGAGACAGCCCTGCTCCCTTTGCAAAGTGTCGCTGTTAGCTGAATGTTGTGCGCTTTTATTTTGCAAGAGTGTTCAACCTTGCTTTAATAAGTGTTGCAATACATGCATGCATACATAAATACACATGTACACATGCACACACATTACATGTTGGTTTTTGCTACATGGTATGTCTTGTCTGTATGTTGCATATGTGTTGTCTGTGGATAGCATGTGTGCACATACAGATGGGAGAGCAGGTGTGGCAGAGAGCCTTACAATGGAGCAGACAACCATTAAAAAAATGCACAGGAGCATCTGGGGTAAGTGGCAGCCTTCAGCATCCCTGAGTTGCTGCTATAGCCGCCGAGCCCTCAATCCCCCCTCACGCCCCCCCTTTTGCATCGCCACCCCCCCATATACCCCCCTGGCCCCTAGCCTGCCACTCAGGCTGAACCGCCGTGCACATTTCCACACCTCGATCATGCGAGACACGAGGTCAGCCTCCATGGCAGTGGGGTGAGTGGCCTGCACGCCCCCCCCTTCCCCTCCTCCCCAAGGGGTGGAGGGAGGCAGGGCAGCGTAGGGGGATATTACCTCACATCTTCTGTTGCTAAGTGCACGGCTGGCTGATGAACAGAAGCGGCCTTTGGCAGACGTTAACTGCAGGGGTGTTGTGGAGGATTGAACAGGGAGTGAGTGCGTGGCTGGTGGGGGGAGGCTGCAGCCTCCTGAATAAGGGTGAAAGACAGCAAGGGATGGGGGAGGGGGAGTAGAAGGAGGGGGGGGGGAGACAATTTAACACAAGGCTCCCAGCCTCAGCCATCTCAAAGAAATGAGGCAGGAGATGCAGAGAGGAGAATTATGTTGTGCAAGAGGAATTCAACCCTGTTGTGTGTCCAAGCTTTCTGTACCTCAACACCTGATTTTTGTTGTTCTCCTAAAAATTCTTTCCCTATAGAAAGCATAAGCGCATATCAGAATTAAGTTTTACAAGAAAGAGGAGCCCGATGTGCAAAAAAAAAAAAAATAATAATAATACATGTCTCCGCACACAAATTCACAACCACAATTTTTACTAAACGGAGACGAAGGTCACGTGTTGCACAACTTCACGAACAATGGCGGCTTTATGTGAAAGCCAGGAGCGCAGTTTGCGATTTGAAAAGTGTCTTGTCGGCTGCACGAGGCCAGCTCCGGCGCCATCATTTATTATGCGTTGTGACATTGACATCTAAAATGTCAGAGAATCAATAGTTTTTATCGACTCGGAAAAGTTGAACTGAAATGGCAGCCATTTAACCTCCGAGACACGGGCAGATAAAAACTCCCACATCCGACGTTTGCGAGCACCTGTGTCATTGTTATGCCTGTTGCCTGGAAACGCCATTCTTCGACGAACACCACACGGAGAGGGGAGGCCATGCGTGAAGAAAAGCTTCCCCTTTAGAATGAACAAAGAACGGCGTATTTCACGGACATTTGAAGAAAACATTTTCGGCAGGGACGAGAGGACGACGCCTGTGCTTTTGCCAGACGACGATGCGTTTCAGAGGAAATTATAACACCGGTTGTCTGAGTGGGACTCTGATTCGCAGAGCATGCATGTCAGTGACAGGAAGACAGACGTTGTGCGAACTTCGAACGTTGGCCATAGTAGTGAAACAGATATAAAATGACATGCCTATGGAAATACCCTTAACGAATAAAATTATTTTAACAGCACAACAAAGGACACTTGAAATTTAGATTGAATTGAAATTTTCTCTATTAATGAGGATGGGGAAAAATTGCTAATTATCAAGTGTCATGACACACAAAGACATTCGGCCGCACAGGCCCATTAGATCATGAAACATGTAGAGGAAGTTTTCATCGTGATTTCATCACGCATTATTTGTGAGCGGTTACTAGTTCGATTTCCAGCTGACCTACCGCCCTTAGCTGCAGCCACGCTGAGTGTCCTTAGGGGTATCAGAGCAAAGGCTGAACTATGAAACTGAGGCCTTGCCCCAGTTTCTGTGGCCTGCATGAAACGCATCTGCCTTTGATGGTTGTTTCTGTCAGAACCCCCAGCCCCCATTCTACCCACTGCCCCACCATTCCCACCCATCCACCACGAACGCCCAGAGCCTTCTCCTGCTCTCGGACACAAGTCTTTTCCTCACTCTGTTGATAACGGAGGCCTGTTTTGATTTTGGCTTGCTTGTGGTGTTGGTGTGGGTGTGTGTGTGTGTGTGTGGAGGGGGTTGACTACTATCATGCCAGGCCCCTTTCGTAGTCTGGGTAATTACTCAGGCAGGCACAAATCGAGGGTGCACCAGGTCTGTGATTTACGACCCTTGTCTTCCTTCGCACAGATATGGAGGCTGTCTGTGTTTTAATCCTGTGACCCCCCCCCCCACATCTGTGATTTGAAGGCGCCTGTCGGCTGCTGTACACCCAAGAGTACGCTGAGAGCACGCCGCTGGTTCAGAGACACTGTGCTGCGCTTCCCAATTAGTTTATCAGCGCCTTTCCTAGGAGGGAGGAGACAGTAAGGAGGTGTCACAGGAGCCATCAGCAGATACTGAATACGCCGCCTGTCGCGCCCCGTCTGGTTTCCTTCTCGGCCCAGTGGCTGAGTGATGTGTGCCACACGCGGGGCGGGCGAGTGGGCGGTCTCACGTCAGCCTTTGTGCAGCACGGGGCCTCCGGTGACATGCAGACAGGTCATATTCCAAAACCAAGAATGTCGCTGGAAAAAGACGTTACAGCTCAATGGGAAGTTCGACGTTTTTTTTTTTATTTTACTTTTTACTTTTTGCCTTTTTGGTGGTTGACTCAAGGGGACAGTTTCTAAACGCCCTTTGCTAAAGTCTTTGTTGAAGCCCTTTGTTGATGCTCACGGCAGCTTTCAAACCCGCCATGAAAAGCATCTGACAGCTGCGGAATCCCAACAAGATTGTCCTCACCTGCTGAAAACCAAACACTCAGAAATCAGAGGGAGGAGGGAAAGACACAGTAATCTTTCACATGACTTTTAAAAATGTTCATAAGTTCAGTGCATCCATTGCACGCACACACACACACACACACACACACACACACACACACACACACACACACACACAAACACAATATTTCAAGTTTTTTGTGTTGCGTTTTCAGGTACACCAGCTTACAGTTTTACAGTTGTATGTGTTTCAATTTTACACAATTCAATGTGCGAGTTCACCTGGAGAAGTTAACATTAATCACTCCTCTCAAGAGTACAACAGCTGTACCCTCTTGGGATCGAGGCCACCCATGTAAAGCACGCAGACTAGTATCCCAGGCCTCTCCTCTGGACCATCTGTTGTCATGCTGCTAGATTGTAAGCCGAGGCCCCCGAAATGCTTTTGTGGTTCGTGAATCGGTCGACCGTCCGCTGTCCCTCTGTGTGACACATTGCTGTTCCTTGACCACGGCAGAGCCTGCTGTGCCCCTAATGGCTGCCTTAATTCATTATCTGTTCATTATTATCGCATGCAGCGGGATGAGCACCAGACGGGATACCCCACTGCTGCAGACCAGCATACGACTCACTGCCGTGTGTCATCTGTGTGTGTTTTGAGTGGCCTCTGGGATGAGCCAGAGCTATGGCTGCCTCTGGTAGTTAAACAGGAATGGTATGGAGGAGGTGGTGGTTACTTTAAATGACAGTCTGGTTCTCTTTCTCATGTGTTACTGGAAAGTTGACTAAAGTTCTTGCTAAATAAATCTTTTGGAAACAGATTCCTAAGCCCGATGACACAGGTAGCCCTCAACATCTACTGCATTGTTCAAGTTCCTGCACTGCCTGTGCTCAGCGGCTGCCAGGGCTACCCCACACCTCTACCCTTCAGTAGTCCCAAGCACGCTGATATCAGGCTACTGTTTTCTCATCCAAGGGTAATCGTTCTACTAACAAGTCAAAAATTTTGGGTGAGGCTGTTTGTGTAACACCCCCACATTCAACCAGTCAAACCGTGTGAGACTGGTTTCATTGAAGGGAAAGAAAAGCAAACCATGCAGCCCTCCAGCTACATGTTCACGTCACCCCCCACCCACCCTCCCGTCAACCTCTGGAGTGGCGTTTATGATATCCTAATGGAGAAAACAGCAGTCCCGTCCAAATGGAGCAGTATGAGTCATGCACTTGGATTCATACCAGAGATAAATGTGCCTGTTTTGGACCAGGCAACCTCTTAATACCAGGTCTGGGAATTGTGCTACTTAGTACAGTCAAATTATACCCATTCAATCCAATAGTTGTAGGGGTAGGACACACAGATAATGGTGTGGAAGGTGCAAACCACCTTTTTTGGTCATCTGTAGCAAATACCCTGCATGTCAAGGTTAGCTGATGATCAAGCTGAAGAACTCACTGGCAGAAGACTCGAACAAAAGCTGATGTGCTGCAAATTAGTGCAGCAGCAATAATTGGTACTTGATTAGCTGCAGCACAAATGTAGTAAAGTAAGCATTAAACTAAACATGCAACTTGAGTGTGTGCGTGTGTATGTGTGCATTAGTGTGTCTGTGTGTACTTGTGTGTATGTCTCTGTCTGAGTGAATGCACATATGCCTGTGTCTGTGTGCGTGTGTGTGTGTGTGTGTCTGTGTATGTATCAGTCAGCCGTGCTTACCAGGGAAGTTTAGCCTCCCCGTGCCTCCAGCCGCCACATTAATAATTAAAAGCACGATTCCAGCAGAAGCGCACCTCCACTGGTGTCGGCGAGAATCCTTCAAAGGGCGGACTTTCCTTAGACTGAAAACGGCCACTTGTGGCCAAGATGAAAAATTTTTCGGCAAGAAAGACAATCCCCGTTTTCAATCCACATGACCACACCTCTTTACCTTAATTAGTGAAGGTTGTCATGGTTAAGTCAGTGTGAAACCATTGTTGTGATGACTGTGGCTTTGAGGAATGATCAGAAAGTGTGTTGCGTCTCTGATTTTGTATGTGATTGAGTTTTATCAGACTGTAAATATAAGAACGAAAACGAGGTCGTTTCCAGATGTACCATCATAAGCTACAGTTTTTTTTTTTTTTTTTTTTTACTCGTTTGGGTTTGTTCCTGTGTTGTTTTCATAATGCGAGTTCTTCCTAGCAAAGAAAACATTGTTTGGTCCTAGGGCAAGAATACGTTTGAGGCTATTGTCAATATTTGCCTCTTTATATTGAAATTAAAATGCAATCTATGAAAGTATGTGAAGTGTAACTTTTAATTACACGGTAAGGTATCTTAGTAATTAAACAGCAGGCTTACATATTTCAAGGGCATTATATATATGTGTATGTATATATATATATATATATATATATATATATACACACACACACACACACACACACCTAAATACCAGAGGAGCCATTTAGGTTTCAAGTCACTATTTTCCCAATGTTGAAACAAGACAGTTTTCCAATTCTGGTGTTGATTTGTGGTTTTACTTCTGGTGATCCAAAGAGCTGTCATTTAAAAGAGAATCTGGAATGTGTTTTTTCTTCAAAAGGTGTTCACTGAGGATTTAGCTCACAGGCAGAGACGTAAAACGTGCCTGTGGATTCTGACAGGCCAGGTGAGCCGCAAAGCATCTCGCCTTGCGTCGTGTGGTAAATTGTCCTCATAGCTGGGTCACGCAGGTGTCCTGATTTCCCCAAAACCTCGGCAGCCACTTGTATGAAGCAGGCTCAACAATTTGAGAAGCGCTTAGAAGGTTAGCTCGTGCCTGTATTTACATGCTGCTGTGCAACTTCCTGTTTCAGGCCACACCTCCTAACCCCAGTAAGGCTCTCATTATTGGCTAGATTAACCCCAGGTATCCCAGAGCCCTTCAGTCTCTTTGGCAGGCAGGGTCATATTTCACAGCCAGCATGTGCAGAGGAAGGCCTTCTACATTTCTGCTGTACTGGCCTGTGCAACAGACCCTAGGAACTGCAGGTGCTTTTTTTTAACTTTATCCTAGTTTTGACTCTTTTTATTATGTTCCTGTCTATCTTTGCCTGTTGGTTCTGTTTTCTGTTTCGCAACCGTTACGTGAATTTGCTAAAACATACAGAGACTGCTATGCCTGATCACTGGTTAAAGTGTCCTCACCCAGTCTCTGTTTGTGGAACATCAGAACAGCGTCTACCACATATTGTTAATGTCCAGGCCAAAAGTATCTGCTGTGTTCCTAAACACATGAAGCAGACAGACAGAGTCTGGAGTCAATCTACAAGCAAACAACCAAAGAGTACAAACACATGTCCACGTGTCACAAAATTAATGCACCTTGCACTGTGACAAGTGTAACACGGCATACATTACTCAACACAGGCGTCTTACAGGAACATGTGTAAATGTGATTTCGGGACAAAGACATTAAAAAATAACTGCACTAAACACAATTGTGCCAAAAATGAGTATAAACATAAAAATTCCTGAAGTGGATTTCCATCACTCTTCTGCAGTGGAAAAAAAAAACACAAAAACAAAATATAAACTGAAGCTGATATGCCAGACTATTGCTTAGTTTTTTCTTTATTGTTTTGTACCCTGGAGAACCAGCAGCTGACCAGAGAAAATTATTCCTAATGTGGATCATCAGGAAGTCCTCCTTTCTCTCCCAAATGTATTTAAATTTTAATGGGAGGACACGTCCGTCCCAGGGAGGTATGTAGGTCACGCAGCAAGTGCGCAAGTTTCCCCAGCGCACATTGCTCAGGCCTCACGAGACAGTTGGAACATTTACATACAGCAGATGATGGAGCGGCTCCGTGGCGGTAGGTCATTAATTAGAACGGTGTACCAGAATCAGCCCACCCCCTCCCCTCTCCCCAGCCCTCCCCTGAATATTATCCGTGGGGATGGCCTGGTACTTAACGTATTTCATTCGGACGAACCCAGGCAGGGCCCTGCTGGGTGTCTGCCATGAGCGATGAGGTGCAGTCAGCCTGCGCTCCATTCCTCTGTCGCCGTCCCTCTCAATCACTGAGCCTCCCATTCCTTTACATTCTGAAATGCGACACGACCGGAGCCGGTTACACGCAAGTAGCGGGGCAGCGAGCGGTGAGTAAGATGAAGTCCCAGGAGACAGGTGTGGACGTTTTCCTCCGGTGGAACGTCCACACGTCTGATCAGCGTAGGAAACAAAATAGCTGCTTTAGAGTAGAGGACAGTCCTGTGCTTTGTTTACTAAAAACACAAAAAATTCATCTCATATCGCAAAGTGTGAATTTTTGCAGGGACACAATGTATGAGGGGACCAAACAAAGCCTTGTTCCATGCAAACGCTGTTGCAGCTCTTAGAACTTATGAATCACTAAGTTTCACCAAATTCTTGCAACAGTTCGGTAGGCCTAATTGATTATTGAAAGGATTACCTTGGCTGTGGGATTATTTTGCTGAAGATTGCAATAAAGAAGGATGATTTGTGGCTTGTCCCTAGGCCAGCTCCTCCATTAGCTTGAAGCGGTTTTGGGCTGTTCCTTGTTCCTTGGCAACCAATAAATCTGATTAACGCTGGTTACTTAGATGATTGAACACAACAACAGACAGCTCCTTTTAAATCTGGCGTTCAGAGTCAAACCCGTCTGAAGTGCAAATTTTCTTTTAAGTCACTTCCTGACAAGTGGAGTTTAAACTGACAGGTAGTCAGCTAAAGTCATGCTAAAAAGCTAAAGGTCACCTTCAAGGAGGTGTACCGCATGGCCATGACATTGACCGGAATGAGCATTCTAGAATAATCAACCTTGTTAACTGAGGTTGTGTCTATGAGGGCTTGGGGTCATCTGGAGTGTGTGTATGGATTCTTTCCCCCTGAGTGCAATCAGAGGTCTGGCAGTGACATGGCGTGAATACTCTAGGGGAATGCTAATGGTCCATTTGAAGAGCCACTGCCCTCGATCAATCAGGAGTTCACGCCTTCCCGGTTCCATGTGCACCTGGGCCTATGGCGCCCTAAATGGATTAATCTTTCTGTCCGTCGGATACAGGAGGTTGTTCACTGCATGTTGCCACTGCAAGCATGCACACACGTACACACACACACACGTACACACACACACACACACACACACACACACACACACACACACACGTACGTGCACACATGCTGACAGGTCTAATCCATCTCACCTGCCTGCCACAAGGCAACGGGCTGAAATAAAACAGCCTGGAGGGAAAGCAGGACTGATATGTGACGCACCAATGGCATATGACACGCAAACACATGTTGTTCTATTCAGTGCTCTTATTCTCACATATGTACACATAACCTGGTACAGAGTCTATTTGTTTAAACACAACACTATGCATAATTTTACCATGAACTGTAATAATTTTAACATTACAGATTGCAAATGATGGCATTTCTTACATATGTACTTTAAATAAACCTGTTATTCATCTTGAATTACACCAATATATCAATGCATGTTTACTGTTGCAATGTATATAAAAAGGATACACTTAGTGAACAACCAGTTGTTGAAAGAAGTCTAATTTCTTACATATATGGATTTGCCACACAATTTTTAAATTGTATTTAGACTAATCTTCATACTGTTCAGTTGGTTCCATTGGAGACTTGCAGTTTGAACCAAGCCATGCTTTATTTGAACTGTAAAGGCTGCATTTTGCTCTGAAAGCTGTATCTACAAGCAACCCTTTAAAGGAGGGGGTTTTTCTGCAATTTTTGCTTGTTCTAGATTTTTTGCCTTTAAAATTGCTGGCTAGCTTCATAAGATTTCTCAGTCGTGTGCGCTCTGCGTGCAGCGTGCATGTTGGGTGACCTCGACGATCCGCTCTCCCTACCTGCTCTTAAACGTGTGCCAGCCATTCCCCGGCTGTCAAACTGCATCACCACTCCTCTGATTACTTCCACCTTGTCTCCTTCGTCGAGAAATGGTTTTGACGCGAGCTCACACCCCGCTTTCTCCACATCGATATGCGTGCTACGGAAGAAGTTCAGACAGCGGATGAATAATGAAAAGGGGGGGGGGGTGTGTTACTGTGCCCCCCCTCCCCTCCAGCTGCCTGTGGGGCTTAGAGTGGCGGGGGGGCTGCAGGGACACCACATCCCACCTGCTCAAGAAGCAGCAGCGTGTTCACCTGTGTTGCGCTTCCGCATTAACTCATGAGACATGACCAACAAAGAGCGTTGGGCACGGGACTGTGCCTTGTTTAACACCCCCCCCCCACTTCTCCCACACGCCCTCATTCACCATAATAGTGACGCATTTATGCAACCCAGACCTGTCCCTGTTCTGCAGCGGGCCCAGGAGATAAGCAGACAGCCTGGGGGTGGGAAGAGCGTTCCTGCCTGTGGGGAGGTTAGCGGGCTGGGCCCGTGGACCTTGAGCTGAGATTCAATCTTCTGAGCAGATCCGGTTCGTGCTCTGCATTTTCCTTGCAAAGCGGGAAAGCGGAGCGCCCCGCGGGCGTATTCGACCCAATCCAGATGCTAGAGACAAAAACGTGAAAGGGTGGGGGGTGGGATGCAATGCATTTCCTGCACATCCAGCAACGCTCCTCGTTACAGTTTTGTGATTTACAGCCTGCAGTTGCATTGACGACCGTAATTATTACCTGTTATATATAACATCCCACTGGGTGATAGCCTTATCGTTGCCTATAGAAACAGCTAAACAAAAAGGCCTGCCTTTCATAAAAGCGGAGAATGACTTCACCAAAACAGAGCAGAAAGAAAATGTCAAGGTGAATCAAGGAAAGGTGTATTTATTATTTCACTGTTTTGCTAGTCTTTCTTGGACAAATGTCGTTTGCAGTTGCAGTGCATGCAATCCATTTCTGCCTGCCAGTGAACGATGGTGTGCTTTTAATAAAGTAAAAATAAAAGAAACCATACATACAGCATAACGTGTAATGAACCCACCTGGTGAGGCATACACTACAGTTTAGCCTAAACAGCTCAGTGCGCATACATCTTCGGGGCATTTGTTTTCCCCCAGTGTGGGCCCGTGAATTTACAGAGCTCTGCTGCTTTAAATTTCTGCTCGGGAATGCACAAAGGAGCGAGAGGGAGGGGGGATTAGAGCCCTTCTGATGTTATTTAATCTCACCGTCCAGCGAGTTTCTGATGCACGTTATCACCTCCTGATCACCGGCGGAGGGGATTTGGACTTATCCAGCCCCGCTGCTCACGCGGGGTTACGCCTGTGCACTCATGTGACGGAAAGCCCCCCCACGGCACCACTCCGCCCTCAGCAAGTCGATTTCATCCCTCCGTGCACCACGACGACCTGTCAAATGCGTGCCCGTGACCAAGCCTCCCCCTTTCCCCAAAAGGACTTTTAAAAGGAGAAAAAAATCTAAGTCGCTGAGCTGCAGAAGCCAACCGGTGGCATGTGAAGCGTCACCTAGCTGCCTTGACAAGCCACCCAGGACCCCAGCAACTTTGGAACTCTGGTTGGCACCGCTCATTTCTGTGTTGCTTATCTCTTACGACAGATCGATTAATTAATCTGACGATGCAGTCCACCGCGACTAACTCGATGTATTTTTTTGCTTTCTTTCGCACTATACTCAGAATGCGACTTCTCGCATTTACAAACCTCGGGGTGATCTTCCTAGCACGACAGCAGGACAACAGAAGATGTGGCCGGGGACGGTCACGCCGAAAAGATTATTAAGACAAAAACTGCTGGTGATCATAACTGATGTTTAATTGTACATGTGTGAATAAAAATTTCCATTATTCATTGACATCAAATTATTTTCATACTTTTTGTAAGTTTTCTTAACACGTAAAATCATCACAACAACAATATACAAATTCGTTGTAATTATTTAAAACCAAAACACATTTACACATGCAACAATAGGGTTTAAGACAATGAGTAACTTTTTGAATAATTCGTTTGGAATGTGTACTCTGCTTCACTTGAACACACTACTGCAGGCTACATTAATCTGCAGTGAGGAGATACATAAAACTGCTCTTTTCAGGATAATTTGTCAGATACTTATACTGTACTGCACCATTACAGAATGCTAAATTTGAATACTCCATTGTAAACTAGGCTTTCCTTTACTGGTATTCCTATCTACCTTTAGACATTTTTGCTTAATCTCGTTGTATCCTAAAAAAAATGCAAAAAAGGCCTCTCACACATTATTCCATAATTTAACCAAAACTATCTAAACAAAATTGACTATTTATAATGTCTTTCTCTCATACATGCCTTTTCATTACATACAACAGACAGTTTACTGTGTCACAGCAAGATGTAGACAACACGCTAAAGTACATCTCACTCTCCAGCTTGTGCTAGGGAAGGGCGTTGAGTTTCGTCCACAAAAACTGAAGCAAAACAAAAAACTAACGCACAACTCGTTACACAAGACAATGTGCCCTGTTCTGTAATGAGCTGAGTAACTAGGAAAATAAAACCAAATCATTACAGCATCCGTCAAGCACAGAATCTGCTCTCAACTCGTAAATTAAAGAACAAGTTTTGTTTGCAGTACGTTCAAAGTAGGGGTCACTTGTACATATCTGGTATGCAAAGAAAAAGATCAAACTGATAATACAACGAAGGATATTATATACATATATTTATACATATATTAAACATATTTGCATAAATATACATATATAAGTGTAAATGCATGGATGAACATTATTGCTCCAGACCTAAATAGAGTTTTGTGTTGAAATCAGATATTAATCATTGTGGCCTCTTACTTATTTGTTTTATTTGTAATGATTGTCTTTTGAGTCCTTTACATAAGAATGACTGTCATTTGTACAGTCACAACACTGAAACACATTCATAGACACCAAAAATATACATTATGATACTGTCAAAAAGTACATTATTACAGGGGAAAAGGAAATTAGAGTTAAACCAACACCTCCGTGTTCCGTGTTTGTTCTTTACCGTCGTCTCTACCCAAGCAGGTGTTCGGGTCCATGAGCCCCCCAGGTGTTTTCGGTAGCCATCCAGGGAGTCGGCTGACCCTGAGCTGCCTGTTGTTGTTGGCTCCAGGGCTCTAGAAGAACCATCGGAACGCCTCCCCGCTGCTGACCGGCGTCCTCTTTCAGAAAACGTATAAAACAAAGAGAAATTAGCAGGCGGGAGACGGGCAAGGTGGCTAGACATTCCACAGATGGGTACAGAGGTACCCCCGGAGCCAGAGAGGGCATCCTGCTCTGTCATATGACACACACACACACACACACACACACACACACACACAGCCCAACCTAATAAGTATTAAGGTTTCCACTGGGCAAGCCAGTGAACATTCGTCCAGCCCACTTGAAGAGAGGAACGGCCTTGGCACACATGAAAGATTCATTGCATTCCATCCACTGTGTCTGCGTGACTTGCTTTTCTTCCCCTTCTGTTGAACAGACCTTTGTTGTTGTTGTTGTTCAACACAGTAGCCCATTCTTACAATGAAACGATATTCAAAAAAATAAACCAAACTAATAATTACAGGGACGTAAACCCTCAATATTTTGGCACCAAGTCCGAAGAAGCGGTAGTGTGGCGTTTAATTACAGTGCTTTCAGCTGCTGTGGGGAACATCTCGTCACCTTAATTTGAAGGTACGCCAGGTCTCATGACTGAAATGACAGCCGCCCCCCCCCCTTAAAAAAATAAAAAAAATAAAAAACAATACTGGAATTGAAACAGCCAGCAGTCAAGTCCCTTACCAATTCCCGTAACCAATTAGTGGATTTCTGATTATTTGTATTTTGACAGGGAAAACAGTGCAAGCTCAACTACGACATTTTGTCTGAAAAGGAGGTATTTCAGCTATTTTACACGAGTTAAAATATGCTATTGTTTTTGTTTTTATTTTTTTCCACAATGTGCACGGTGAATAACAGTCGTATGTGTGAAGCGCTGACGGACTCTCAGCTGTCAAAACATGCAATCAGGCCTGCAGCTGTCATAAACAGTCTGTCCAATTTAAACGAACTTTAAAGCCAACCACATACCACTTTTTGCTTTTAATACAAGCCTCCTTGCGAAAATACAAAGTTAAATACGAGCATATATTATTATTTATGTTGGTATTCTCTTAGTGTTTTTCAGAAAAGCTAGCATGACATCTGGTATATAGCTGAGTGGCAGCTGTAAAAACAAACACAAGGGAATTTAAATGTCTGTGGTCTGTTTGTCCAGGAAGCACTTGTTCTTCCGTGACAACCCATGTGTTGCTCACAGTTACATGACTCGTTCAGATTTATACTCTACATATAACCGCTGACCTTGTGTTAACAGTTAGACGCGGCAACTGATTAAGTCATTTTTTTCACTGGCTTCAACGCCCTTGCCTGCACAGTGTGATCAGTTATTTAGCCGCCAAGCCCTTCTGTAACTCGTGCTCATAACCAGCAAGTGCGCCATGTGGTCGACATGATTTCTCACCCAAAACAAAGTAAATTTGAGTTATATCAACTACAAAATGTTTTGCTCTGTATTGAAAATACATTGTTCTACATGCCCCAAAACAAAATATTGGCTCTTAGATTTCAGAAATAATTCACCTTACAAATCACCGGAACTATCTTGTCTATGCAGTACAGTAATTCTGTTGAGTGTGTTGTGTGAAGCAGCTGTGTTCTTCTCTCTGAATATCAACAGCTGCCATGTATATTTTGATGATCTTCTATCTGGTGTTACCTTCTGATATCAACAGTCCATTGTTTTGAATTTAAAAATGCCTACACTTAAAAAAAAAAAAATCATTACTTAACAACAGCCTGATCCACACACCCATGTTGTTAACTATTATTGTACATTTTTTGTTGAAGTTTTCTGGTATGTTTATTAAGGGTATTTACTGTGGAATATAGTGGTAGCATAACTTACTATGAAGTTGTCAACTTAAAACTACAAAACCATCAACAACACCTCAAGCCAACTAGAGTAAGTGAGGGAATCATATGACGGTCTGAAAGTTAAAACAAAATGTAGCTATAACCGGCGCGATTCACCCAATATAGTATTTGTTTTTAAGTTAATGCGTATTTGTTTTTCCATGTTTTTCATTTAGGGTTGTCTGTGGTATTCATTTTACACTATTTCTATTTTTTCCTTCCATTAAAAAAATCCATTTCCTCACGTCCTTCTAAGGAGGCACATGCAGTGGGCATCCATTCTGTCACGTTCATTAGCGTTTCAGCATAAAATAAGCCTCGTCATCTAAAACGATAAGATCCCTTTAAAAAGAGAGTCACCTTTGAGAAGAAGATGAAATGCCTTGATTCCCTTTGTATCAGGACAATGGCACAAATGCACAAAAACCAGCAGAGTGAGAGAGTTTGATCACAACTTCATCTGCTGCACAAGCACATTTTCACTGGTCTACTCTGCTAATTAAGGGGAAAAAAATTCTCTGCTCATATCTGCTCAGTAAGAATACAGAGATGCACACTGTCACAGTACTGTATGCATCATGGGTGTTTTCCAGTGAAAACCTTGACAGAAATAACCAGTGCCTCCTTACTGACCAATAGCAAGACATTTTGACGGTCAAAACAAACTCATCCATCCAGTCCCTGCTGTCCTACATTGACCACTCGAGGTGGAACCAAAGTCTGCCAGGAAACATGAGAAATTCTCATCTGTTCATAAGCGCCATACTTATGGCAAGAGAAGTTTCTGAACCTGGCAGCCCTGAACCTGAGGCTATAGTGGCGTGGTCTTGGCACCAACCCAGACTGACATCACCATCTTAACAGCTCAGAGGTTCTCCACCAAGAGAATTCCTCCTCCAGGAGTGTTTGGAGTGTTTACTCTGAAGTGACATTCCAGTTGAGGAAGATGAGGAGGACCTCTAAATGCACAGGTGAGATCCTGACTGACCCCCTCCCCCCCAGGTGCGTAGCTAATGGTGGGCTGTGCAGATCCTCTGCTGATTGAGTACAGAGGGAGTTGGCCTCAGCGGCTTGCTGCTGACTCATAATCAAACACTAATCCACAGGCTGTCAGGGGATGCAGTAGCTCTTTTTTTCCTCACCGCCAGCACCTCCCCCCCACCCCCAACCGCCCCGACCCCCCCACCACCGGCCCGGGCCCCCCCCCGCCGGGCCCCCGCCGCCCCCACCCGGCCCCAGGGACAACCCAGAAGGACACCGGGGTGGGGAGGGGAGC
>JABJVR010000068.1:168353-203042 GCA_025773905.1 Chitala chitala
GGAGGCAGGTGGATGGGCTGGGGGGGTGGGGTGGGGACAGAAGGCCACCAAATCATCCTTATCTATTCTGAGCACACCTAAAACAAATTAGACCTAGCTGGTGTCATTCATTTGGCGCTCCGGCTCTCATTAAACACTAACTTCCGCCATTTCTTCAAGGCCTTGGTCTCTGTGGCTCTTCTGCTGTATTTCCCTCGTTTATCTTCCTGTGAGATTACCACAATTTTATCATGTATCCGTCGCATTTGATTCGACAAAATCCCACCCCCGAAAAAACACACTGCAAGTCTTTCTCAACGGCTCTTCGATTCACATACGTGAAAGGAACCTATGACATGTTAATTAGGAGGTGGTTAATTAGATTTTGTGGAGCTGCTCTTTTCAGTTCGGCATCCTTTTTGCATTCTACTATTTCCTTATTGTAACACAGACACATTACCACTACACTCTGGGTCACCACATAGTACAGACAATGTAATGTGGCCATCTGGTTATTGTAAACACTACAAAGAAGTATAAGGCCTCACAATAACAGGACAGTTTACAGCACAGCAATATTGCCAGTAAACACTGAATACGCTTTTTTTTTTTTACTGATTATATAAAATAATTTTTAAAAATTATTTTTTTCAACATTTTCCAGTTGATATGCATGACGTTAGCACTCAGAAACTGGATAATTTTTTATAACCATGTGACTACATGCATTATCTTCTGCACCCCTCCAGTGAGTTCTACAACTTTACATCTTTATATTACAACCTACTTTATCTTTTCTATTATTATTATTATTATTATTATTATTATTATTATTATATATTGGATTCGTTACATACTGTTAACACTTATTACCAAAGTAAATATGCATTTTTAACGATTCAGCGCAGGATAATTTCTACGGCGATTTTTGGATGGGGAAAATGGCTCATACTACTAAAAGCCCTCTAGCAAAATCTCAATAATTTATACCGGATTTGAGATGCGTTTCCCAATGTTAAACTGTCCGCGCATTAGGCATGTCACGATTTATCCGACAGAATAATAATACCAAGTTTACACTTTTCCCCATTCGTCAGTATATTCCTGATAATTTAAATTAAGTGCAACACCATTAATTAACGTCCAGTACACAACAAACAACTGCCTTCTATGTTCTGCCTGAAAACCGGTCCTAATTCAGAGGGTGATCAGTTACGAATTGTAAATATTCTTTGTAAAGAACATAACACGATAGACCCGAAAGATTGCATCATTTTAATGACGAGCATAGACGGCAAGGATTCAGGTCAGTTACCTATGTTATTTTATTTTCATTATCTTTACCTGCTTTTAACGATTGTTCTTACATGTGTGCGATTAAATATATTTATCATATTGCTTGGTTAAACACTGAACATCCACCCAAAGGATGCTGTCGCGAGATTGTTCTGTTATGGGCGCTACGATGCAGCGACTGCGGCCGTGGTCTGCAAATCGGAGTAAGACAACCCACTGTTTTAATACTGTACTTACAAAAAAGCCCCGATGCCCCTAACCTCATACGGGCAAAGATAACGGATTAGAACATGTTAGGTCAGATGAGGCACCTGCACTGGTCTGATCCATTGTGGCATCCTCGCAAGAGTGACGGCTGGGACTGTAGAACCTCTCCGTCGCAGTGACACAGGGGGCAGTTCTCTTGGGTCTTTCATTAGCGCTCCAAATTAAAGGGGGTATTAGATTAAACTGGCTCTCCGATTTCAGGGGTGTGAGTAAAATTTTGATTTGCATTTTCAACCGCTGCTTAAGATATAATTAGTTCAGGGGGATTCCCATGTGGAAACGCTGCCAGCCGAATCCAACTTATTGCCGGCTGTGTAGCGGTCTTATGCGAGAGGGGATTGTGTGTGCACGTGTGTGTGTGCCACGTATGTGTGTCGGTTTGATGCACTGGTCAGCGATCGCGTAATGGACACATTACTATCTACACTTAAGTATCTCATTCAGCGATAACGGCACCGTTCTTTACGTATGTCTCTATTATTTATAGTAATATAAATCGCCGTTCTAAAATTAGCGGAGCAAGTGTTTCTCCCTGCATCTGAAAGTGAAAAAGAATTATAATTACAAACTGAGAAACCTGTAATATAAATTGCAGGATGTTGTCAAGCACCTCTTGCTCCAAAGCAAGTTTTCCGGTAATTTCGAGGGTCTTGGAAAATGAGTGCTTACAAAAGCACGCCGACAAGCTCGGCGCAGCCAGAGTGCTGCCTTCCTGGACACCTGTTTCAGACACCTGTTAGTGCAAGATCTATAGCGACACGAAAGAAGAGCGCCTTTACCACCCTGGAGAAAAAATAAATACAAGCATCAAGTCTAAACACGACTACATACAGTATACGATGGTATGCTGGTACTGGAAATTAAAAAGGAATTCATATACTCTGCAGAAGGTACGGGCACTGATTTGGGCCTTGAGTGCTCGTCTGTGCTTTGGAAGTAATGATATCCTTGTTTTATGCTAGATAAAATAAAAACGGCACTGTTTATTGCATGGTCAGAATCCGTGACAGATGTCCATACTCAACTTAACTAGCCTGTATCAAAGAGTCATCTTTGAGGTTTGCCGGGAAGGACAATAAACGGGCCAGTTAGCTTGCCTGGCTAACATATAGACACAGGCCCTGTTGTACAGTACCCCAACGAAGGACGATTGGCCAGATACAAACGAGATATAAGACAGGATTTCAATATGTCATGTTTTTTTTTTTTTTTTTTTTTTTGCTTTTCAAACAGCAAAAACAATTCAGAGTAGAAGTTGATTTGATTCACTACAGCAGTAACAACCTATTGAAGAACAATAATAATCACTGCAAATTCTGTTAATAATTTTCCCTTACTCTGAAACTCCGACACAAACTTAATGTCAACTTAACACAACCGGTTAAGGGAAGTTTTTTTTTTTGGTGACAAAAAACCAAAGGAAGGAATCTTAAAGTCTAGATACAAAAAACAATTTACTTCATAAAAACAAAATCTTGTAATACCAAACACCATAAATGTAATATTTTTTGTAGACACAGGTTCCACGTTTTCTAGATGAATGCAGCTAGCCATGACCTTCCATGTTTTTTCAAACATACTTTAGTTGTGGTTTTGCTTCATTATACATTATTTTACCCAGCAATGAGCTTTCATATTTCTTCTAGATTCATTTAGAAAGAAATGAGTTTTCATGGTGTTTCTAAACGAAACTCAACTGGCTGTTCACGTGTTTAATGAATAAATTTAACCAGCTATATTCCACTGATGGCTGGGATCCTCCATATGTCTTTTATACAAAATATGTCTTTTCGACAAAATATGTATAATAAACTTTCCATGTGTTTGCTTGAATAGTTTAGCCATCTGAGAGCTTTGATATATTTCCTAGATTAATTTAACAATGATGTTTCGTGTGTTTTCAAGATTAATTTAGCTCACTGTAATCTTCTGTATAGATGCATGAGTACCATACAATGTTAATAGCCAAAGGATTCGTATTATACAAACATACACACATAGTTAATCCAGCGTTTGGCTGACATTGATTCATTCAGATTACAATGAATTTAAAGTGAATGTAAGGTGTTACTGGTGAATAAACTGTTGGTTTTGGAAACCAATTGAAATACATGCACATTATAAACATTACCATGATTCCTAAATGAATTTGTTATTATACTGCAGTATATGTAAAACAGCACAAGAATTTCAAATCTGTGTACAATGAATAATAGAGTTCTTATATATCATGGACACGATCACCATTGTCATACTGGATTAAGCATATTTTTAAAACATCAATGCCAATCAATCCCAACAAAATCAGTAGCAAAGCTGTTTTTCATGGGGGGGTGGGTCAGGTAATTTATTTATCGGGGGCCGGGTTGCGTGCATGCACATCTCAGCGTCTTGCGTTGGTCTTGTGTACCAATGCACTGTACAGAGCTCGTTTACATAACTGGTAAAAATGACCAAGTGTGGGGGAGGGACTGTGGCGGGGGGCTGGGGGCGAGGTGGCTTGCCACTGCAAACCCGTTTCCCAGCTCCGCCTGGAGCACAGCCAAGTCCGGGGTTGTTCGGATGCGTTCCAGCCCCAGCCTGACTGGCAGCAATTAGGGGTGCCTGAGCCAAGCTCAGCTTGTGCACCACGCAAACACCCCTAATTACTGCCAATTAGGCTAGGCGGGTAGGCAGATTTGAGAAGCCAGGGATGTTCAGGCATGGGTGGGCATGGAAACAATTTCCGAGGGCTTAAACATGACTAAATGAAAAGGTTAATGCTTTGGAGTGCAGAGATAATAAAGCAAGAGAGAGAGAGAGAAAGAGAGAGAGCAAAAGAGAGAGAGAAGGCCTCGTCTCACCTCGAGCGACGTACCCGGCTTCTTCTTCAGCTCCTCACATTTCCTAAACTTGCAGATCTGGTGGCCTGTTTTGCGATTCCGACAACTGCTGCACACCCCGCAGTTGATTAGCCTCCTGCAGGGCGCGCACACACCGCACCTTTTCCTCTTCTTCTTCGCCGGGTTGCTGCTGGACGTCGAGGAATTATTCTGCGGGCAGTCTGCCAGATTGGCAATTTGAAACGCACTGTCTGTAACGGCTGCCGAGGCTGCGGGGGAGTGAAGAGCTGTCATGACGATGACCCCGGGAGGTAATGAGATGCCCCCTAAAGCCGGAATGGCGGGAAAAGTTCCAACGCGTTCTGGGAGATTCATTATCTCTGCTTCAGCTGCTCCGCATTTCAGCTTGTTCATGCATTCTCCCGCTAAAGGTCTGCAGTGTTCGGGGGATAAGGTAGAGAGGAAATTATTATTTGCCATTTGCAACGTCTCTGGCGGCACGCCAGGCTTTCCCGGCCTCTGGGACTCATTTCTATGCATGCTGGTCCTATTAGGGTTTACTGCCGCTGACTTCCTTCCCCAGAGCATGGCGTTATCACAGTTCCAGGGGGACACGCCAATTCTGGCGCTGGGAAAAATTGGCGTCGTTATGCGAGCGATCTTTGCCGTCTGCGGAAATGCCCCGTTTGTTTTGTAAAAGTTTGCAAAAGAGCGGTACCTTTCCATCTCTGCGTTATAATCCAAAAGCTGGCTTAATCCACTTTCCTGAAGGTTATCCTTTTGTAAGAGAGGCACATCTGCACTCTGTCCGTTCTCAATACAAAGAGCATTGTTTATATTAGCCATGGCTGCTACTGTTTTGGGGTTTTTCTCAAGAAAGTCTGGGTTTTGATGTGCCTTTATCAAAGTTGAAGCTTGGTTACAAACAATACGCTACCATCCTTGTTTATCTTCTCAGGTACTAAAACAAGAAAATAACAATTACTGATACAATAGACAGACATCCTTTTCCCTGGTCAATTTCCCATATCAAATCATTCAGAGAGATAAAAACATGGCATTTGACAAATCAGCTGCAATTTCATTTATTTTTTTCTAGCTGCTTTTTAATGAAACGCATTTCACCACTGAGCTGATGGCTCTCTGGTGACAATTTTACAATGCCTTTGGCACACTGATATATTATAATAGAAAAACAAACATGAACATACATTAAGAGGTAGGCCACAGAAGTGCTCTGCCAAAATTTAAACAATTAAAAAAATTCTACAGCCGAATTCTTTCCAAAAGAAAGAATTGGCCGTGTAACCATCTAAAGTAGTCTGACAGTGAGTGGCACGAGCACAGAAGCTAAAAGGCACAAAGGGACCAACAACAGGCCATTGTGCATTACAGCACCAGACTGTGCTGGGAACATCTTCTTGCCATAAGATGAGCATTTCCTTAAGGCTGACTTACATGGTAAGCAGAGCAAAACCCTTGGAGGTGAGCTAACTGTGCAGAGACACAGCAGAAGTGCACTGCCTCAACACACTCCTTGGCAAGGCCTCGTCCAGTGTGCTTCTAATTCCACCCGAAGTCCCATTCACCACAAACGCATGCTCGTACCACTTAGGTGTACCTGGTATTCATTCACCCGCGGCCCTGTTACACTCGATCAACGACAGCGAGATAGCCGCCGGTGAATTTCAGCCCAGCCGAGCCGTAGACCCGACAACTGTAGTGTCAGCTGCCTTGAGGGACTCCATTTCCTCTCCCCAGTCCATCTGGATTTTGTTTCCGTAGATAAAAGCCCATTAGACACATCTCTGCTTCCATTACCTTTTTCGAGGCTTTTCTTTTTAATTGCTAAACCCGATATGCTTCAGGAACAGTAAAGCATTTTTGAATCATTTCAAGGGTAAAAAAAGGTAGCAGCTGGCTGAAAAATGAATTGTAAATATGAACACTGTAACCAGGAAAAAAAAAAACAATGCTTCATGACTCTCATCATCCCAAAGAATAATTAATCACACAGCTAAAAATTTAAATTTTCCTTATGGTCAGTATTTTTTTAACTTCAGAAGAGTAATGAGATTGTACAGATTATGAATTTCAGAAACAATGTATCACTGGCAACTACCTTTCTCACTCCATGGTACTCAACACTGCTATAAAGTGCTAAAAGTCACCTCTTTACAACATTCAAATTCTAACTTTTAATTAGGCTTTATTAATCAGATGAATACACAATATTTCCCATTATGCATCTTTAAATTGTATAACATAGACAAAAAACAAAACATCTACACAGGTGTGGTTTAAATGTGCAAAAATTTATGTTAAAGTTACAAAGATACTCAACCACAAAAATGCAATAAAAAAGCCAGCATTATCAGATATTCAGTGTACCACTCTGGGTGTCGTGAGTATTTAATCAATCCATCCCTGGGGAAAATATTCAAGCTAGAGGCAATTAAGCCGCTGACATTGATTTTCAACCTGTAAACAAAGTTTTGCGAAACAGAAATACTCGATACTTAATGTGAGACGAAAAAGTACTTTCGGTCCGTTGACTAGCCTTTTCGCGGCTGCACCAAGGAGCCATTAATTACTCCCCGTATGGTCTGTCGGAGACACTCAGAGCAAAGGTCAAGCATAGAAAATCCGAGGAGGGGTCTGGACGGCGCAATTAAACCGACAAAATTAATCCGTCTGCGACTGAATCACTCCGGCTTCAGCGCAAGCCGCGTAAAAATCGGACTGTCAGAAAGCATGCATATATGATGTAGGGGAGGAAAATGGAAGAGCATCGTCACCTACCAGGCTCCTGATGAGAAGAGATCCCAGACGCTAGCGGTCTGCCAATATAAAGCGGCACATTACTGCACGGCGAGATTGGGGGGGGATATAACGCAGGATATCTCAAGGTACACGGGACTCGTTCAAAACAAAAGGCGCATTCTATCCACTTCTACGGAAAGAAAAGTAGAAAGAAGAAACGTGGGACGCACGGGAAGAGAGGAAAAATGGCTAGCAATGTACCTCGGAGCCGAGGGTGAATTAAGAAGGGCTAGGTGTTTCCTATCTTGGTCCAGGGCGTATTGTGCAGCCTTGCCGAGTGCTCGCTCTGTGCGCGTCTCCTGTCGCTGTGTGTGGCTGATTGGTGCTGAGGTGAGGAAGCTGGATGTGGACACCTACTGATCATTGGCTGGAAATTACTATAGAAACATGAGGAGCGTTTGGGAGGGGGATGGCTTAGGGCGCTCTGTTGGGAAATAGCGATGGGAAGCTGCGTCTTAACCTTTTTCTCCTTTTCTTTTCCTCGTTGTGTATTATTTTATGTCGGCCACATGAGAGCGCGTTTAGGGAGGTATGTCATTTTACAGAGACGTAACCTAATGGTGATTCTGTGGTCCTGTTTGAAAAAAAAAGATAAAACTTGTCAGATTAATTATAATTGAGGCGTACAGCGATTAAGTAAAATGCTCCTACCAGGGAGGCGTTTTTTGCAGGAAAAGGACAGTCGTAATTACGCAGAAATGCGTGCTCGATGTCGTGAATTCGTCATTACTATAAATTCTGCCCAATAGCTCGTTACTCCCGCAGACAGCTGGGTCAGGCGATCACGCATGAATTTATATCTGAAAACATACTCAAAAATTATCTGTAACAGGTTAGATTAGATTAGATTTTGAAACTGAAACTACCTAACTTTAACCTGTGTCAAGATTTAACGAGATTTAAATAATTAGTTACTCACATTAAGTAAAATTAATTATATAAAGGATGGTGCTTGTGTTACATTTTATTTGAATACATATTATTGTATGCTGTAGTGTAAGTGTGCGTTTATTGGAATTTCCTTAGACACAGAAACCTATTGTGTGCAAATTTGCCATTGTAACAGAAGCTGTCAATTAGACCTTCTTACATTAAATCATATAACAGCATATACTGTATTGATGTAAGGAATTTTTTTTATTCACTGGAAATTATGTATTAAAGTGTCACCTGTATTGTAGTCCTTGAAGTGATGCGGGAGAGTTAAAAACCTGTCTCTGTTTACCAGGATACTGGATGTTGACGAAGATGACGTCCGAGAACTCGTTCCAAAACATCGGTGCCCGTACCTGTCGCTGGTGTTAATGCTGTCGCTGGCAAACCGGAGCGTCAAGAAGCACTGACATGGTGGAGATAATTGTTCATTGGTGGCAGATTGATTTCGACCAATAAAAGCGTTTTGCTTTCCACAGCCAAGCGCTTGGATCGGTTCGAACCAGTCAATCATTAATGAAACAATTAGTCGCAATGATTTACCTTTTCGCCGATCGCTGCGTTCGTCGTGCTTTCAGAAATTATTCATTACAGTGCAGGAGGTCACTAATCTCACTTAAGGGGTGTAAGTGGGAAAGTAGCACCGCTGTTGTGTCACGCGCACATCCCGTCCCACCAAACCGTTGACCAAATGAGTTGTTATACTTTCCACTCGTTATCATTTATGCGTTTGTTAGTTTATTATTATTATTATTTTTGTATAACATGTAACTTTTCTTGAAAAGCGACAACTTCTGTAGACTGGTCAGTATGTGCAGGAGAGTGTGTGTTTAGTGGGACAGCTGGTGGTGCTGAGCTCTCGTTGATGATGTTTGTCCTCCAAAACGTACTTAGAACCTGTACAGGTCAGAATCTCATAGACAACAAGTGATACCGTGAGAAATTCCTCATAAACTCGATCGTCAGTATGGTAAAAAAATCGCATCTATTTCGAAAACACAAATATGTGCATGCTGAACAGTAAGATTATATGAACATTCAAAAATGCTTAAACCTCTAACCCAAGTTACAGCCAATCCCAGGTAATAGAAGTACATCCAGGACAGGTTGCTGACATGAAAGTGCACACACAAGGCGCAATTAAAGTCACCAGTCAACAAAACCTCACGTCTATGGAGGAAACACACCTGCATGGGGAGATCATGCAACCTCTACACACACAATGCTGGATTTGAACCTGCAGATAAAATAAATACCAAACCACTGTGCTTTACCTTTCCACTATACATTATATATATGATTTAGTTTATTCATGTAATCTAGCTATTTTTAATTTATTTTATCATCATAATGTTAAGCCTTATGTTTGTTCAGATTACTTCTGATTTAATGCTTTCCCCCCCCCTTCTTCTTATATGAACTGTTGCCACAAAAAGTGACATCCCAGTGCAAAATTCATCAGCTGTCACACATAACAAACAAAGGAGCTCTGTGAAAGTGAGTGAGTCAGACTTGGAGTGTGTAAGTCATGGTGGTCTAACTGATTCAGACCCTGGGGCTCACAGACTGAAAATGAGATGATCTTATCAACACTGCCCCCCCGATTCAGATTGTTTTACAGCCCCCTCAGTGGGCTGTATGTGTATGCAAGATCACCCTCACAAAAAATCCGACATTGCCCCCATGTGACTGGGCTTATTTCTGGCCGTGTGCCTCAGCCGGCTCCCCTCCCCCACCACCTTAGGGCTTTAAATGCACTCTAAGGAGTAATTAATAACCGTTAGGCCAGCTGTATGTGTGGCCGGCATTTAGGTGCTGGAAATACAGTCTTGCAGGAGTGAGATCACAGAACAGAGATGCGTGACTCTTGGCATGGAAATGCTGGTCAGCCTCATTTGAGCTAGTGTTGGACTTAAGCATTTATGTGTAACTGGTGTGCGTGTGTGTGTGTGTGTGTGTGCGTGTGTGTGTGAGAGAGAGAGAGACAGAGGCAGAGAGAGTCTCTATGTCTACATATGTTTGTATAGCTGTTCGTGTAATCCTGTCTCAGCATGTACATATTACCAGTTGTCATTGGACACATTTTTCACAAACATATTTGTTCAAAGACAAGAAATCTGAAAAATACAAGCCTCATGGCCTTACAAATGCCTTTTTACAATTTCATTTCCTTAAAAGAGTAAAAATCTGAAAAAAAAACTTTCTGATTGACAGCAATTATATGTATGTTTGAATTTGGAGGCCTGGTAACGGGATCATTATCAGTGTTAAACTGCAATGTGAACATTAGTGTGTGTGTGTGTGTGTGTATTTGTGTGTTTTGTGAGCCCATGTGTGTGTCTGCTGCTTGGTTCAGCACCCAGGCCCTCGTTTGTGCTTAGCAGTCTGTGTCTCCCGGTGACCTGTCACGAACATATGCTTGTAAGTATGTGAGAATAGACTAAATAAATAAATAAATCACATGGATTGAGAAAGGCACCAGTGCCATGTTCATGGAAGACACACACACACACACACACACACACACACACATTTGTAGAAGAACACTGTCCTTGGTGCAGTTGTGCACAAATTACATATTGACAGCATGCTTTGTTAGAATTTTACACTGTTTGTTGGAGGTGCAGTGAGCAGACCTGAGTTTTGTTTGCCTGAGCTTTTGCCTCTTCAGCCATACTGGCTTCCACTGAGCCCTTCAGGTAACCAAGGATGCACGGTGTACCAGCACACATCTGTGGAATTCACTGGGCTGCCATGCCACAAATGAAACAGAGCATTTTAGAAATGTATAAAGATAATTTTTATTCTTTCACAAACGCCATTAAATGCTTCCCATTCCATTCCTGAAGCAAGAATTTATATGGTTTGAATGCCAAATAAGATATTGTAGGATATTCTACAGCTGTTAAGTATAAACATTTTGACCAAGACAACTGGACGGAACCAATGGAGATAGGCACCGTGGTCTTTCTGTCTAGGTCCTTCTTAAGAGCCCACTTCTAACACATACTTAGTTTCTGCCATGTTCTATACGACCTGAGTGGGACATTGCTAGATCAGGACAGTGTTATATTCAGGGAATGTTAATTGTAACTTTCCAAGAATGTTATTGCAACAAAAAAATACTGAGCCAGCAACTACAGCAGAGTGAATATAAAGCCACGTACTGTATTCTGTTGAAACGATAACGAATGGCATGTTCCCACAGACTTGAACATGGGCTTGCAAATCAAGTCTTGATGGTTCAGATCCTGGTAGGGGGCTCTGGCATTAGCATTCTTCAGCAAGGTGCTTACCTTGAATGACTGTAATAAAGCATGCAGCAGTACATAGGGGGAAAATCACAAGTGTCTCTGGATAAAAGCTCCTTCATTACAAACTCATAGAAATAAAAGATCCCCATGATGGTCAGAAATTATTTGGAAGTAATTGAGTACAGTTGAAAGGTTGTTGCCTTTACATCCTGCTCAGAAGACTTCAGTGTAGTGCATGAGAGTTTATTTAAATATATTAATACTGAGCACATAAACATGTCAGCCCCCGTGTTACTTAAACTATACTCATTAATACCATGGCAGTGGTGTGTGTGTGTTAGGTTATATTTATTAGTGGAAAAGTTTGTGAGGAGTTGTACAAGGTATTAGTGGCAGTTGGCATTTCACACAGTTTATTAATGTTACTTTGTTGTTGTTAATTGAGGATGGGACCTCGAGCACACCTGTCGTGCGACCTTGTTTTTGTGTGATTTAAAAAGCCATGTCTGCCTCTGGGGAGAATTCATTTGCCCCTAAGGACAGAGATTGCTCCTCTGTGCTCCAGCACTGCTAAAATGGTGGCTGTACAAGAAGACAGTGAGTGAGTTTAAAATTAGAAGGTGCTGTTGTTGCTCCTCTCAGGCAGGTCCACTGCGCTCCGAACAGTCCGACTACGTAAGTGAGCAGATATCTCCAGGGGTCGCCCTCTTTTGGTGGGACCATGGACCGACTCCACGGCTGAGACCACGTGGGCACTGCACGCCCAAGAGAACTGAGAATGAAGCGGACGGCTGGAGAGCTTGGTGGGCACAACGCGGTCTGTCAGCGTGAGGCCTCAGACAGGGCCAGCTGTTTGAACCCAGAGGGACAGGAACAGTGGAGTGAGGACGGAGTGTCAGCAACAAGCAGGAACTGGTGGGCCTGGACACAAACACGCAGCACACTCACTGCACAGGAAGCCTGACGACTGCCTTAGGCCTTGTTTAGAAAGTGCTGCCATTCCCCAGGGCCACGATACACAGACTGACATCTTCACAGTGTGGCCGGCGTCCCTTAGCTACGGGATTATTCCTCATGAACCTCAAGAGTTTCATATCTTGTTTCTTGGCTATTAAAATATTTTTATGTTACCGATCCATACATATCCACTGTGAAACTCACCTGTAGTGCTTTATATCTGATTATTAGTATTTCTAACTAATTTTGTCTTGTAACATGCATACAGAAGTGGTAATGCATCATTATACTTACAAAGGAATCCAAGTGCAAGAAGTTTCATGGTAGTAAAAGAGCAGGTGGCCTATGGAACATACAACAACAAACTCCCTGACTCACCCCCGTATGTAAAACTCTATGCAGAGTTGTAGTTTTTTGCAGTATTTTTCTAGATAAAACATAATCAACCCAATTTACTGCTTTGATTTCGCAAGAATTTAGAAGTGTGTGTAAAAAGCAGATTTCTGCATGGACCTGTGATTTGTCCTTGTATGTATTCACATTCACAGTATCTCAGCTCTCATCCTCCTAACTGGCAATGATGAAATATCAGTCATTGTCATTTCATTTCTACATTTCTGGGTGCTGTCTACTAAGTTTTACTATTAGTTAATTTGAAATACATTTTACCATGACAAAACGAGACATACTTGCTGTATGGCTACAGCACTTGTCTGTGCTCTAGCCGGGATTTAATTTTAGACCTATATTTTTTGTTCAACCTGTCTGTGAAGTGGCTTGAGACAATGCTGTTGTGAAAAGCACGATATATAAATAACCTGAATTGTTCCAAAAAGAAATGAAGTACAGCTTTGGGGAGTGAAATTTTACCACCGACTGCTTTGTGGTCTGGATTTTGTGGTTCTGGGCACGTGGCAGAACCTTCTTAATGCGCCCCCAATGGCCCAGATGTAGATGTGCACACAGATGCTACACAGCTACCTGGCTGCAGGGCTGTGCAGTGATAGATGCAGGATGGGAATAAAGGGTGGCTGGAACTGGTTTTAAGATTTATGGCTAGAGGATAGTAAGATCTGGTTCCAGGTGGGGAACAGCTGTTGGACCGTAGGGTACCATGTAATTTTCATTGAACCCCAGAGTGCAGTGTCTTTAACATGTGTGGCGTTGAATTATATCCGGCACATTAAGATCAAACTTGAGACACAGGAAGGTCTAGAGGCTAAATGAATGATGTTGATTTTCTGTACAATGCCTTGCGATCATAAGGGACCTTGCAACTTGTCAAGTAGGGAGTAGAGAACCATCAACTCAGTAAACTGAACCCAAAAATAAAGGTGAGAATAACAGCAGAGTGAGGTCACAGAGCAACATTCTCCACATGTCTATATATTAGCTGTGGTCATTTTTTGGCACAAAGATAATTAAAGGAATCAAATAGACGTTTAAGCATCTCCCTTGACCTCAGTACAATTAGCAGTCCCCCATCAGAGGGTGGTTGGCTCATCCTTGGAGCAAAGCCGCTAACAGCCTCAGACTTGTTTTAATTAATTAATGAACACAATTAAGTCTTGTAATAACACCGTATCGCCCGTTTGGGCATCCGTCAGTCGGCGCGCGCTGCTTGTTCTTCCACGCCATAGCACAGGGGTTCGAGATGAGCAAAGATGGAACTGATACTGTGAAACAGTCTCCAGCTCGGCGTCTGTTGCGACATTGTGGTCGGGCTGTGCATGATACAACCCGCCACAGAAGAATCATTTAGTGTTAGCGTGCTGGCAGAGCATTTTTCTATCCTGCACTTTAGAGGAAAAGGAGTGGCTGTGCACAGCCAAGAGAGGGGCGTGTGCACCAAAACACGCACATTCAGTACAGTAAGTCAGAACCAGAAATGGCCCAACAGCTCAGATGCAGCCCTCTGCTGCTGTCTTAAGTGATTCGCTTCCAGTTGGCCCCGACTTAGTCAAATGGGCCAAATTTTTAACTGATTAAATTTATGCAATTTGCTGCTGTTACAACTAGTGCTTACTTAAAGACTATGGTGCTGTCTGGATTGACACAGGAAGCAAATTAAGTGCAGATTAACAGCAAACAGGGTGTAAAAAAGTAACGTGTATATCTGATGTATAAAAACAGTCACACTTCAATGTTTTGAATGCTTTCATTTAAATTCTTGATTTGGTTATTTACTAGAAGAAAAGGGTTTATTAATCATATCCCCATTTGTTAGCTCTCATGTCCTTGGAGAGGAGACATTTTATAGAAAATATAGATTTTTTTACTGTGATCTGAAGTACGCAAAGAGACTAAAAGGGTGTTCACAAAGCAAGAGACACCCTCCCTCCCTAATGTGCCCCCTCACCACTCTTTGAGCAAGAAAAGAAAAAAAAAAAGAAAGAAAACAGGCTACAGAAAACCTCCCACCTGTCAGTCGTCTGCTTAGCACAGAGATATCACCACCGTGCCTCACTAGGGATGGAGGACACTGAAGGAGAGTGAGGGCAGGAGATGTTGGGGAGGGGGGAGGTTGCTGAAATGTGAGGACCAGTGTGTAAAGCAAGTGGGTAGGTTCAGAGGGGAGACTGGGAGGCACTCTCCCGGGTGCAACGGAGTGAAACAGGCAAATCTTTGCATGAGAGGAGGTCTTTCAGGACCCAGGTATAGCAGGCAGATTGTGCACACCTGCAATTATCTTTCAGGGGGAACACACACACACACACACACGTACGCACGTACGCACACACACAAAAGAACCAAACACAACAATGGCATGAAAGGAAAAAGAAAGGAAAAAAAGACAATCTTATACTGTGCTGTACACCCAATGCAGTTCTTAAAAGTACAATATTTCGAACAAGCATTGCTCACAGCCAACGAGGTAAGATGATGGTAAGTGCAAACGTTTTATTTAGGTTAAACACAATAAATTTTGAATAGAGACAGCTTATCTTGACTGGATACTAATTTGTTTTCTAGGAGTATTTTTTGTCATTTTAATTTTGGTATGAACCTGCACGAGGAAGTTTCATTTAAAGCCCTGCAGATCACCTTGAGAACTGCGTCTTATTTAATATGTTGGTAACAGTGCCCTCTGCTGGAGGATAAGGGTAATCATTCTTAAATTAGCATTAGTTACTTCAGGTTAGTGAAATATGGATAGTTTTTGAAACAGGAATGACGTATTACCAGATTCACCAGAACTGATTCAGGGACACATGGAAAGGTTTACACAGATAGATTTGTGGTGTACTTAAACCCTTTAAAAGGGCATAATAATAAGCATTAGCTTCGACTACACCCTTTTCAGTTTGTTTCTTGTTTTTGATGCTGATGTATGTATTTTATATGATTATCTTAAACTGAAAATAAGTTAACTAACTAAGTATGAAACAACCAAGCTATCCACAGAGATTTTATGAGAAACAGTACCTTAAAATATCTGATTAATCCCAAATTCATAATTCAACACAGGTAAGGCCCGGAACAAGACCATGGCCAACATTATTATGGCATACTGTTTTAAGGACAGTATGTTGGCAGATTTCATTTATTTATGACTGACTGTACCTGTCTCAGGAGCTCAATGCTGAAAACAGACCACAGAAATGACAAAGTAGTTTAATGCATGCCTACACATAATATTTCAGCGTATGATGGTGCAGAATGAAGTAAACAGATTTAACATTTGATAGTGCAACTTTCGCATTCTCTTTTATGTAAGCATGGCAGAAAAAAAAAATGTTACAACGAAGGCTGGAGACAGCATGAATGTAGAACACATGCCATTTTACCAAGAAGCAAACCTCGCTCCAAATCCAATTACCAACCCACCCACATCCAGGGACATGTGTAATTAAAATTTAATTGGAGGCTATATGGTTGAAAAACCAAAACCTGGTGGAAAAAACCCTCTCTCACTGGCTGAACTTTGCAGTTCTGAGGTTGTCCAGCATAATCTAATGTGAGGGTGTGGTGTGTGGCAAGAGGTGCGGATGGAGGATTACGAGTCCTGATCTGCCCGCACTAACCCCCCCACCCCCAATCCTGCCTCTGCCACTCTCCTGTCTTGAGGACTCCGCCAATTAGGCATCTAATGAGAGCCGTACGCATAGCCGCAGGGGAGAGACTGTCTGCTGCATTACTATGAGATCATTTAAGGAAGGGTCGCTGTACACGGCACTGCTATTCAAACTGGCGTCACTCTGCCAACCCGGGGGCTGCTTTCAGCAGGATTAGAGATGGTACTGAATCTTGAATGGGAGGGCCCGGGACTGTGATTGTGAGCAGGCGCTGTGGCCTACCAGAATTACACAGCAGCTGAAAGACGTTTACGTATTATCTTCATACAAATCTGACATCTACAGAACATAGGCATTGCATAGTACTTCAAGTCATGCCTTCATTATTTCACGAGACTGTAGTATAAATCCAAACAGGTTTATTAAATAAAGTAACATACAGCTAACTTGGATATACGTGTATTTCTGCATATTATATGTGGCGTCTGTGTATGTTTATGTGTGCATTTGTACTTATGTATGTGCCTTTCTCAGTGTTGTGCATATGCGTCACTCAGAGCTGGTTTAGTCCAGGACAGGGCACTAAGAAAACATGACCAGCAGACCAGGGTTTGGTGCAGTTCTCAGCACCTGTCACACTGGGCAGTGCTGTGGCAGACAGCATGTTCGATCTCCGTCAAACAGTAAATGGTATCATGGCCAGAGGTTTTCGTAAGCACTAGTGGCTGGTGGTGTCATGACGGGGCAGGTCGTTGGATGGGTACCACCGCTCAGTGGTGTTATAGGATGATGTGCTTTTAGGTGGGTACCAGAGGTTGATGATGTCACAGCAGGGTAGGTCATTGGGTGGGTACCAGTGCTCAATGATGTTACAGGGCAACGTGTTGTTTGGTGGGTATCAGCTGTCAATTATGTCATAGTGGAATGGTTTACTAGGCGTTATAGGGAGATGTGTTGTTAGGTGGGTACCAACAGCCAGTCATGCCACTGAGGGACAGGTTGTTTCCTAGGATCAGGCAATCAAAGATGTCACTTAGGGAAGTATCATTAAATGGGTGTACAAATAGCCAATGACATCATTTAGTCATTAATTAAATAGTTTTTGTATGATATCAGGGGCCAACCATTAGGTGTATGCCTATGATGTCACAGAGGGGCAGGTCATATGGAACGCTCTTCCAAATGAAATCTGGGCAGCACAGTCTCTTACGCTATACCAAATGATTATGTCAAAGCATGGTGATAACATGGTGACAGCATATTCAGAGCTAATTCTTACAGCTGCTACACACCAGCTGTCTCCTCACAGAGAAATTCTCCCTCCCCCTTTCTTAAGTCCTGATACACAAATGGAAAGCATAGATGGATGTTTCAGACCTTTCATCACTGCATCATACTTGTCATACTACTGAACTACAAAGGCATGCAGAGAGGGAGAGGCTGCAAAGGAATTTGTGGTTTCTGCTTGTGTTCGAATTGTCGTCATCAGGCATAAATGGATGGCCATGGATGAAGCCAAGTGCTGGTCCTGATTAAAGCCTGAGCTGTTGTGAACTCTTATAAAATCTGATTGGATTTCATAGCATACACAAATTCATTTGTTGTTGAAATTTTCTATTTTTTTCAGCTGTGAAGTTTTGGAGCAGATTTAAAATTTGCTGACAAAGATGGGTTGCAGTGCCAAACGGCTGAGATATTGTGCGTGTGCATTGGCAACATTAATAAATATACACAGCAAATAAGACACAGAGGAATATCACTGATTCAAGTTGAATCCTTCAGAGAAAATAATGAAATGCATTAATATAGATGACAATACAGAAATAAATATGTATTAGATATCATCTAAAATATGTTTATAATTATCCTGTTTATAGCTATGGCCACAGTCAGTGTGCCTGTACTGTCTTGTATGCACTGCTTTGCTCTGTAGAATAGTGTGACTTGTTAACAATTTGTTGATACCAAGCAATGCAGTCTAACATGCCACAAAGAAGAGTACTTGCATTTATGATTACCCATGACATGCACCAGTTGCTCTGATCCTGACCTTGTCCCAGGAAAAAGCAGGAAAGACCCTGGATAGGATGTCAGTTCTTCAGATCCAGGAAGCCCTCTTGTTTTGACAAGTGTTGTCTGTGCAGACTGGGTAAAGCCTTTTGTCACTGCACACAAAGATATTCTCATTTGCAACTTGAAAAGAGCTTTGGTAATGTAGCAGAACTACTATTTACACTGCCTGGCCAAAAAAAAGTCCTGCTGTGCCTTCTGGAAGCAGTATTATTAGCTGGTATTGCTTCAACCGGTCTGGTCTAAGCTCAGCAACGTGGAGTGGCAATAAAATGAAGTTAGCTGAGTATCTGAATCTACTGAATGGCCAGGTTATCCCTTCAGTGGATTTTTTCTTCCCTGATGACACGGGCATGTTCCAGGCTGACAATGCCAGGATTCATTAGGCTAAAATTGTGAAACAGGTTCAAGGAGCGTGATTAATCATTTACACACATGAACCGGCCACCACAGAGTCCAGATCTTGAACCCCTTGGAAATCTTTAGGATGTGCTGGAGAAGACGTTAAGAGAGTGGTTTGACTCTCTCGTCATCACCACAAGATATTTGTGAAAAATGAATGCAGATGTGGATTAAATTAATGTTTTGATGTTGTATGAGCTTGTCAAAATGCCACAATGAATGCGTGCCATAATAAAAGCTAAAGGTGGTCCAATAAAATATTACTGTGTGATTTTTACTTTGGCTAGGCAGTGTGTATACACACACACACACACACACACATGTTAATATATAATAATATGTTAATACTGAAGACATTGAAATTATATTATGACAGAAAAAATATGGAATTATGTAATCAGCAAAAATGTGTTAAATAACCTAAAATATGTTTTATATTTTTGATTCTTCAAAGTAGCCACTTTTTGCTTCAATGACTGCTTTGTACACTCTTGGCATTCTCTCATTCAGCCTCATGAGGTACTCACCTGGAGTGGTTTTAAAACAATTTTGAAGGAGTTCCCAGAGGTGTCGAATACTTGTTGGCTGCTTTTCCTTCACTCTCTGGTCCAACTCATCCCAAACCGTCTCAATTAGATTTAAACTGGGTGATTGTGGAGGCCAGGTCTTTTGATTCAACACTCAATCACTCTCCTTCTTGGACAAATAGCTCTTACATAATTTAGAGGTCTGTTTGGGGTCATTGCCCTGTCGGAAAACAAATGATTGTCCCACTAAGTGCAAACCAGATGGGATGGCATGTCGCTGCAAAATGCTGTCACCAACAGTGTCATCAGCAAAGCAGCCCCACACCATCACACCTCCTCCTCCATGCTTCACAGTTGGAACCACGCATTCAGGAACCGTCTGATCATCCTCTCTACTTCTAACAAAGACATGGTGGTTAGAACCAAAAATCTCAAATTTGGACTCAAATTTTCTAATGATCTAATGTCCACTCCTTGTGTTTCTTGGCCCAAGCAAGTGTCTTCTGCTTGTTGTTCTTCTGAAGTAATGGTCTCTCTGCCACAATTGGAGCATGAAGGCCTGACTCACGCAGTCTCCTCTGAACAGTGGATTTTGAAATATGTCTGCCACTTGAACTCCGAGAAGCGTTTATGTGGGTGTAGGTGAGTTAAATTGCATTTATTTCATTTGGTGAACTTTCTGAAAGCTTTTTATTTTTTGGTAGTATTATATATTATAGTTTTGGGTAGTAGCGGGTGGGGGGTTAAATTAAACTATGTTTAGTAAAATGTTCAAATTTATGTTTAAAGTTAATAGTAATTTGTGTCGCCATGTATGGATATGTAACTTTTGGCTAGTAAAAGACTGTTCAAAGTCACCTTTCGGGACATTACAATCCGGAGGAGATCGGATCACGCAACTGAAAGAGTAACGGATTGCCTGTCGCCTGAGGTATACTGATTGTGCCCCACTACTCTTGTTATAGAATAAAATTTGTAAAACCTGGATGTCCACCTGCCCTGTGCTTGAAGAACACTGACAACCATCTGACAGCCTCTACATGGGCTCTAATCTGAGGTGCTGTAAATCGGCGTTTTCTGAGGCAGGTAATTCTAATAAACTTATCCTCTGCAGCAGAAGTAGCACTTGGCCTTCTTTTCCTGGGACAGTCCTTGTCAGAGCCAGTTTCATCATAGCGTTTGATGGTTTTGGAGACTGCACTTGGGGAAGCATTCAAAGTTCTTGAGATTTTTTGGATTGACAGACCTTAATTTCTTAAAGTAATGATGGACTGTCTTTTCTCTTTATTTAACTGAGTGTTTCTTGCCAAAATATGGATTTCTATGGTAGTTGTAATAGCACTAATAGGGCTATTGACTCTGTAACCACCCTTCCTCTGCACAAGACAACTGATGGTGTAAAGCACATTAAGAAAGCAAGGAATATCACAAATTAACTTTTGACAAGGCACACCTGTGAATTTAAAACCATTCCAGGTGACGACCTTGTGAATCTGATGAGAGAACGCCATGAGTGTGCCAAGCTGTCATCAAAGATAAATGTAGCTACTTTGGACAATCTAACAATATACATATTCTGGGTTATGTAGCACTTTTTTGTTTACTACATAATTCCATACCTGTTCTTTCATAGTTTTGATGTCTTCAGTATTACATTGTTGAAAATAATAAAAATAAAGAAAAACCACGGAAGAAGATGGTCTGTCCAAATTTTTGACAGATAGCATATATAAGCACTTCATAGGAAAACTTGCAAAACATATAAACGTTACCAACCCCAAGAATCTACATGCACTTTAGTGAGCAAAGGGGGTGTTTTGTTATTTGCAGCAATCTTACTGATTCTGAGCTGCGAGTAGGAATGTAGTCAACAAAATACAGTGAGAGGCTGAGGATTCCTGCTGTTTGTAACAGGGAGGGGCGTCGTTGAACAGCACAGATGTAAACCTTTACGGTTTAATGTAAACAGCATGGTGTTACCAAATGTAGTAAGGTGCTTCAAACTGAAGCCAGGTTTCACTGAATGAACTAACTTTTGCAGGAAAATAAAACTTAAAAAATGCACATACATCTGCTTTACTGACTGTTTTTTTCAGCAGCCAGTGTGTCAATGTCTATTCAGAGAGCAATCAGGGAGCAGGATGAAATGAGGGGCTTAATCACACAAGGGAAGGTCTTTTTTGCATTTTTGCTACGCATCTGTGATATAATAACAATGTAGACTACACCATTGCCCAGCTGTAGCTACAGAGCTCCCTGCACGCATAGAAATATTGAGTTTTGCCTGATCTCTGCAGCAGCTGATGCCCTCATGTGCAAAATAAAGAACAAGGTGACAGCAGGCCCCATTCAATTTAATTCCTGACGAGAAGTTCAATTCCTTATGAGTAACAGAGAGTAATGCACTGCATTTCATCTGTCACGTTCATTTAGTTAACATCTGACAGGAGTGGTGGAGAGAAAGAGGAAGTGGTTTTATGTTCTTGGATAATGTGTAGCGATCCCATTCCGGCTGTTTTGCATACTTGTGTATCCTACTGTTACAGGAATTTTGGGACGTTGTCAAGGCAAAGAGAAGACTAAAGATGATTTGCATTGAAGTGTACTTACTGACAATGCTAATTAAGAGTGATCAGCCCCTGTACCCTCAGAGCTCTGCAGATCCCTTGAATTGCATTTACAGGTTTCCTCTCTGTGGATGCTTTGTCAGTGGAGTATACCCAACATGGACATTAAAGATATACAAGCTGTTATGATTACAAGGGATGAGCCTAATCACAGAGTTCAATACAAATGGTTCTCAACATATGTAATTAATGCATCCTACAACCCATTACATGACCTGGTTTTTGTGTATGTCAAAATATTCCCAGACTATTATAGCAAAACCAAGTTCACGTGCAATTAATGATGAACGGACAATGAAAACAGGGAGCTGCTCACCTTTCCCAGCCCATACATTGACTTGAGCTTTGTGCATATTTTAAAATTTTTTGTACAAGAACATTCCCAAAATTACATGCAACATTTTAAGTCAGGAATTTCTTTCAAAAATACAGACTTGCATATGTTGGGTTTACATATCTAAAGAACCATTTGTACAAAGTTTATTCAGAGACAAGAAAGGGTTCTCAAAAAGCAGGGCAAACAAATGAACCAAACAATACAACCAGTAGAGCCAAGCAATGAAAGTAAGAGAAGACCACACATAAAAAGCAAACAAAGCTAAGCACAAGACAGGGGAAACTAATTCAGAAACCAAATTACAGGGCGGGGTTAATAAAAAGGGAACAAGACTCTGCTGACAGCAACGATCATGACACAAGCCTCCAACCCAATTATTGCACACTTAACCTAAAAACATACTGTTACTTATATCGACAAAGAAACGTTTCATGTCACCTATTAATTTCAGGTACATTTCTTGAACTGCATGGAAGCATCTGTGTTCAACGGGTCTCAGTTTACTTGTGTTTTTTGCATATTTTCTGAATAAATTTTGAATTGGTTTTCCCCACAAATGAGTAAACCTCTGATTTACTCTCCCACTTGAAGCATCCAGCCCTCGTCTAAGGTAACCTTAACGGATCGTCTGTACACCCAGATTCCCAGCAGCACCAAGTCCATCTTAGTCAGGCCCCTGGAATGAGTACCGTGATGGCCCTGCCAAGGTAACTGCACCTCGCCACACATGCGAGCACAGCAGTAGGCAGGACGGCTCCTGCAGACTGCATAGCTGTGCACCCTCACAAGCATACAATCTCTCTGCTCTCCAAGCCATAGTAAAGGATGCGGTCGCCTTGGAGACATCATAGTGACCTTCTTAACTCCTGCATCCACAGTAGGAGCTTTATATTCTCTGCTGTCTAAGCAGAACCAATCAAAGGCAAACAGATTGAGACAAAGAGTGTACGTAACTGTTGGTGTGCAGTGCTCTGTGTCACACACATACTCTCACAAGAATACACCCTTCCCTCTATTTACAGTATTAATTTGTTCCTTAAATCTCACTATAAAGAAAAAAATTACATGGATTGAAAACATCTCTCCATTATTTTAAATATGGAAAATAATAGCATTCCCAGCCCATTTAAAAAGCTCAAACCAATATTCTCAAACATCACAAAAACATTATGAACCACCTACATAATGACCAAACCATGATTTTAGCATGATGTACAACAAATTATATGCACAGCAAAACATTTATTAATGAACTTCATGCTAACATGATAATTGCAGACATAAAAAAAACATGGCAACTGACAGTTACTTTACTCACAGTGAAGAGAAGAGTGGATTGTGAAATTTCTTGGGAGGAACTTCGTTCTTGATTTCTTTGTTAATTGTTTGTATTCATATGACATAGACAAGGAAACACAAGGCAAGAGATCACCCAGAAATGGCTACTATAGACTAATTCCATTAGTGCATTCAAAAAAATTTTGGAACTAAATCAGAGGATTGGTGTACCTATATTAAATGTCATAGTTTTGTGGAATGGTCACAACAAGCATAACTTTAAAGCAATACCAAGTGATATCATATTAGTACTACGGTTATAATACTGTATCACTGTAGATTCGTTTTTTCCTCTCACACCTCCCCCCCTCCCCACCTGACCCAGAAGCTTGACAAACACCCTACACTGAAGCAAGCAATTAGGTAGTGCAGGACAAACAGGGGCCCCATATATCATCTCATTAGATGGGACAGCTTAGAGGGTGCTAACGAGGTGGCTGTCTACACGCGGTTGTGTAAATGTCATCAGCGCTACACCATGAGATCACATTCTTGCCCCAACCTCAGCACCTTCGCTGTCACACTTTATCGATTTTACCTGTTTTCCCCCCGCAACAATGATGGCGCGAGAGGTGGGCTAAAATGCTGTTCATTCCACACACGGAGATAGGTCTGAAAGCTTCTCCCAGCATGCACTGGGAGAAAGCTGACACCTGACTGGCCAGTGTATGGGTGTTTAGGGTCAAACTGTTCTGTCCAAGTCAAAGACTGGTGGCATCCTTATCTGAAACTGCCTGCTGAATTCTTTCTTTGGCACAGCTAAATGACCGTTTTAAAGCCCTAGTTCCCCCTTCCCCCTCCCCAAGACCAGGCAATGACCCCTCATACCCCCTGTCCCCTGTCACCTCTGGAAAAATGTTAGCTTAATCCCTTCCAGCAGTGGCCGTCATGTAGGGGTGTGAATTCCCCCAAGTGACAAGTGTGCCTGCGTGTTGGATCGGCCCTGACAGCTCTCTTTCTTCACACGTCAGGTGAGAAGCTGTGGTTGTGTGGGAGGGAGTGGGAGGGGGGGTTAGCTGCAAGGTTCCTCTGGAAGGAACATGACCTACGTGGAAAGGAAAGATCCCTCCTCTCCCCCGTAACCCACAGTAACAGGCTCTGGGGCAAACATGTTGTCCAGCCTTAAAAGTCAAGGGTTAAACAAGTCATCTGAGCAAAGAAAAGACTTTTCACAGAGTATCAAGAAATCACATGTAAGTTGCTACACTGCACTATTAGATTTCTTAGCACAGTTCTTCTTAAATAGGACTTGTGTATTAGATATTATTACACATCGCCCAATGTACAGTATTCCAAACATATTTTGAATGGGTAAATTACCTTACAAAAGGAAACTGAACCCTGACCTGTCTGTCAGCAGAGCCAGCAGCACTGTGGTCAGCAGCCCCAAGACAAGGTCACTGTATAGTCTCTTGTTCCACCCTGGACTCTGTCTGGTGATGATAAGCAGCAGGATGTGTGACCCCCATCCCCCCACAGTTGATTTAGAGGTTTTCCATACTCACTATCCATCTTAACTTTGTGGACACTCTGAATCTTGTCTTTGGACATGTGCCAGTATTTCATGCCCATGCAACAAATCAGAATTCCCAAGGATTCAAATCAGCCTCATGTCCAAAAACTACTCCTTCAAAAGAAGCAAGATTAGAGAAATGTTATTCAGAACGTATGAAAACACTGCAAAAACAATGAACAACTGATTGTATCTGTTTGTTTCCCTGTGAATATCAGGAAATACACAAAGACAATGATTTTGTAGTTCATCACACAATGTATGTTTTCAAGTGGTGAAAAAAGTGGGATTTTCGTGTACAGGGTGGGTGGCATTTTTGTGCTGTATGTCATTAGTTTAATCCAAAGGCAATTAATAACTTATTCATTTTAACATTGCACACTGTTTGAAGTTGCAGTTCTCTTTTCACTATGGCGTCTTTTTTATGCGTGTTTTCATGTTATGTTCTGAGCTATGAAGGTGTTTGAAGTCTATGAATTAACATGGTCAGTATGTGTTAAGTGACTGTTGATCACTGTTAAATGAATTGACAGAACCAGCAGTTTTTAGTAAACAGAGTGCCGAGTGTTTCATTTGAATCCACCAGTTAGCAACGCTTTGCAGGGGACGTTGGCTTATAATTGTTTGAGCACAGAAAGCTATGCTTATTTCTGTCTCTCTTGTCTTTTTGCTATCTTGCAACATGACATCACCCACAAACAAACATGAGAGGAAATGAAATCAGTGAGGTTGGTGTTAAAGCCGTGCAGTGGCTGTTGAGCAAGACCCATGTGGCAACACGTGGCCCTATCGTCTCAGGAAAACACAGGCACCTGCTGCGGTCAAGTGACGCAGAGGCCGATTTGAATAACGACAGGAAGAGAGGAAGATGACATCACCTCTCTTCTGAAGTGAATCTCCCTGTGTGAAGAGGACAGGAACCCCACGTGTGCTCCTTCTTAACCTCCTGGCCGCCGAGGCTCTGACAGCAAGCGGCCCTCTCAGTTATCTCTCTGTTGCACTCGCTGAAGTCAGGCGCAGTGTTACCAGTGTGCTACGCCCATTGAGCAAGATTCAAGGGCAGGCTGCATGTATTCCAGCATAACTCTAAAGCCATCTTAGGCACAGAACAGCCGTACAGTACAGAAAATTCAGTTTCTTAAATACACATACAAACACATTGTGTGTCATGTATTCACCTTTTTCATTAATTTCATGGAGAGTTTTTGTGGGATTCCCTTAACGCTGCTAGTGATTTTAGTGGAATCAGGGTACAGTTTGAAGGACAACCCAGCTCTGTTATTACAAGGTGTGGGTGTACAAAGTGAACATGACTGATGAGGTCACTCTGAGGCAGTGACAAGGACCTGCGATGGCCAGGGAGCGTGGATGAGATCATTCCAAAGATGGCACACTTTAGAGGGCTCAGTGCCAAATGCCTCTAAACCCCTGGGCTTTTGGGTCACCCTTTGAGTGACTGATCCCCCCCCCTCTTTCCCTCTGCTGCACAGTACAAAACAGATCTCCTTTTCTGATCCCAGCCTCCAAATACCAGGTCAACAAAAGTGACTGCTGTCTGAAGGGGTCCTGGCAGGAAAGCAGCGGGCTCTCATTTCAGTGGGGGGCAGGGCATGGACAAGGGACAGGCCCAGCTTTCAGACTGCTTTGTTGGGAGGGGGGGTGGCAGAAGCAGATTATTTTCAGACAAGAAACACCTGTTAAATCAGCTCTGGTGATGGAGAGAGGAGAAATGGAGATTTGAACCTTGCCAAGGATTGAGTAGTCAGACAGGGAGCCCAGATAGCATAAATCATAGTGTAAAAAAAGCCTTTGGTGCACTGATTTACAATTGCCCCAATCCACCAACCACACACTGGTTTTTACGTCAGTTTTCAGCTAGTTTTGTATGTATAAAATGATTCTTGCTGTTGTTGTTTACATGGCTTTTAAAAATACTGAAGATCTTTCGTGTTCCTTTGAAAGAGATATTTCACACCAGTGGGCAGTTGCTATAGCCACCTAAGGTCATCCCCTTCACCCTGCTTTTTGACTCTTTGATGTTAAGTCCTCCTGAAAAGGAATTTTACCTTTGACCTGGACTCCACCAGAGCTGCACAAAGGAAGCTCGCAAAAGAAAAGAAAAAAAAAACTGCGTTGAGATAAATTGTAAGTATTAAAATTTTATGTATGCGTATATATTTATACACAGAAACGAGGTCAGATATTCCCTATTTTTTGCTCAGTCTTTATTGAATTTTTGCTGTCAGTGCAAAAGCTTTCAGAGTTTGCACATTAATAGGAACATCTGAGTTTGTTTTGAACGAGACAATGCAGAAATGAAACAAGAACAACGTTAACAACAAGGTCAGATATGTTGAATTTTCCACGTTTAATGAACTAATGACACCCAATATCCATCTGTTTGTTTTAATAAAGTACATAAAAAGCCTTATTGTAGGTCATCTGATTTAATTTTAGTTGCCACATAGGCTGGGTGAGTCATTCTGGATCTACTTTTCTTACATCTGTCTTTAAAACCATCTCTCTTCCCCTCACCACCCCCTCTCCTCTCAGACCCGCCTTAAATCCACGTGGCCAGTGTAAACAGGAGGTGGGCTCTGGCATGCACACACGTGCTCACACGCGCACACACACACACCTCACCAAGGATTTCACCGGTGGTGGTGTCAGTTGGCACATACCGAAACACATACCAGTCCTGGAAGTGAGAAGAAGGTTCCGGTTTGTGGGAAGCCGGCTCACAGGTCATCACACCTACCCTGAGGAACAGTGAAGCCGTGAGACCAGGGTGAGATGTTCTTTGGGGGGAGGGTATTCTGACATTGTTAATAAAAAAATGAGTTTAAGAAGGAGGAAGGTACAGAGAAAAGCCCACATCTAATTTCCCCCCAAACAGACACCACAGTCATGTGCCTTTTCGCCTTCAGAGTCGCTTTTCCTGCATGATGTGGGCTGATGCCTGGCCCAGGAGATAAGCCAGGATGCCTTGCAACAGACCGCCTCAGGACAAGCGCAGCGAACTCTGCAGTGAGTGTCAGAGCCGCAGGCTCACGGAGCCATGTCCAGCCTAATCCACTCCTGTGCTTCAAGCCAGCCGCCGTACCGTTCACTATTGTGTGTGCGGCTGAGGGGAAAAAAAGGAAGTGGGAGGCTGGTGGGTGGCGTTGAGGGGATGGGTTTGTGCTGAAGGAAACCCAGGCCCTTTGTGTGAGAGGAGCGACTGCGATCCGCTGGGCTGGTGAGCAGAGTGAGCCGTCTGTTGCAGGCGCACCATTGGGACGCCTAGCCCCGCACTGCGCTCGGCTGCGGTGTGTAGTCCCGCGGAGGCTCACGGTGGCACCAGGCTCCTCGCCCCGGTGATGAGAGCAGACGTCAGACTGGCCCATGAATATTGATGTGGAGGACAGCCTGTTTCACAGACAAGCAGAAGAAAGCAACATGGCTGCCCTGTAGGATTGTGTTAAAGGGGAGACCCACACGGCTTTTGCTGGAACTCTACAAAGTGGAGGGACACATAAAGAGGTAAGACCTCTCCCCTCTGGTTGCTCTCTTAGCAATAAATGTTCTTCCCCGTTCTTCCCAAGCTAACGTGCTTCAGGAAACCGACTTTTTGCTGTTCATACGTGTCCGTGAAAGAGAGCTACCAAAATAAGCAGCGGGCATTAGATAAGGCTTCTCCAACATGGCTGACATTTTTCTTCTTTAATTTTTTTGCTTTTAAAATAAACATAGCTGTATTTTTTTGTGAAAGCACTCCACCACCCTTTGCCCTTTTATGTGTTATTTCTTGATGTTTGCAGTGACCTTTGGGTCATCAAAAGCCACTTTTCTCTGGTTGTTATGATTGCAAAGGTAGTGAAACAGAGTACAGTACTTTGTGCTGAGCTGTTTAAAAGTCTCTCGTCTTAATGTCAGAGTTCTTTAAACCTTGTGTACATGTTCTAATAAAATTGGGATTTTTTTTTACTTTAAAGTATGTGTGTAAAAAATGTTTCCTACCACCTATTCCCCCCGCCTCCCACCCCAGGCAGCCCTGGGGAGGGACAGCCAATGTCCAAGAAGTCGTGAAGAGGTAGATGGTGTCATTGCTGGTTTTCTGATAGACGCTGGGAGTTACCTTCTCCTCACCCCATACTCACCAGTTAATGACAAGCAGATACAATGACCAGTGTTATACAAAACGGAGAGTGCAAGCACGTGTGTGTGTGTTTGTGTGAGCATACAGAGAATAGTGATGGCGAATTGTGGTGGCTTAGGAGTACAAGGTCAAGAGCTTTAAAGGATATGAAACTTAACACTCACATGCCATTAACAAGGGGTACAGCAAGGGGAATTTAGAGCGGGCTTCTGCAACTACTCACCAAGATGTTTCTTATATTTTCTAAAATTATAATTCGTATTCCTTCTGTATGCCAGTTTGCTAGTATGTGTAATGGTACAAATGTTTTATAAGATTTCTTGAACTTTGTTGGTAAATGGTTTATAGATCTATAAGTTAAACAAAGATTGGAATTAGAGGACTTGTTTGAATACCTGTCATGTGTCAAGCTTTCTCACCGAGACTGTTTAAGATTACAAATAAAAAAACCATCATACTTTATATTAACTACTGTCAGTAATATGTTGAACATAGACATATGTTTTACAGCAGTTGTAAATACAGTAGAACCACACATCTGCTGTGTGAATATTCATCTTCTGTTTATCAAAACCCCTTGTGACAAAATCACCATTGACGATGGGTGATTCAGCTTTCATGCTTTGATGTTCAATGCAACTCAATAACATTTGCGGTGGCAAATGTTCGAATTTTACAAAGAAAATCTGAGAAATTGCCTAAACTTGTAAAATAATTGAGTGAGACGTTAGAACTCAGTAGCAAAGGTGAAAGGGCTTAAGAGAGAAAGTGCTTTTCCATTACTACTGATGTGAAGACCTTAGTGAGGATTAATGGGGCCCATAAAGAGGTCCTATGCTTGATATTGTTATGCGCTGTGTTTAAGTGTGTTTTCAACACCCACTGTAGGACCTCTGCTGCCTTGAACAAACGAATCGCTAATGGTCTCTGTTTCATGTCCTGCTGAATTAACTAACGGTCTCATTAGGATAACCATTAGAGCTCAGGGGTAGAATGTAACAGATAAGGTATGCTGCTTATTTGGGAATCTGGTTTGTGTATTCTCTAATATCTTTCATTGACTGCCTTTGATGGGGGTGGGAGGACAAGTTTGTGATATTCAATGTAAGGTGTTCTTGTTGGAGGTGGCGGGGGGGGGGGGTGGCAAAACAAGTTCTCTAATGGGGCACAGTAAAGAAAGTCTGCAGACAGGGAGGGGTAAACAATGCAAGTGCAGGAACAATGAAGGTGTGCCTTATTCCCCTGGGGCAGGCACAATATCCCTATGGAAACAATATCCCTATGGAAAAAGACTTATTTTACCAAATGTAGTCCATAGGTAGGCAAGTTTGCATTTCCAGTGTCTAAAAGGAGTTTGAGGCTGAGATGGTGTCAGTAAAGTTCATTTGAGTACTTTGTCCACTGAGAGTGACTGAAAAGGACTAAATTTCAGTGAAATTGAGTTAAGCCTTTGGAATTGTCTCAGGTGGTAGGTATATTCATTTTAAGAGACATCAGCTTCATTAGTGTACTGTGGTCACTGATGACTGTGGTAACCTTTTCAAGACCATTTTTTTTTAAACCTGACAACTGAGTCAAAGTCTGCTGATATAGATGTAGGATTTTGGATTCCACTACACGATATGCGAGTGTACTGAAGAAAAAAAGTAATAAGCTAAGCAAGTGGGGAGAGGTGAATCATAACCACCAATGGGTCGCAGCTTTCCACCACTCTATGGGCCCCAAGATGTACCTGCAGTGTCTCAGCGAGCTGCTAGGCAGCGTGGCAAGCTTGCCTCCAAGAAAGCCATGGCCATTTTATACAGTTTCCATATTTGTCCTACAAAGCTGCGCTTGCTTCTGCCACAACACTCATGACAGGAAAGTTCCGTTGCCATAGTGCACCAAATCAATGTGGTGCCTCACAATTGGCTGATTTTACCTCTGACCCCAGTTTTGAACCAGAGGTCAAATAATGCCCTGGTAGAACAAGTTTAGGCACTGTCACCAAACAATAGGCTCTGCATCAAAGAACCTAAGAGCTATCCATACAGTTTGGTAATCACACTAGTGGAAGGAGTCACTGGGCTCATTTCAAGGAAAGCAGCAGTGACCAAAATTAGAGATAATCATTCTGTTCATCGTGTGAAAGAAGTTGTCAGTAGAAAAGGAGCATGGCAGTTAAAAGTATGTAACGTGGCCAAACATTTCTAAGGTTTATGAGAACCTCTGCTATAGACAGACTTGCAGGCAATATGCAAGGTACAGGTACAGGTGTTTCCCTTAACGCACTATATCAAGAAAATGTTTACACTAAAAGCTGGAAGCATAGCCTTCAATGGAGTCTCACAGGTTTCAAGGAATTCCGTAACACTCTGGCCCTCTCATGGGTACCAATAAGTATAAATTGCATGATTATTTTGTGCAGCAGTGTAACCTAACACCTGCTGACTTGATTACAAGTTACACATTAATTGCAGGGTAAGTCTTGCCTCAAAACCGCACGCAGAAGCCTTGTTTTGCCTGTCTTTTTGGAACTCTGAACTGCTTAACCCCCATGCCATACTCACAAAGAGCCAACAATGAGGCTAATGGTGGAGGAGACATTCTGGCCGAGGCTAAACGTATCAATGTCAGCGGCTTTGCCTCTGGGGCAGGCCACACGAGGGCGGGCAGAAACTCTCCACCCCTTAGCCCTGGCCACGCGCGCCTACGCACGTGGTCGCTCTGTTTACTAACAGCACCTCGGCGTGCCCTTATGTAACCGCCTCCCGGAAAGGAGTTGCCCACCTTGCCTCGGCAGCAGTCGCCATGAGACATCGAAGCGCTGCTGGCGTCCGGTGTGGGTTCTGGGGACGCTCACTTGACAGGCGAGCCCAGCACAGGGGAAAAAACAGCAGAATCGATGAGTTGTCCGATTGGCTTGAGGGTCTGGAATTACAAGGTTTTTTCAGAGCAGAGTACATTTTGGCACACAAGTTGCACAATGGAAACAATTTTCATATATATATATAATATATATGTATATATGTGTGTGTGTGTGTGTGTGGAGTTACATATATGGATGCTCAAGGTCTTTTATATCTAACATTCTATGTGTTTCCAGATAAGAATTAAATAAATAAATACATTTACTTACTAAATATTGTTCCAACTACATATAGATATATATAGCTGAGATGCAAAAAAAATTTGACAAAAGCAGTTTCCATAATCAGCAGTGTTTCCAACCCTCAAGTGTGCACTTTTTATTTTTTTAAGACGAATTGCTTTTTTTTAAAAGACCAAAGCTTGGGAGAAACCACAGAAACACACAAAGCACACATCGGAATGGCAGTGAGGCACCTGCGGTCGTACTCAAGATGTTTTGTCACCATGGATTTCATCTTTAACCATCTGACATTGTCTTAGAAGTCTCTATTACCCAGCTCAAAAGACGCAATAACATAAAGCAGTTTGGTTTTTTTCAAAACTTTTTGTGAAATGGTGTCACTGTTGCAATGTACATATGAATTCTACCAAATGAACCAAAGAGGATGGTTATTTTACCTGGCTGTGTGTCTGTCAAAAGGCCAGCGATGACATGGATAGTAGACAGGTGGTATAGAAATGTCACTGCCAGTTGGCTGTAGCCCACGCTCCATTAGGCTGGACTGTGGACAGGACTCTGACTTGTCACAAGACAACACCTGATGCATGCTGCCATGTAAAACTAAAACACAAGAGTTGAAAACACATTATCTCAGATACACTGTTTCAGGGGTTTTACTAAAGAGCAGTGACATGCAAAGTTTTAAAGTTCTATCAATTTATTTTCCTTTAAAAGATGAGGAAGGACAGCTGTCATGGACTGTCTTTCAAGACTGTATACCCACTGAAGGCTTTCACAAATATCACAAACCTCTTCACAAAAGGCCCTGGCTAACAAGGCCATGCTGCTGGATTTATGCTCTGGAATGTACCAGCCACAGACACAGCTGGGACTATTTTTGGTGCATGTCAGGGGCCTTCTATTGTTGGGGTACGTCTGCTCACTTAGGAAGGCTGATTCTTCACGTCCATGCAATGGAGTTGCTGGTTTTATATGATTGTTTACACTTTTTTTGCCTGTAATCTTGCCCACACTGTTCTTTTTAAACCTTCTGTTCATGACAACAAAATAGTCAATTCATTGTACAACATGCTTTGTATTGGACTGAGGAATAGCACAACATTTGTCACTCTGTGACTTATCATGTCATTTTGTTATGAGAACAAGATCACATGTCATCCCATACAATGTGCAGGCCACTTCTGTGTTACTTCCATATGGATACAAGACGTAGCCCTCAGTCACGTTAGAAACTCCTCCGTCAAAGCTCTGGATTCCATTTTACTTCAGAAGTCTCTGCATGTGTGACATGGAGGGAAGCAGGACCTTAGCAACAGTCACTGAGGTCAGGTTGCTGAGTAACCGATGGGGAGGAGGAGGAGGAGGGGGAGACGAGCAGTGCACTGCAGGACTGGTGGAAATCAGACAATGTGTTTGAAGAGGGTCCTGTTCTAACTGTAAAGTCCTGGGAGCTGCTGTATGTAAACATGGTGCTCTTTCACTGTGATCGATCTGGGTTTGTGGCAGGTCAGCACAGTCATATTTTTACATAAGTGCAGCGAGTAGACTGCTTTCTCTTAGAACAGCCGATGTCCATGTGTGCCCCACATTTAGTTTCTTTTGGCCGTGTTTATGTTTCACTTCCTTTTCATGTTTAATCAAATGCTGGTTTAGATTTGGGGAAGGCAAACAAAAATTCACCATTTACCAAACAGCTCACATTCCCCAGTCAAGAGGAGGGACCAAAAGTTGCTCAAAGAAACAGTGGCTGACTCTATTGGCCTGGGATTAAGGCGTGCAATGTCCCACAATCCCAGTGCTCCTTCACGTTCGTGTGACACATCACTCGTGATGTCCTCTCTCTCTCTGTGTGCCCACCACGTGGGAGAATGCACACAGCTAGGTTGAATGGGGTACTGTTTTTAAAAGTGATATGCAACAAGAAAAAAAAATGCATACCGTTTTTTTGATTCCCTTCATTTATTAGCATTTGACAAAATGCTAAATTGTCAAAGATAGTGTAAAATCGTTTGCATTTTTGAAAACATTGAACAGCAGTCTTTATTTTAAGAACTGGGTGCCATTTTGATCCTACACAGCGCACGAGGAACGAGAGAGACTGCCAAACCAGGCATTCTGCCCCTCCCCCAGTTAATGTTTAGAACAGATGGCTTCTGAGCACTAATAAGGTGGTCACCATGGATACTCTGCACTCTGAAAGAAATTAACTTTGCACCGCGCACAGTTCATCTAGTCAGTCAGATATATTGACTTGGCGGGAAACAAAGGGACGGTGAGAAGCAGGGTAAAAAGTTCCCTG
>JABJVR010000068.1:203142-225310 GCA_025773905.1 Chitala chitala
TGGGTAGGGAACAGGGGTGGAGGTAAAGGGGGGGGAGGGCGATAGAGCAAAAGGGCATATGCTGGGGAGACTACTTCTTAATTAGAGCCACGGTGTGACACAGGGGTTCACCACAAAGTCTCTTGAACTGACTGCCTGTTCAGTGTGATTTATTAGTGGATCAAAACGTTGACGTCACAGGGAAAAGCCCAGAGTTTATCTACATTTATCTGACCCACAATGATAACCAGTCCATGTGCATCACCCATGTCCCTTAAGAGCACAGACTAACCTCCATGGTGTCTAAACCAGCCCACCACAGTTTCACAATGACTAGATAAAACTGCACGATGAAAACCAAAGACAGCTTGTTGGTATGATTTTAAGGGTTTCCCTTAGAGAAGCCTCCTTATTCAGTTCATGAGCAACAGACTGTGTTTCATCAACAAACAATAATAATAATAATAATGACACATTTCAAAAATATGAACACAGAAGCATGAAATAAACACCACTTATACACTTCTGTGCCAGCAAAAAAACAGTCCACTAAAATACATGACAGTGTTTAAGCAAATATGCGTATTACAAGAATGACCTTAATAAAATAACATGGGCAGGGAACTGAAGACAAGGCAATGCACACTGTGACAGCAGCAGGCAGGGTGAGAACATGCACAGAGGCATCAGCTTGTACGCGAGAGCTCGCAGCTGTGGGTGGAAAATGCTCAACAAGTGCACAAAAACCACTGGAACAAACTGACGTTTTTATGCAGCAATGTCTGCGACAAGCAATGGCATAGTCAGTGGTCAAGTGCACCTTTAAAATAAGGAGCTGTAAGTTGACAACAGCAATATTAGTGCTGCAGATATGCACAGGCATTGCAGATTTCACACAATTATCAGTGTTCCACCTGAATGCAGTTGAGCAAGTCCTGTGCTATTCCTGCCCAACAGGTCGTATTAGATCAGAGCCAAAAGGTCGACTCAGCACAGAAAACAAAAGGAGTGTTACCTTGCAGAGCTGTCTGAGAAGAACAACATGGGTTTACCATATCGTTACGGCATATCAACAAAACTGCTCCGGTTAATTTGCAGCATCAGCACCTTCTCATAATGTAATATCTTCCTTTTTGCACTGAGGGCGAATCAGTTGTTTTTAAAGTGTATGTTCAAGAGTTATGATAAACCTGCCTCTTGAGGGTTGAATGTAAAAGACTAGACAGAATGCACAGTAAGGCCGTTCAGGCCCACATTCAGACCAGTTTCCTCCGCACTCTGGGACGTTGTGTGTGATCACTACCAGTGACACATCTGTGTCCCATTAGATGTAAAGAACAATGTAGATTGTATTGGGCCCCTCTTTCAAGGGGGCTGTCTATGGATGAAATTACATCCAGAAGTGGTAGAGATCTGGTGTGTTCATTTAAAGAAAAACAAACATGCAAGTGGAATGGAAACTTTTTTTTTTATCAAGCAGAGCATCTAGAAATGGGCTGACTTGTGCTCTGTCTATGTGACAGCTACTGCAGCCCATGTGCCTTTAGGTTGTTAAGCTCACCACAACAAGGAAAGAGCTTTCAACATGTTCAAGCAAAGGCAGTCATTATTGTGTGAAACATTTCCTGGTCTACCTTACTGAAAATAATATATAAAGCACCAGCACACTTTGCTGTGCAGGTTTAAACTCTGTACAATCCCACTACAGCAATGCAATGAGTCGGAACACAAAAGGCATTAAACTTGTGCAATAATTAAGTATTACAAACTCCACACCCAGCTCTTTCAGCCTGCGACATGTTCCTGGCTTATAGAGAGGGGGTAAGGGTCCAGTTTTCTGCTATGCTGTGGTAGTCATGTGACCCAGCCAAGCATTAAGTGTGGTAATGAGATTCTAAAAAAACGGACAAAGCTTCTAGTTAAGAATGACTTATAATTAAAGCAGCAGCACCAGGAGACTACATCAAGATGAACTTCAGGCAGTCAGAAGCTATTGGGCCCCAAGTCAGTTTTAGGATGTGGTCCAGTCAAAAACAGATTTTTAAAGGTAGAGTTTAAAGCAGTTTAAAGCTTTCTTTAAACTAGAATCACTGTTTAACCTTTGATATCATATTCACAAACAAGTTATCACATTTTTCTTCCCCTTATTTGAGGAGAAAACACAGTATAAAAGAAGCAAAGAACCATTATTTAGATGTTCAGCTACTGAAAGTTACACTTCTGACTTGGCCTGGTCCTTGTCTGAAGATGGTTTTGTGTGACCGTTGAAATGAGGCCAGTATTGAAAGGCAGCACATGTGAACCTGATCTGCTGAAGCCTCCCAATATAAATCCATCTGCATCAATTGTCATGTCCCAGATCTGAAATAAACTCCCTGCTCATAAAAGTACTAAAAATACATATTTCAGGAAAGTCTAAAACATCAACAGGGTTCCACAGAATGCTGGAACCAGCCATTAAAATGCAAAACTCAATTATTACTCACGAAGGAACACACCACACAATTCAAACCAGAAACGACAAACGGTTTCCACAGTCAACCATTTTATCTCCACAGGGCAAAGATGATTGCCTCCCTCTACTGCCCCATATTAAAATAAAATAAATTTGTATATTTAGCTATGAAAAATGGCATTTCAGTACATTAGTACATGGCACCGAAACGTGAGTACAATTACACATAAGAAGTTAAGCAAACATTACAGTCAAGTATACATTTATTCAGTACATCTATTTGCTTTAAAGAGTAAGTTGTAGAATATTTAGGCCATGGTTTTATTAACAATTCTCTGCTCATGGGCTGAATTTGTGGAATATATGTTTACATTAAGACGGGATGAAGTGAGAGAAATATGCAAGTGGTGGCAACATCAATAAGGCATGTAAGAACAGCAAGTTGGGATGTGGAAGCCTCCCAGTTTGAATCCCAGCCCACGCAGATAAAAATCAAGAGACTGAAATGCTAGCTCCCTGTGTGCCACATGTGTGCTCATTGTTCTCCTGGGGGATGGATTAAATGCAGATACATATACAGACTACAGTTTACTCCACTACTATAACTGCTAACAAATCAGTATTTACTATCATGCCATGAATATTCTCATTCATCCAGGTGGGGCTGTCTGGAAGTTGAATCATGTCAACTTGGAAGAAGAATTCCGGCTGACATGATTCAACTGCCAGACAGCATTTAGTTCCATTGGTCCAACCAGGAGAGCTTTTATACCATAGCTGTGGTTCATATGCTAATGGAGCCTTAGGTTCTGACAGAAAGGGTAAAAACATCTAGAGGTCTGTGTTAATTATGAGGCAGCAAAGCACACAGATCTCTGCAATAACAGAGACTTTAGGAGATTTTGGCACTCTCAAAGAAAATCCAGGCCTGAGCATCACTACTGATTTCAAAACTTGGCTACTTCTTGATTTCATTTTATGCTACCAGTGAACAGGAAGACATTTTCAGATGTCTGTTTACTGACACTAAAAAAATATGAATCTTCCATCCCCAACATAGTATACAATAAAGACAGAACAATGAGATCACATATTATCACGTACGCACATTGACAGTGTGGGGTACTCTTCAGCATGTTTTCCATTGTCTCAAGTACAGAGTCACTCCATGAGCAAAATTTAAGGTGCCCCTGCTAAGAAAGTGCCACAAAAGCGGTTAGGAAGATGTATTTAATAAGAGAACCAGATGATTCCATATGCAGGTGTTCTACAAGAACATGATGTAGAGCATGAGTTTAGTCTCATGTCAGTTTTAGGTTGACAGTTGAAAACTTTCAGCTTTAATAAGTAGGGCAGCAGTGTTAGAATATCTGTGATAACCTGTTGGTGTTGAATACCTGATTTGTGTAAACAACATTTTTGTTACCAAATTGGCACAAAAGTGCATGAAATGAGAATTTAGGGTAAGGGGGACAAAAAACACATCACATCATCTAAGATCTTTCATTCTTACCCTGCTTCTTGTTGGCCTGTCAAGGCAATTCTTACAAATGGTGTGCATCAAGATTGTCTGTTTCGGCCTGAGATAAGAGGGATGTTTCATTTTTAATGTTTTCTGTACTGATGGCTTGACAAGTATATGTAGACTATGTTAGTAAAAGTGGTATTATTTTAATAAAAAATGAGAGAAAGTGGCATCTGAAATGCCATGACGCTGCAAACGTCGTTTCTTTCTACTTTAACAGTTTACGCTTCAGTGGCGATAAATCGTTGTAACAAATTCCTGCGTGTTCCATTCTTAATGGTGTAAACTGTTACATTTAGAGCTGGAAGCCCACACAAGTCATTTAAATTTGGAACCCTTGTGGTGCGCGTTAGGCGTCGGAGAAAGCTCCAGGGCCCTCCAACTTACTGTTTAGACTGCAATCTGCGAAACAGCACTAAATAAACATCACGTGCCAGCGCGAGGGCTCAGTATTAATTTTGCGCTCGGATTCGCGTGAGATTTTGTTCGTTGATCTGACGTTGTTGTCCGAGCAGTGCAATATTTCTGACCATTTAGTAATTTTTAGAATGCACTAGGCATAAAGCATGAATAAAAAGGTTGCATGACAAGTTAATATCAGCTTTTATATAGAGATGGAAGTAATGCAAGTAATGTGAAAGAAAAAAATGTTGCCACTTAACTACAATAAGGTATAGTATGTTTTTAAATTCCGATCACAAAACGCATGATTACGTGTGAATTTAATGCTGTCAGCAGATGTAGAGCTTATATCATACTTTAAAATGCCTTAATGCGAATCAAACAGTTCCAGAGTAATCGTTTAATAAAATTACCTGTTTATTTTAGGTGATTTTAGTTAGTTCAGCTGCTTTTAAAATGACATTTTTGTAGTCTTAATATTTTAAATTTTATTGAGACTTTAATATATACACGAGCTTGTTAAAAATCACCCTAAAACCAAAAGGCAATCTGAATTCTAATTCGAAACACGGAGTAAACATAGACACAAACGGCTGTTTTACGTGAGATCATTTCTACAACTATAAAAATTACAGTAGATATCCATCGCGTGACTTGTCTTAATAGTTTAGGAAATACCCCCTGTCAGATACCCGCTACTTCTTTCAGGTCGTTAAAAAAAGGAAAAGAGTTCTAAAAATCAAATTTTATCCCACGTCCTTTGAAGCAGCAAGTAGACCATTGTTTAAAGACTTGGATGTTTATCATTTTATGGTTTGAATCCCACTTGGCCGTGCTGTTGTACCAATGTAGTTAATGCAAACCACTGCAATGAATAAAATTCCCAGTTATATAAATAGGTAAGGTACAAGCCACTGTGAATGAAAACTGTGCCACTAAGTGCACAGTGTTTCTGAACAACAACATATATACAGTAACTGCTGGACTCTCATGCAGCACTTATGTAATTAGCTTTTACATCAAAATCATGATCCTCCCTTGTTTTCTTACTAATCCCAGTGTAGGTCGCTGACCGTTTTCATTTAGGACAGGAACATATTAATTTCACCGTTCAGAACTAGAACCGGAAAGACACACTTGAGATAAGAACGTAGAGGGAGCCGAATGTGTTCTGTAGTCTTTCTGATTTATGGAGATCTACAGCCTGTTCTCCCTGGTGGTCCGTGCTACGCTGTAGTTAACACAGTGATTAAGGGCTCGGGCAGCAGGTCTCCAAAGGGGCGGGGCTTAATATGAATCGCTGCACTAAAATGGGCCTGACTGAGCACATGGGCAAAGCATTTAAAGAAAGCCATGCACCAATGCGAGCCGTATATCATGTGGCACATGGCAGTCAGGGCAGCCTGGTTCAGTGCCCATTTCTACTGAAGTCCGAGACATGTGGCTACCAGCAGCAACCGCCTTCAACTGGAGGTCACTCCGGCACTCTCTGCTGTGACCTCGCTGACCCAGGTGCTCATCTCACCCCTGCAAATACTTATGGATAAACACTCAGTGATTAAACATTACTCACCCATCATCTCAGTCACATGCAAGCTTCAGCTACTCCAGAGGCCTTAAAGGGGCCTGTGGAACGTCAATCACACACGCTGGAGGTCATGTGCTCTTAACTATGATATTGTGCAGAGTGATTCCAAGATCACCACAAAATCACTGCAAAAGAGTTGCAAACAGGAATGTCTAACATCACGTAACAGGATTTTGAAGGCAACAGAGTGAAATTTTTTACAAAACTAACCATGTTAACAATGCATGCATGAGATATGCAAGTCTATTTTAATTATAAAAATGAATTCCTGAATTGTTTTTTTCATCACCCAGTGAGATTTCACACTTAAAGAAAACAACTGACAGCTGAACTATAGCCCTGTTTTGTTTATTCTGGTTAGCGTAAGATATTGTAACATACTATCTACATCTCCATTATCTCCAGCATACCCCTCAGCCCCTGTTTCTCTCCCTTGCCTTAAGACCCTGGGGCTGTAAACCAGCTCGAGGGCTGTAAATACTGGGACATGCATTGTGGTGTTCGTGTTCGGTCCCTTTGGCTCATCAAACTCTGTCAGATGCTGACTCTGCACAAAGTTTCCTGCTGCTGGTAAAAGAACGGGGCTCGAGCAGAACTTCAGCTCGACGGACGGCCATGTGTTCAGGAGGTATGCGCTAATTAGGAAACCTGACAACACTTGTGCACCTGGGGGGGGGGGAAGGTGAAAGCCACACCTTACTGTGCAGCTGCCAAAATGAAGATAAATTCTGTGTGTGCGTGCGTGAGTTACTCCCAAATTCATACAGACCTGTGTAAATAAATAAGACATTGTCTGTAAAATCTCATTGATGTTAAGTCACGTCTTTATCCAAATCACACAGACCAAAGGAGTGGCACAACGTAACTGCAGTGTATAACAGCAATGCAGGTAGACTGGATAGCGCTGTTCTCGAGTAAATTTTACACATGCACTGTGGGAAGTGTTGCTACTTGAGTCAGTATGGGCAGTTTGCACGTTCCACAGGTAGTGCTGTAACTTGAATCAGAATGGAAACTTTCTGTGTATTTTTCTCAGCTGGGATCTCTGGCTTCTCTCTATTTTGTGCTCAGGCATTTTGTGTGTATATGTGGGTGTGAGTGGGTGGGTGTACCCAACAGTGAGGATCTCCTGTGCTTGACTTGATCAGTGCTCACTAAGCTATGGAGCGGCATAGAGCGGAGTGGACTGGACTCTCAGCAGAGTTAGAGTGCAAACGTCTGCTGCACCCACGCTCAGTCACACATTTGCTTAGTTGCTAAATTTCCAGTTAATTACTTCTGCCATTATGCATGTGATGTTATAAAGTAAAACTGATGTGTTTTCAGTCTCAGGAATATTTAGAGTTTTTTCAAAAGTAAGATAAAACTGCTGCACTCTGTGTCCACATGAATGGACATATGTGCATCTCTTGGGGTATCTTTTTGTCAAGAAACCATAGATAGTCTAGTTAGAGGTATCATCCACAGTCTGTAGTTGCCCACCAAAGGAGATGAGAGGAGATTAACTTTAGTATTGTGACTTTGGCATTCATAGATATGGATCTGGAAATGTAACTTCTGCCGCTGTTGTTGCTGAAGCTTTGGAAGCACTTGCATTCAGATCAACGTGAGCATCCTCCAGCATAAATAGGAACAGCCAGTGCCACTTTCAATGAGGTGTTTTAGTTTAGATTTTTAGCTAAATGTTTTGTGCTGTAACATCGCAAAGTTAAACCTCAAATGTTCTGCGGTGTCAACATGGGAACAGCAACTGCATCGTTCTGTGAAGAGCCAGACCTGTGGATTTACAGGAGTGTGGTTTTAGTGTGGTTTTGGGTTTTAGGACACCAGCTGGCCTGAATTGTCAAATGAAGATCTCAAGACTCATCCACCAAGCACTCTTTGAGTTTCCTTTCAGCCTTCTTTCAAGTAACACTTTGCAAACATCTAAACAGAGAGAACATTAGGAAAAAATATCTGTATGTATGTAACAGAAATCTGCATATATGTAGCAAAAACCTGCATATAAACTCTTGAGTAAAGGTTAATATCTACCATGATCTAAAAATTGCAACTGAATACCAAACACAGTTAGGAACAACAAAACATATTCATGTGTTATCTCTTATGTCCCATAATGCTAAGTATGAATGTTTTTTCTAATAAAAACATCCCAAAGAAACCTTTGTTCCAAAAACCTGTAAAATGTCATATTATACCACTTTCTTACCCCTTTCTTTGAGCAGCATGGTGGTTCACTGGGTAGGGCATCACATTGGGCTGTGGAATCCTTCTGGTTTAAATCCCATTCCAGTTACCACGTGCAACCCTGAGCAAGACCCTCTGTGCTAGGTGCTGAAAAATGGCAGCTTGCTGCTCCCCCTGGGGGGATGGGTTAAATGCAGACAATTCAAGTTTTTTATTTGCATTCCACATATTTTGCTATAGAAACAATTCCCTTCCTCTACTCTTTTCAGTGCTGCCTGACATTCATGAGATGTTTTCTACAGAATCTGTTGATGTCAGGTTGTTTTGGTTTCATGTAAATGATCCAGGTAAATAAACCTGACCGAATGCATTGCTGAATGCAGTCACACTGTTCACACTCGCCTGTAAATTGAATGTGCGCATGATGAACCTAGAGACTTCTCCTGCATAGATCTTCAGCATCTATATTGCACGTTTTCTGTGACTTCAGACAAAATACTGATTAATAAAGCACTTTACTCATTTAGATACTTTATGGTCTGTTTCACAGTCTGAGGTCATGTTTGCAGGATGTGATTTAAGATACTTCTTGTGTCTGTCTTGTAAACCCAGTTTTAAACGCCTTTCTTCAGTTTGAGGTCCAGTTCGGCAAAGAAGATAGGTGTAGTTCTGAAGGTGACAGTTCCACTCCATGTAATCGTAAGCAAGGATTGTACTCAGCCTCAGTGAAGGAATGAGTCGATCGCTCCTCATTCCAGGACCACCCTCTCTGTGGAGTGCGGCCCCCCTTCTGTACCCCATATGCCAGTGACAAGGATCCAGAGCTGGGTGTGATGATATGTCAAAGGTTGGACTTCAACTGACGCGCCAGGGGCCCGTGGTCTGGAAGACATGATTTGTAGGTCGAAAAACATGAGGAAGTGAAATAGTCCTGACTTAAAATTTGAAACTGGTTATATCGTTTTGATGTTCTGAAAATTACACACAGGACGGATGTGGACAGGTTAAAATTAGTGTTAGTTAGGCAGTCATCTCCTTTCATCAAGTCAGCAGGTGAAATGGGCTCATGGAGGGACTGACCAGTCACAGCTCTTTAATCAAAGTTGTTTCCTACAGCTGAAGGATTATTGCACATATCTTAAATGGAATAGAAACACATTGTCAGCTAAATTCACAGTAAGCTTTATAATAAACCACAAAAAACTGATTTGCAATGTGAGGCTACATATAACATCTACAAATATTGTATATATACTATACATTGAATCAACAAACCTTAGTACAATTACGATCTCAAATATTGCCTTTGGATAGATTCCCTTTGTATAAATAACAGGCAAATGATTTTGTTAATGGGTCACACTGTCTGATTGTGTTTTCTTGTTTATGTTTTGTTTCATGAGTGAGAATCATTTTGGAAATGCGGAATTCTTTTTTGTTTTTCTTGCGCTGCAATGAAAACCCCCTCTGGCCTAATGATGCCATTGACAAACATTAGCGAACCTGTGTTCTAAGGTGCAGCATGCAGACACGATGCCTCTGTGCTGAATACACTCCTCTCTGCCCCCCAAGTCACCGCAGCATCTGCAGCAGGAAAGAGGCTCATAATTATGATGGATTAGACTGCGGTGCCCAGCCCGGCATGCTGTAATTGTCTCGCAGATGCTGCGGATGTGCTGCGCATTAATGACCGTCAGTACCGCGACCCTAAGTCGATGCCACGTGCAAAATCTATATCTGCTCCCGAGGGAGCAATTGCGGTGGTGTTCAAATTGTACTTCTCGCCCCTATTTTCCTCTTGCGGAAGCACCACGCTGAATTACAATCAGCACTGTCTCGCTCATAATCCCAGCTGAAACCCTTTCAGGATAAGGTGGGCAGGTTCAGGATGTGCAAAATGTGACAGTGATTTAGGATGTGCTGCTCACTCAGAGCCTTTAAAAATGCACGCCTTGTGGGCTGTAGGTTTACCTGTTCATTTTCAGAAAAGGAAAATCAACAAACTACATACATTCAGAATTTTTAATCTAAAACACTATTAATAGATGCTTATAGTACCCTTTGTGCTGTTACAGGTTAACATTACTGAAATAACACACTGTGGATCCACCGTCAGCACTGAGAGGTGAGATAGGAGAGGATTCTGAGCTCTTATGTAATCATAAGCACGCCTCTAACCTTCAGGCCCATGTCACCTGGAGCAAAGCGCTCTCCCTCATGTATGAGTATTGGGAACTGAGCCCCTCCTAACTGTGTAACCACAGGCACTTCTCTCTTCTTCCACATGAAGCTCATTATATGGCTTGCAATAATACTCTGAAAGTCTTATACTGTACAAAACACAAACTGTGCACAATGTCACCAAAAAAATGTACATGTTTTACTCCATCAGAAGACAGGTACATGTGACCCGACTCAAACTGCTGTCTTGAGTCAGTTGAAATGTGAACGCCCAATGGGGTCTTATAACTGGTTTATTGGAGGTTTCTGCAAGTGTTGAGCTAGTCACATGCCAGAAAGGTATTTGATTATGTTGCTGCTCAAGGCATTTCACTTTTACCATGTTTATGTGAGAAGTCATTGTTTTGTAAACAGTCTTGGTTGTCTAATTGTATATATGACAATATGTATGAAGTCTCCTTGGGCAGTGGACAGGTGTGGAATTAATACATACAAGGATTTCACCTCAACAGAAAACTATTATACCCAGGGAGCTCCTGAATGTGTTATTACACTGTTGCCTCATAATACATTCCTACAAACCAAAAGGACATGAACCTTCACTGTGAGCGTGTCATACAGTATATGTGCCTAGGAAATACTACATGGCTATACAACCCCGCTCCAAGTGGATGACTTCAACTGGTGCTGTTTCACTAACGAGTGTCTGTTAGGGTTACACTAATGAGCAGCTGCCAGTGTTTCACTAATGAGTAGCTGGTACGATTTCCCTAATGAGTGCCTGGTAGGATTTCACTAACGAGCGACTAACAGGGTTTTGCTATCGCGTGGCTGGTTTGGTTCTGCTAATAAGTGACTAATAGGGTTCTGCTAACGAATTACTCATTGGGATAAAATCACAGCAGTCGACATGTTTTGCCGTTTCGACAGAGCCATTGGCAGTGCGTACCTCGCTGATCGCTTGCAGACGGCTGTCACCTTGGCTGCCTTTTTCAATAAATGGCTGCAAAGCTGTAGGGCATGAACAAGTGGGAGTGTGGAAGAGTAAATCTACATGCAATTTTGGGAAAGTTCTGGAAACATAAACACAAGTACATCAATATCATTTTGTTTTTTAAATCAGCATGCATTTGGGAAAAATTTGCAACAAATGGAAATTGCATTGCCTATATGCAAAAAACACAATACATAGGATTGTTATAGAATTGATAAAAAATATTCTCTGCAAATGTGTTTTTTTGGAACCTTGGAGCCAAATAAAGCAGTGCCTTTTTTGGTTTATTGCTCAGACATCTTGTGCAGTTTGTAAACCTGTACAGTGGCATACCAGACGTGAAAGTCACATTTTTATCACAAGTAAGAATAACTTTCTAAATCTTGCACATAACGTACTGTAACAGCGATATCTTCTTTGGGATTATGAATGTTACCATGCCCTACAATGCACTGTGATGCAGCAAAATCTGGGTTGGTTTGTTTCAAAATATATTTGGAGTCAAAATATAGGAATTCTTAAATAGATGTTTGCCTGATAGAAACATGTATACTGCTGGTACAAAGTACAGAGAAAGTCTTCAGCATGTCTGTCTGTCTGAAGTTCTTCCTTCTGCTAATGAGTGCTAACTAAATCACAATGACAGCTGTCCAGGATCATCTATATTCACTAAGCAGGCATGGACTGTGGTTTAGGCTTTCAAGTGAGGCTCTTGATACAGGTTATTTTAGAAAATCCACTTGTTCCTTTACAATACTGTATTCTGGACAGGCTATGAAGAAACAGTGTTCCAAATCATTGTTTGAATGCCTGGGATGTTTTCTTAACAGCCTCTCACCAAAATCAAAGTTATGCAATGCATGTTTCAATACAAAACAGATGATGAGTGGTGCAGTCTCATCACTTCATCATTAGTTTGCTTAAATATCACATTTACAACAGTAGGTCATTCATGGCTTAGTGGTTAGCACTGTTGTATCTGATCTCCAAGTTGGGGGTTTGAATCTGGGTTTCCTCTAGGTACTTTGAATTCCTCTGACAGCCCAAAGACAGATGCCCATAGTCTATGACTGTCCTTTGCCTGATGCCCTAATCTGGTGAAGACAGGCCATTCCCCCTACCCCACCTTCTGGACCTGGCATTGGATAAGCAGTATGTGTGGATAGGCTTAGCTTGTTCTTAATGCTCTTTTAAAAAAATGGCCAGAAAGTATACAGATTAAAGCATAACCAGTGTACAACAACATTGTATCTGTGCTAACCACAATCAAGATTTATGCCAGTAACAGTTTCCCCTATTTTTAATTTTCTTCCAGGACACAGAAGGGTCAGCCTCGTGGACAGACCCATAGCTGGCCAGATGGAAACAGAAAAGGCTGGTCATGTGACAGAAGAAAGTCTACTATTAGCACAGTTCAGCTCCATTCATCAAACCGAAAATCTGATCACCAAGTTGCAAAATGGGGGCCAGCTATCAGAATCACCATCGCCGGGGATCAACGGGAGTACAGAATGTAACCAGTTCAGCTTCAACGATGCCATCAACCAGATAAAGAAACTTCGAGACGGCTGTTCCAGTCCCACCAGCATGCAGAGCCTCTTTGATCAAAGCACACACATGACAAATGGAGAACTGAAGCGCTCACTCGGTGACGTGGGCTCACAGGAACCTCACCAGCCCAAAAAACTCAAAACCGATTGTAAAATAAATGGCGGGGACACCGTGCTAGCAGAGAACACTACGCTGGCCTCGTGGGAAAAAAGGGAGACTGCAGACACGGGAGACAGAGAGGATCCTTTACCTGAGCTTGCAAAGTCTGCAGATTTTGTGTGTGATTCTCTGCTGACAGAGCAGAAACTGGAGAAGAAAAACTGTAGCTTTTCCAATGGGGACATTTTCTCACTTTCAAGGAACAAACAGGTGCTCAGTAGTGCTACAAAAACTTCTTCCTCCATGGTGGACACACCAGGTGACCTTTTAGAGAGAACACTGTCTCAGTATAACCCAGACCAAGTGTCCATCTCACCCCAAAATGGTGCATCGCAAGAAAATGCCACTGCAACACCACTGGCAAATGATACATCCAAACAGGTGACCCATCTACCGTCATTTACCTCAGGTTTGCCCAATTCATGCCAGATGTCTGCCTCCAAAATACCACTGGAAGTTCACAGCAGAAATCCTTACAATGCTTCATTTGTTGTAAATGGATACTCCAGACGGTTTGGCAAGGGAAACCAGCAACAATCGGAACAGCCTTACCATCTTGTTGGCATTGGAGCCTTAGAAAAACCACATGCAGGAGCTGGACAAGAGCCTGGTGTGGTTCCACCTGCAGAGTCTAGTGATGGACTACAGGGTAAAAATGTTAAGATGTGTTTCCAGCCAGAAGCAGTACAGAATATGTACTTGAAACACCTCCCAGACTCCAGCTCTGCTGCAGCGGAGCCTAGACCAACAGCTCCAAAAGATGAGGATGCCACTTTGAGTCCGTTTGCCAGTGATCCCCTTGTGAGGGATTCAGAATCCAGCCAAGAGTTCCAGCCCCCCCAGGTGGGTCAGTCACAGGAGAAATATGCAGCTCAGCAGTTGGAACAAATCAAATCAATTGAATTCAAATGTCAACATGACTCCCTTACTTCCACAGCACAGACCCAATCTAATTCTCCAAAGGTGAACAACGACACGCTTAATTCAACCAGGGAGCCAGCAGCTCACTCTCATCAGTTAGTCAGTCAGATACAGGGTCTTGAAACAAAGAATAAAATATTTAACAAGGAAGGTAGGGTGGCCATGTCTTCGCAAGCAAATGTGAACTCTAATGTGAGCTGGATTGACCTAAATTCCTCTCCACCTCCACGCCCAGTAGGACCACAATCACAGATTTGGTCTGGCTTCTGCTCCAATTTCCAGAAGCGGCCAGTAAGCACGGTGCTGAGCAAAGGTCAGTCTCAAGATGTCACCTCATTGATGGGCATATCTGTGGAGACCTCCAAGCAATATGATTTCCAGCAACAGCATAAACATGTGCCAGGGACCTATAGCCCCACCCTGGCACAAGCTGAAATGCGGTATAATGCGACTGGTGAGTGGCAGCACAGAAGTACAAACACCCACCTTGGCTGTGAAGCAAAGGCTCAAATGCAGGCCAGTGAACAGGATGACAATATGCTCCCACAATGCAGTGTTTCCCAGGAGCAGGCCAAAAATCTTTTTCACACCCAAATGCAGCAAAAGCACTTAAATAGGCCCAGCCAGGACATTGAGGATATCCTTTCCTCAGACTTTTTGCAGCAGCCAGTGCTGCTACCTCCTCATCAACAAACTGAGCCACAACAGGCTGTCACCTCCCAGGATGGCTTATGTCAAGAAGTGTCTCAACCACAGGAGCAATGTAAGAGACAATTTGAGACTCATCACTTTGATGGGTTCAAGCTACAAGAATGTATCAGCTTAAAAAAAAAGATGAAACCTGACTGTCAGTCACAAAATCAGACTGAGCAACCTGGAACAAGTCCGTGTGGCCAAAACACCCCTAGGTTATTTGATCCCTGCCTCTCCAGAATGCAGCCTTCACCAAATGACCCTGCGATGTTAAGTTATGCTGATACAGACGGTGCTATGGTTCAAGAGGCAATGCAGCAGATAAAGTATTCACAGAAGCCTCCAGTCCACCGGCTGCTAAACTGTGTGGATTTCCATCCACCAACAACACAACCACAACCTCAGTTATCACAAGGTGCTACAAACAAACAATTGTCAGGGCATGGGCCTTGCCAGTCACAGCCCAAGATGGAGCAGCAGGAGTCATGTGTACCATACCAGCGAGGACCAACCCAAGGCTACCCAACCAGGGACCTCCAGAAGCATGCTGCTCTTAGGACCTACCTGTTGCAGAAGCAAAACATGGCTGATACTCAGCCTCTGCTCCAGGCTGTGAAACGTGAGGATGGACTGAAGTTCAAATGCCCCGTGATGCAACCAATCCCAGGAACTGAAGATTCTGCTGTGCTGCTGCCTGTGAAGCAAGAAGCTATGGAGGTGCCATGTGGTCTGGGGCCACAGCACAGGACCAGTATCATTGCCACCATGGAGCAGCAGCTAAGACAGTACCAGCCCTCCCTGCTCTTTGAGAGGAAGTCAATGGTGATGAAGTCCCCCTACAAGGTCAAAGTAGAGACATCAGGGGCAGTAACCATCCTCTCAACCAACACCAACCTGAGCAGGGAAGACAGAGCTGCAGCTCTAAATAAACCACAAATAACTGCAACTCCAGTAAAGAAAGAGCCCAATCTCAACATGTTTATTAATTCTCCCATTAAGCTACTAGACACTCCTGTCAAGAACCTGTTGGATACTCCTTTAAAAACCCAGTTTGAAATTCCATCATGCCGTTGTGTTGGTAAGGTTCTTTGGGGAAGTCCTGAGCAAGCTCTTGCTGTAAACACTTCTGATAGAGTTTATATCAGGGTCAAAAACTAAAAGATATCACTATAACATTTTCTCATAATAAACCACAATGCTTACTAACAACAAAAAGAATGGGAGCTTTGACACAGCTGTGTGACTGTGGTGAATGTATACTTTGCTTTTTCTAACCAGAGCAACTCAGTGAGAAAGATGAAGGTCCTTATTACACACACCTGGGAGCAGCGCCAAATGTAGCTGGCATCCGTGAGATCATGGAGAGGAGGTGAAGACTCTGGCCTTTTGACCCTGGCTTTTATTGCCAGGCCATTTGCTTTGTCATTTGTGTGCAAATCCATTAAGGGCAAAAATGCAGAATTGTGTTGCATTGTGTTCTCTCTTTTACTGCAGATTTGGCCAGACTGGTAGCTGCATCAGGATTGAAAAAGTTGTGTACACAGGGAAGGAGGGAAAGAGTACACAGGGATGCCCTATAGCTAAATGGGTAAGATTCATTATACAGTGGGCACTGTGCATAATGGTAGATTATCTCTGTGGTGCCCTAGCAGAAGCACAATTAAGCCTTCCTCAGCTGCCATTCTTATTGAGTTAATAGAATAGTACATTTTCTTCCAAGAGGAAGTATGGGAAAGTTCTTCTCTGAGTGTCAGCACCCCCTGGAGGAAAGTCAGTGCCAAAACAAGAAATTGCTAACTTATTCTGGGATGTACACTTATGTCTTTTGAGTTGAATAAAACAACAATGCTTTGATATGTTGTGTGGGCATCAGTTATAGGTACAGGGCATGCCGTTTTTTGCACCAGTGCCCTTAACTGCCATGTGGTTGTGTGGTGTCAGGTGATCCGCAGGGCCGGCTTGGAGGAGAAGTTGCTGGTGCTGGTGCGGGAGCGGGCGGGGCATTCGTGCGCCACGGCCTGCCTGGTGGTGGCCATCCTCATCTGGGAGGGCATCCCCACGAGTCTGGCTGACCGCCTCTACACCGAACTGAGCGGGACACTGAGAAAGCATGGCGCTCTCACCAACCGTAGATGCGCCCTGAACGAGGAGTAAGCATAGCCCCCCCCCACCACCACCTCCACCCCTCTCAGCCACATTACCACGAAAACACAGATGGGTCTTCATCAGCTTCAAGCGTAACACTCGCCCTGGTCCTGCAGCTTACTACACTGCCATGGGGTCATTATGTGGAATCAACAACTGGTACATGTGTGCCTAGACAATAGCCAAAACAAATAAACAAACTGCAAAACATTTTAGATACAATCGCTACCGTAACATTCCGTAGCACTTCATGTGTACCCCTTTGTTAAGTCCGTAAACACAAAGCGGCATACCACTTAAAACTCTTTGTGCCCAAACCAAGAACAGAGTAGCGCTCTGAAACCGCAGACGGGAGTTTCCGTGCACGTAAACAAACGCTTTTGCTATGGAGGGAAAAGACATTCGAGGGAATTGGCCTGCCAGAATCAATGGGGCAGAGTGGCTGTCTGAGAGCCGCATGGGTGTGTGACGAATGGCGCGGCTGGCAATGAGGTCAGTGAGTGTGCCACATGAAGGGCCTGCTTGTTTTGGGTGTATCAATGATCCCCTTCATCCACCTCCTCTGTTTCATGGCTTCCTGTCATAGTCTAAAGGGAATTTTTAAAAAAACAACTCCTTTTGAGTCTAGTGTGGGAAGGCATTGTAGCTTAGCTGTTTTTGTTTTTGTAACACTACACATTAAAAAATGCTGCTTCAAATTTGTGTTGCTTAGCACAAATATTTGCAGCATCTTAGCTGTCTCTCTGTTGAAGAATTGTGCTGCCTTTTTTTAATATCCTTCTGTAAGTGGGACAATCTCCTGCTGCCTCAGCAGTCCTTCTGGTCATGGGACCACTTCCACAACAGGATGGGAGCTATCGTTTGAAGGACAGGCAATGCTATAATGTACAGTAGACAGAGCAGCAGTAGACACAGTAGCAATCTTCTTCCTAGTAGATATGTTATAGATAATCTTTCAAAGGCCATAAATTAATTATCTGTACTTGCTACAAATTGGATTTTGCATAACTAAGCAGATCATACTTGTGTAAAAGGTTTTGGGGGCAAATGTATATTCTAATAATCCCACTGCCAACAAGTCTGGCCTTTATATCTTGCACTCATCTAAGCAGTCAAACTTAAGTTTTCACTTTTGATTATGGATAATGGACAAGGTAAACATTTTAATAGGAATCATGAAGGAAGTTGAATTCCCACATTTAACGTCCAATAAAACAATCATGGAGGACTGAAGAATTTGAAAACGAGTGTCTATAGACAGAATACCTAGTGAAACCTGGTCATGGTCAGTGTCACTGCAGGTAATCCCTGCCCGCCGAGCTTGCCTGTAGAAAACATGCCACATGACTGGACCTGTTTCCTGCCTGCAGGAGAACGTGTGCATGTCAGGGTCTGGACACCGATGCTTGCGGAGCATCCTTCTCCTTTGGCTGCTCCTGGAGCATGTACTACAATGGCTGCAAGTTTGCCAGGAGCAAGACACCCAGGAAATTCAAACTCCTTGGGGACGATGCGAAAGAGGTGAGATGGAATAACTTTACATTCCAGTCTAAAGACATACGTTGGGATCTTCAGACAATTCAGCGGAGGAGTATCATCAGCTGTATTTCACTTTATTCTAAAATCGCTCCTATTTTTGCTACATAAACCCTAGTGTCATTGTCTGGACTGCTTATTATTTAACACATTATCAGTGGCCCAGGAGTAACACAGCAGCTGAATGGGTACTTTCGTCTCTTTGTATTTATGCTGGGTTTTAAACCTGCTGTGTATGTAGAGTTTCCATGATTTATTGGATTTGTGTGACGTTACATATTTGCGTATCGTTTCTTATTTTTTTACAGGAGGAAAGATTAGAACAAAACCTACAAAATCTGGCAACATTAATGGCCCCCACCTACAAAAAAATGGCTCCTGATGCCTATGGAAACCAAGTAAGAATGACCTGGCTCATGTTAAAAACAGTGTCATGCTGTATCTGTTTGGTTCAAATAAGGAGTAAATCTGTTGTTATGCAAATACATATATGTAAAACATTGCTGTTCCTACAGTAGGTTTCACCATTTAATCAAAGCAGGAAAAAAATTCTGATGTCTATGTCACCTATTAGACACTGAGCTTTCTTTAGTTGCTGCACACAAACATAAAATGGGGATTTTAAAGGGGATAAAGAGCAGAGATGAGATTAGATGTATTGTAAAGAGCCATTACATAATCAGCACTGACCCACTTAAGTGCTTTACGTATTACCAGTTGCAATATTTGTCTGCGCTTATGAAGTAAAGTCATTTATTGTCCCATTTGGGGGTTATTGTAGCTGACTTTCTCAAATGTAGGCTGACTAAAAATGTGTTCTTATAAAAATGTAAGCAAAACAAAACCTACGCACATGCAGGTTTCCTTGTGTTAACATCACACTGACCCTGACTGTGTTTAAATCACACTTACTTTGTGTTGGAATCACATTGACCCTGACTGTTTTGGTATCACATTTATCCTGACTGTATTAGAATTACACTGACATTAACTGTATTACAGTTACACTGACCCTGACTGTGTGGAAATCACACTGACCCTAAATATATTACAATTACACTGACCCTGACTGTGTAGAAATCACACTGACCCTAAATATATTACAATTACACTGACCCTGACTGTGTTGAAATCACACTGACCCTAACTGTATTACAATTACACTGACCCTGACTGTGTGGAAATCACACTGACTCTGGCTTTTGCGTGCAGGTGGAATTTGAGCACAGAGCTCCGGACTGCCGCTTGGGCCTGAAGGAGGGGCGCCCGTTTTCAGGGGTGACGGCGTGTATGGACTTCTGTGCCCACGCTCATCGGGACCTACACAACATGCACAGCGGCAGCACGGTGGTGAGCAAAGAGCCTCAGGAAAAAAATGCCTCCATCCAGCAGAAGTATCATCCAACCTTGCACGCATGTTCAAGGACATCAGCACTCTCAATTAACATTTTTAGACATTTGTTCATCCAAGAGGGGTAAAGGGTCCAGCTTTAAGGTATAAAATAAGGTCCTCATTCTCAGATATGACCCTCCAATCTTTCCCAGCTTCTGAATAACTATGTATATGTGTGAGACTGTGTGGCTGTGTTTCAGAGCAGTAATATTGCTTTTCGTATGGATGCCCAGGTGTGCACTCTGACACGGGAGGACAATCGTGAGATTGGGAAGATCCCTGAAGATGAGCAGCTGCACGTGCTGCCTCTGTACACCGCCTCGAAGACGGACGAGTTTGGCAGCGTAGAGGGCCAGCAGGCCAAGGTGAAGTCGGGTGCCATCCAGGTCCTGACCACCTTTCGGCGGCAGGTGCGCATGCTGGCTGAGCCAGCCAAATCCTGCCGGCAGAAGAAGCTGGAGTCCAGGAAAGCAGGGGCGAACAAGCTATCAAATCAGGACAATGCAAACACCAAGGCTCTTCAAGAAAAACTGAAACAAAGCACTTATGAATCCACAGGCCACATCGACCTTGTGTCAGGTACAGTGACACCGATATAAGCATGTTAGTAAATACAAATTTAAAATAATGACTCCAGCTGCATTGTATGTCATTTTTAAAGTGGGGGCACAACTTATTGGAAGTTACGTCGACCCATCTCCTTGGTGAAAACGTTTTTTTTTTTTATAAAATTATGTTGTTTTCTGTCTTTTGACGGTTTTTTCCCATGTGGTTTTACAATCCAAAATGACCATAGTAGTTGAAAGTCAAAGCACCAACCAGTTGAATTTACACATCGCTATACCTGATATGGCTTTTCAGGGAAATGGGGAAATGACACAATGCAAACAGAATGCATTTACAGAATAGCACAAAGTACTTTGAAGCTAGAGCAGCACAGAGTGTACTAATATCACAGTTTATATGATGAAGTGTGATGAACTTTGGAAAAAAGTCCAATTTTTAAAATGTGTGTAGGGCATTTTCCCTATTTATAATGGTTCTTATTAAAATTATTTGTTGTATTTTAAATGGCACACAAGGATAATAAAATTACTACAAGTAATGCTAATGCCAAAAGGATTAAATAATTTAGTTTAATAAATAATTTACTTCATATGACCACAGTGAGTTGGAAAACCTGGGTGTCCACCTATTTCCCAGCTCTGCACGGTCCCAGACAGCACAGACCACAAAGCAGAGGACACCTTATTCAGCAGTACTAGTCTAGCCAACCCATCATATGGCACACACAGGCCACTTTGGGCTGTCTGGTCCACCTCATCACTATGTCTTTGCGGCCATGGTAGGAAGCTGAAGAACATGGGGAACACATGCAGAGTCCCCCCCCCAACCCCCAAACACACACACTACAAAGACCCAGGTGTGAACCCATGGCCCAGTAGATGTACTACCCGCCATGCTAATAATTAAACATTTAATAAGGTAATTTATGCCAAAGTAATAACTGCAGACAACAGTATAAATTAAACAAACAAGAACATTTGCTGTAATGAATATTTGTTTATTCCCTGTAGAAGAGAACAGTTGATTGTGAGTTTTTGTTTACCTTCATGCAACACAGTGAATACAATACAGGAAATTATCTGAAAAGAGCTGAAGGTACACTAACTTAATATTTGTTTTTTTAATAATTTTGGATGCATTTTTGATATTCATTTTTCAGTTCAGATACTAAAAAATAATGTTAAAAACTGCAGATGATGGGACTATATAAAGGCCATATTGCTTTTATTGTTTTTGAAAAGCACAAGTGCCATAGGAACCATACCCCATTTGTGCTGCAGAATGTGTCATCTTCATATGTTTAGAATGAGTTATATGCCTTTACGAATTTAACTTGCTGGTCAGTTATCATGTTTGTTTCTTTTGTGTAGTCTGTATGTTTTGGTCAGGTATAATATACCTGTACTACAAGCCTATGATAAGTGCAAGACTACTTCAAGATGTTCTACAGACTGTACTGAAGTCTAAGTCCAGTTTGGAATATCCTAACTGGTTAACTGACAGAAATGTAAATGAGGTGATTACCTGAGACTAGTTCCACATTAGGCACACGAGAGAGCTTTTGCATTTCATGTTCAGTGTTCTTCCTGTTTCACATAAATCCACCACTCTGTACCCCCAGGTTCTCTTTCTGGTCAAGGCAACCAGGGAACCCCCAAGCCTGGACATCAGCCACACCCTATTGGCTCTCAGCAACAACAGCAACAACGGCACCAACAGCAGCAGCTACCACAACAGCCACAGCAGCTCCTGCAACAGCAGCAACACCAGCATCTGCCACAGCAGCCGCAGCAACTACAACAGCAGATCCTGCAACAACAGCAGCCACAGCAACAGCAGCTCCTGCAACAGCAGCAGCCACAGCAACAGCAGCTCCTGCAACAACAGCAGCC